>CM035785.1:44030459-44412959 GCA_020466265.1 Siphamia tubifer | reverse complement strand
AAAAATATCTGTACTTTATACTCTTTACATTTATATAAATATCTGTACTTTATACTCTTTACATTTATATAAATATCTGTACTTTATACTCTTTACATTTATATAAATATCTGTACTTTATACTCTTTACATTTATATAAATATCTGTACTTTATACGCTTTACATTCTCAGAATACACTCATTACTTTTTCAAACTAGACAAATGTGAGTGTGAAAAATAAGTTGTAAATCAGAAATTGTAACTTGCAATATCATAATTTAGATTTTTAATCTCATAATTATGACTTTTTATCTTACAAATCTTACATTTTCTTCTCACAATTTTGACTTTTTAATGTCATAATTATGACCTATTTCTCATCATTTTGCTTTTTTTTTTTAAATTTCATTTCTTTTTTTTATCTCCACATTTCCTGTCCATACACAGTAAATTTTGCAGTGTTAAATCAACACTTAGAGAGTTTATTTAACTTCTTCTAGAGTGTATTTGGTCCCATTGTCTCCAAATTAACACTGCAAAATCTACAGTGTACCCACTAAACTAAGTACCATGACCCTATAAAACACATCATCTATACAGTAACTCACTTTTAAAGGTTTTCTTTTTAGATATTTTATAATTTTTTCCAAGTATTATTTCATCCACAGCAACAAAAACAACCGTTTTACTTTTTACTTTATTACAATTGAGAAGTTGTACTTTTTAACTTTTACTTCAGTAAAAGAGTTGAATCAGTACTTCTACTTATACCAGAGTACTTGTTCACATACTTGTACTTAAGTACAGGATGTGAGTACTTTTACCACCTCTGCTTTTCAGTTCTATTTCATTTAAAAGATGATGATACCAAATGCACTGGGCTACTGCTAGTGCATGTTTATACACATGTAATGAATACCAAGGCACAATATTAAATCTGAAAGGAAAATATTGTGTTAAGATTATGTTTATACCAAAGCATAGCTGCCTGAAGTCAGATCTGCTTCATTTCCTTTTTTACATACTTATCATCATACCACTGGTTCCAAATCAAAATGTTCATTTAATCTAGCTGGGTTTTTTTTCTTTTTTTTTCAGGAATACTTCTATCCCAGATATGTTGGTAAGTTTGCAGCTCTTTTTGTGATATATAGTGTCATTAGGTCACTGGCCATGAACTATTGTATTGTCATCAAAAGAATGAACCGCATCAGAGCAAGTTCATATCATTTTCATTTTGCAAAAGTATACTGTTATCGTAGAATTGATCACTGGCAGGTGTGGTCATACATACCTGTAACACACCATTCATACTCCGGAAAAGTGCATACATTTCTGTAACTTTACAGGTGAAATGTATATATTATATAGAAAAATAGTATGCAAACCAATGTATTTCAAGATTTTATTGGTTTTGATTTTGCTGATTAAGAAAACACACTTTCAAGCAACATTAAAATTTTTTTTTTTTTTTAGTTTTTGGTTTGAGGTTTTAATAAGCTGTAAATCATAATCAGCAAAATTACAACAAAGAAATGCTTGGGAAATCCAACTTTGGATGTCACAAGTCTTTAAAATCT
This sequence comes from Siphamia tubifer, assembly GCA_020466265.1. Taxonomy (NCBI): domain Eukaryota; kingdom Metazoa; phylum Chordata; class Actinopteri; order Kurtiformes; family Apogonidae; genus Siphamia; species Siphamia tubifer. The sequence goes on along the minus strand of CM035785.1, from coordinate 44,411,398 downwards.
ATTGGTTTCACCTTTTATGTTGAATTACCTGAATAAAACAACTTTTACACAATATTCAAATTTTCCAACTAGTACCTGTATGTACCATGGCACAGTAGTTGGGAAACCAGTGGTTCTTATCCCTGGTGTGTAAGGAACATTATCCTGCATGTTTTAGATGTTTCCCTGTTTGTTCCCTGGTGTGTTTGGAGAGGGATACGTCGAAAACATGCATGATAGTGTTTCTTCCTTCTTGATGACCAGGGTTTGGAACCACTTCTTTAGAGGATATTCATAAGAGGATATTCTAATTGAAGCTACCAGCTTATTCAATTTAAGATCATCCACGGACTACACTACATAAAAACAAAGTTACACAAACTGTCGTACTGTGTCCCTATTATGTGACAAATGACTTACAGAAGAAGCCAGTCTTCTCCATAGTTATGATTTGTGCTCTAAATGAATTCCATACTGGACAAATTCATCTTTGTATTGTTTTATGATAGACAATGTCACTGATCTTCAGGGACATTGGTCCTATTGTTTTGGTTTTGCTGTGGTTTACCTATTATTATTATTTTTTTGCAGTGTGTCTGGGTTCCCATCGTGTCGGAATCAACAACCAGAACTCGGATTCTGTCATCCCGTCAAACCTTCGCACATGCGTGAAGGGTGAGCTTCTTTGTGTAAAACAAAAAAAGAAAGAAAGAAAGAAAAAGGTTAAGTTCTTGAGCAGCTCCTTCAACACAAGACTGTTACGTGAAAGAAGGAGCGCTTTCACAGGTCACTCCTCCCCACACCCATCAGACTGTACAATAACACTCACTAACTCCAAATATACACTTATAACCATTGTGAAATGTAATGTAAATACTATAAATATGCAAATATGTTATTTTCTGCCATACCTGCACTTTATTATCACTTCATTATCACCTTTTGACTGCAGATTGAGTGTGTATTACTCTTATTTGTGTTGTAGAGATCAGTAACCAGTGCACACCATATCCTTGCTATAAAGAGGGTTCAGAGCGCTGTATTGATGGCCAGGCTTCTTTCACATGTCTATGTAAACCTGGTTGGAGCGGTCCACGCTGTGAGGATGGTGAGTTCTGGTGCATCTCATAAAACCATACATTATGCTTTTATAAACTCAGACATGCTCTCACATGCACCAGAGGGTGCATGTGAGAGCGAATGAATAATGGCTCACTAATGTAAAGTACTTTGAATTGAGCAAAAAAGCACTATATGAATCCAATCCATTATTATCATTATTATTATTCAGAAATATATTACTTCTATTAAACAGAGGTGGTCAAAGTACTCACATTCTATACTTAAGTAGAGGTACAGATACTGGTGTGAAAAAAGTCACAATTGAGATAAAAAAAAAATCATGAATTTTTTTTTTTATTACCAATGAGAGAAAAGGAAAAAAATGTGAGATAAAATGTTAAAATTGTAAAATAAAAATTCAAAATAATGAGACAAAAAGTCAAAATTGTGAGATAATAGTCATATAACTACAAAATATAAAGTCACAGTTCCTCTCCTCCACTGATTTTACCTCTGGTGACTTATTTCTTTTGCCTGTTTAGAGAATGTAAGCAGTATAAAGTACAGATATTTATATAAATGTAAGCAGTATAAAGTACAGATATTTATATAAATGTAAGCAGTATAAAGTACAGATATTTATATAAATGTAAGCAGTATAAAGTACAGATATTTATATAAATGTAAGAAGTATAAAGTACAGATATTTATATAAATGTAAGAAGTATAAAGTACAGATATTTATATAAATGTAAGAAGTATAAAGTACATATATTTATATAAATGTAAGAAGTATAAAGTACAGATATTTATATAAATGTAAGAAGTATAAAGTACAGATATTTATATAAATGTAAGAAGTATAAAGTACAGATATTTATATAAATGTAAGAAGTATAAAGTACAGATATTTATATAAATGTAAGCAGTATAAAGTACAGATATTTATATAAATGTAAGAAGTATAAAGTACAGATATTTATATAAATGTAAGAAGTATAAAGTACAGATATTTATATAAATGTAAGAAGTATAAAGTACAGATATTTATATAAATGTAAGAAGTATAAAGTACAGATATTTATATAAATGTAAGAAGTATAAAGTACAGATATTTATATAAATGTAAGCAGTATAAAGTACAGATATTTATATAAATGTAAGAAGTATAAAGTACAGATATTTATATAAATGTAAGCAGTATAAAGTAGAGATATTTATGCAAAAATGTAGGGAATAAAAGTAAAAAGTTTCCAGTAAATGAAATACTCAAGTAAAGTAGAGATACCTAAAAAAATCTACTTAAGTACAGTAACAAAGTACTTTTCACCTCTGCTATTAAAGTAATGTATGATGTTTGGCACAAATTTTTCATCAAATCTGTGGTTACAGCCCAAGTATCACCAATCCACTCTGTGATTATGCACCTAAATCATTCCCCTCATGGTGAACAACTTCAAAACTGACTCCATTAAAACCAGTGCATTTGTTTACATACCACACCAAACCATTACTCAGGTCTTTTTGTAATTTCACGCAGCTGCAACAGCAAGACACAATAAAGTCATTTCTGTGCTTGTTGATGTTGCGGGGCCATACTGTAGCTATGTGTGATTCCATGATTTAGGTGCATAGTCACTAAAAGACTAACAGATTTATGACATGTAGGCTATCACTGAGCTTTTACAGATTTGACGAGAAATACTGTAGGTGTTGAATGTCATATGCTGCTTTAAACATTGAGCCTATGTACGAAAAAGTATTATTTCCTCCCACTGAATATGCAAATGCAGTCATATTTTAGTCGTATCTATTTATTTTTTTTGTATATTTTATTATATTTTTGTGTTTTTTGTTTGTTTTCTTTCTGTTTTGCTTGCAAAGGACTAAGTAGGATTATTGTGTTTTGCCACACATTCAAAATAAACCAAACAAAAATGTATTATTTGCAAAGAGCGTCATGTTTCCCTGCTGCTCATCTGTTGTGTGGCGTGACCTCTTTACTGGACAGACATTGACGAGTGCACAGATCCTGAACATCCAGCAGGATGTAACCAAAAATGTTACAACTTCCCGGGCAGTTTCCGCTGCATGTGTGAAGACGGCTTCTTTATCAATGATAAAGTCAACTGTGTGGGTACGGCTACTTTTTTCTTTTCTCTTTTGTTTTATGCATAGTGCTAAATAAGCTGAGTGAGCGAATGAAAAGGACTGTTCAGTGTACTATCTGTGTGTTTGCACATATATATGAAGACGTCCAATTGTTAAGCCATCCCTGTTGTAGAGTCAGTTTCTTCTGTGCTGCTCAACAGCTGAACAAACAGACACCAGATTCATATGGGAGGTGGAATCCTGCGAACTTCATAACAAATCCCTGTTCCTCCAGCTGTCGTCCTCAGGGTCTGAAACATTTGTTATTTCTAAAGCCGATCTGGCGGGACCTTATTACGTAACAGAGAGGATTGGGTTTCTAACATCTGAAAACATGATCCATCCTTTTACAGTAAACACATCTGGAGTTATTACGATCTCTGTTCGGTTTGTAGTGACTTGTCTGATTTGTCTTGTTTCCGCATTTTTGTGTTTGTCCTATTTGTGTTGGCAGTTTAGTCAGTGTTTACCTTTTAAGTGTGTTGAATGTTGTCCAGTACAAAGTCTTCACAAACATGGACTGAGTCAGTTTGGTACATCTGATTTCTCAATCTTGTCATTGAGACAGTTTGTGTCATTTGACTTATATGGTGTTTGACTTATACAGTATGACATTCAGTTTTTATAGGAGGAGACTGTTTTAATTCATTTCATGTGAGTTATTGTTTGGTTGTTTTTTGTTGGGTTTTTTTTTTTTGCTCGTCTTTTTATTTAAAAGCCATATAATTATGCTCGCAACAGTTTCTACAAAAATGTTTACAAGCTTCTTTTCTAGTGTTTTTCTAGTGTACTTATTTATTGTTTTTAGTGCATTTTCTTTTATTTGCTCTTACTCAGGGTTCCCGCGGATCCTTCAAAAGTCTTAAAAGGCATTGAATTCATTGTTCTAAAAATAAAACGGTCTTAAATCACATTTTCAGAAGTCTTAAAAATGTGGACACATTAGTAAGATTTATGTTAGTTTGAAGTAAAAAAGTATTTGGTAACATTTAGGCTGTCTATATTACAAAAATAATTTAGGGTGAGTAGAAAATGAGCATACATCATTCTGTAGGTGTAGTATTCCTTTAGCTATACTTAGTTTTTTGTAAGTGTGTGTGTGTTATATTCAAAATTTCAAAGTTATGTATCTTGATGCAAATGGTTCATGAATGTAGCAGCAACTGGACCAAGAAGTCATGTTCTATTTAAAATAAACAGTTGGGTAAAACTGCCCCCAGGTAATTCATGTGGTGTTTTTTCCCCTGTTCAATTTTGAATTGAATTGAATTGAATGTCTTTATTGTCATTGCACAAGTACAATGAATTTGGTTCATTGTCGGCTTGGTCTTAAATTTAATTTCAAATGGCATTAAAACACGTCTTGAATTTAACTAATCTGTAGGAACCCTGCATAAAGACCCAAACAAAAAAGCATTTACTGATCTAAAATGTTTAATATCTGTTGATCCATTAATCCTATCAATCCATGTAAATAACTGGTATAAAATACAATTTGTCATATTTTCATAGTCATCACATGTGACCAACATTCAGAGGATAAGGAAACATTGTTATCTTCTTCAACATTGAATCACTAGGAAAACCCATGGCGTTGGATCAGTAATAATGAATGGAAACACTGGGTTTATATTCAGTTAATGATACTGAAAAAGTCACATTTTCTTCAGTTTTCTCTGTGTTTGATATACTAACCCTCAACTGTAATCTGAGGATGTATGACTATCTGCATGATCAGTGAATTAAAATGAGGAAAATACCTAATTTATCCTGAAAAAATGTGAAATACAGAGGATAATATAAATAAATTGTGACGAAGTTAGATATAGAGAAAATGTCATAAAAGAGCTTGATATAAAAATAGTACTGGGTCTTTATAGGTTAATGTCAATTTTTTTTTTACCATCATTTTTGGATTTTTACTCTATTATCATTACATATATTTCAGATATCAACGAGTGCCTTCTCTACCCCAGTATCTGTGAAGAACCAGCAAAATGCGTCAACACACCGGGCATGTATGAGTGCCAGTGTCCTGTTGGATTCAAGTACAACTTTACATCCAAAACCTGCGATGGTGAGACCTGAAGTCACTGCAACTACTTTAACAGTCGGAAGGACCTAAAATGACTTACAAAACCTCTAGTTCATATCAAAGCAGAATCATTTTTTCTGTGCACTAATCACCCAATTTGCAGGTGATTTACCTCAGGATTAAATTCTATGCTTGTAATTGTTGTTCCAGATGTGGACGAGTGTGCGTTAAATGTCTGTGAGGACACTTGTATAAACACTATTGGCAGCTATGCCTGCTACTGTGATGGTCGCCAGGGTCTCCTTTTAGCGGAGGACGGGAGGCAATGTGACAACATCCCAGTTTGCGTGGAGCTGCATGACGATAAACACCCTGAGATGCTTTACCTGGGGGAACAGTTTGCAGGCCTTCCTGTCATCTTTCTGCGCTTTCGTCTGCCAGAAAACACCAAGTAAGGGTCTTTCAGAGACACACACCAACTCCACTAAATGTGAACAATAAAAGCATAATTATATAACATTTCTGTATTATGTATAGAGAAATTAGCTTATCTCATGTTATAACTGAAAATTAAGTATGGACTAGTATAGTAAATAAAAGTATAGAATGGAATAGTTATTTGTTGTAAAACGTAATTAAAAACTGTACAGTGAACAATTTGTTATTCACCATTTGATGCCTTACTTCATTGGAGTAACATAATTATACATTTCTGAACAAATAAATAAAATTAGATGCCATGTGTATAAGTCTCAATAGATAAAATTTATAAAACGGTCCCTACCTCATGACCAGTGGTGATAATTAAGTATAAATACTTCATTACTGTACTTAAGTAGATTTTTTTAAGTATTTGTACTTTACTTGAGTATTTATTTTTCTGGCAACTTTTTACTTTATACTCACTACATTTTTACATAAATATCTGCACTTTATACTCTTTAAATTCTCAGAATAAACTCATTACTTTTTCCAACTAGACAGATGTGATAGTAATAAAAGATAAGTCGCTTCAGAAAAAGGAGAGGAACTGTGACTTTATATATTATAATTATATGACTATTATCTCACAACTTTGACTTTTTCTCTTAAAATTATGCATTTTTCTCTCAGTTGTAACTTGTTTCTCCCATTTTTCCTAAACGTCCTGCCCATATCCACAAAACTGAATACTGTGACTCAATCAAACACATTATTTACACAGTAACTCAGTTTTAAAGGCTTTATTTTGAATACTTTTGAAACATTTCAGATTTTTCCTGGTTAAAAAAGTATTGTTGTTGCATTGATGAACAAAAAAAAAAGCAGTTTTACTTTTGTACTTTATTACAACTGAGAAATTGGACTTTTTTTACTTTTACTTAAGTAGAGGAATTGAATCAGTACATCTACTTTTACCAGAGTATTTTTTTCACACCGTTAGCTGTACTTCTACTTAGGTACAGAATGTGAGTACTTTTACCACCTCTGCTGATTACAATATTAAACTATGTCTTTTTGTCTGTGTTGTTGATTTGATGTAGACATCAAGCGTATAAGCTACATACTGTCTTTAACTGCAGAATATTCAGTTTATCATGGTGCAAAATAGGTAATATTAGGTCCTATCTTTATGCAGTACATTCTTAGTTAAATTTTTTTATTTTGTGTAAACTCATTCTTCTTTCTCCTGCCATTACCAGGTTTGCTGCAGAGTTTGACTTCCGTACATTTGACCCAGAAGGTGTTGTTCTTTACGCCGAGTCCTCCCAAGATTCATGGTTCATGCTGGGGCTGAGGGACGGGCGCATTGAAGTCCAGTTCAAGAACCAGCACACATTCAAGGTCACCAGTGGAGGGAAAGCCATCAATGATGGACAGTGGCATGTGGTACGAAAGAGCGTGTAATTCTCACATCATTGTTTGTCTTCCTGCAGTTGCTTATGAGCTTAAGCTCTAAACAGTAATGGAAATTAACAAGAAGTAGACTATGGCACCAAGATGAAGCCAGATGACATTGTACATATGTGTGTAGTACTCTAAGCACAAGTGTAGTTTTGTAAACCAAAAACATATATTTCTTTTTAAAAATGCACCTACAAAACTTATTTTTGCTCCTACAAACCTGTTTTTTCACTTTTACAAAACACGTTTACATGGTAACAAAACTTTTCTGTGTTTACAAAACATTCTGGCCTCTTTTTGGGTGTGATTAGATGAGAGGCATGACCAGTCAGAGCCTTACTTGGAACTGGATCTGAGGTCCATTTAAGTCAGTACATAGATTGTGACAGTGAAAGGAAAAAGTGGGTATGGAGGAAAAAAAAAAAGTTTGTAAAAATGCACCTACAAAACTTAGTTTGCTCATACAAACCTGTTGTGTTTGTCTTTACAAAATGCGTTTTGTGCTTACAAAGGTTTCTGCTGTTTCTGGCTTCTTTTTGAAATGGTGGCGTGGCTACATGAAAAGCGTATCCAGACAGGAAACAATGTTAGTGGTGACATCACCTCATTCACTACAATGGATTGAAGTGCCACTGTAATGTGCCTGTTTCACCTAAAATAACACCACTTATTATTTATTATCTCGTAGAGTGAAGTTGCTTCCGTACCCGAAACCAGTTTTGAGATCTGTAAACAGAACCAGGTTCATTTACAGATTTTGGCACCAAGCCTCTGTTCCAAGCTCCAAAGCCCAGTGCACAGCTGACCACAGCCATAACTGTGCAATGGACACAGAACCTAAATGAGTGCACAGCAGTGCCCGTTTTGACTTATAGGGACCTCAGATGCAGTTTTGAGTAAGGCTCGGGCTGGTCACACCTCTCATCTAATCATACACCCATGTGATAGAGAAACAAGAATGTTTTGTAATTGCAGAACATTTTGTTATCACATAAAAGTGTTTTGTAAAAGTAAAAAAAAAACACATTTTGTAGGTGCATTTTAAAAAGAAATATATCATTTTGGTTTACACTTATAATGCTTTACATACATTTACAGTGTTACTTTTCCTCATTTTGACACCATACAGATCATTATGTTTCCCAGAATTGAGTTGTAATGCAGTGAAAGTACAGTTTGTGATAGGAGTGTGTGTAACCTGCAGATCTCTGTGGATGAACTGGAGAGCAGCATCAGTGTGAAGATCAGTAAGGAAGCTGTAATGAGCATCAACAGCCCTGAGAGTCTCTTCACTTCAGTTAATGGCAAACTAGAGACCAAAGTTTACATTGCTGGTCTGCCAAACCGGACTGATAGCATCATCAAACATGTAAGCAGATCTTCTGAAAAATCATTCCATGCAATACTGTAATACTCATCCCAGTGTAATAAACGTATCTTCAACCACCTTTAGATCAACCCTCGACTTGATGGCTGTATCCGGGGTTGGAACTTGATGAACCAGGGGGCATCGGGGGTAAAGGAGGTCATCCAGGAGAAGAAGAGTAAACACTGCTACGTTTATGTAGAACGAGGATCTTTCTTCTCTGGGGTGGGACTGGCTCACTTCATCATTGACTACAGTGAGTAAGTTAAGCTATACTTTATTCATTTGTTCATCAAAGTGCAGGATTATTTGTGAATATGAGTGCTATTGAGGTGAAAGTAAAGTGGAGGAAACATGAACAAAGAGCACACAAAAAAGTATGACCTTTCTGTTATTTCTACATCGCACAAGAATGACTCTGTAGATGGTTGAATTCATTGTCCAATCTGCTTAGTCCTTGAAAGGGTTGTGGGGGTGCTGGAGTGTACTTTCACAGGACTGTGATGTACAGTCGGACAACCATTCACTCTCACATTCACACCTGTGTGGGTGCTTTGATGATGGGTAGAAGCTGAAGTATCTGCAGATGCACAGGAAGACACAAGCAGCGACTGGGATTGAACCCAGGAGGTGGTAGTTCTAACCACTGCACCAACCTGCTGCTATAGAGGATACATACAGCAGTGGGAAAATGTTTCAGACATCCTTAACATTTTACATAATCTCAAATATTACCATGAAATATTTGCAGACAAATCGTATATGTGGCTGCATCCGACAGACACACGCAAATGCAAGTAATGTTTTGTTTTTAATGGTAAGAAAGAAAAAAATAACTAAACTAGAAAAGCACTCAGAAAGTGCAGACCCCCCCAACATTTTTCATAATTTCATCGAAATCTGATCTGATCTGATCACTTGCAAATAACAGTGTGGACAGGCCCCCAATATCTGACTTGAGGTGCAAATCCAGTTTTCCTGAGGTCTCAACATAGCTTTATGTTCAAAATGCAAATAGAGATGCTTCTATTTTTTACCCTCAACAGGAATATATTTGTGCCTCTTTGTGTAAATAGGTGATTCTCAGAGCTGGAATGTGGATGTCATGATGAGTATACGTCCATCTGGTAGCACGGGTATCCTCTTTGCTCTCGTCTACAACAACACTGTCCCCCTTTCTGTTGCCGTGGTAACAAAAGGAGAAGATGATGCTGTGAGTTTCTTTACATTTGGCACACAAGTGCAACCTAATTATACTGTAGTATAAAAACATTTATATTTTGTTTTGTTATTGTCCTCCAGGATTTACAAGTGTTTATGGACGGTGTCCCTGTGGCAACAGTGAACTCAATGATGCTGTGTTACCCTGACCGCTTGACAGTGCAGCTAAATGTAACTCCCACAGAAATTACCATCACAGCTAACTCATCCACTGTTACCTACATGACATCTACTGACCTGCAGGAGGCTCTGCAGCGCCTTAACACAACCATGCAGAACCCTGTCAGTACTTACATTGGAGGAATACCAGGTTAGTTCATGTGACAACTTTGTATAACTATATTTGCATGAACACTAATATTCAACTGTTACTCAGTTATTACAATATTGTGCATTTTTCATGGTCATGTATTCAGTTTTGACATTGTCTGATTTTGAATGCATTCAAAAATGTAAACGATATTTAACATTGTCTGATTCCATACTTTGGACAAACATACAGTAGACTCAAACTATGTGTCTCTGAGTCAGGCTACTCAACAGCACACACTAATACCTTGCTGTTTTAAATACCGTAGCTGCCACCTGTGCTGTCTGGAGTATTGTTTTTAAATGACCATGGTGTCTTTTATTAGTATTATAGTGTCTTTTATTAGTATTATTGGGTTACTATTAATATTGTATTTTATTTATTTTAGGGTGTTATTTAGGTTTTTTAAAGGGTTTTACTCTGGAGCATGAGTTTCATTCTGTTGTGTTTTTAACATACTGGAATTGCAAATAAAGCACATCATTGAACTATTGGGATTTTAAAAGTAGTTTGCCACACACAGGCTGTTATTCACAGTCAGCACTTGTGAATGGCACCCAGCATGCAGTACTTTGCAGAGCAGATGTAGAGATGCAGGTCAAAAGAAAAGCTCACATTTGAAAATAAGAAAAATATTCCTACTTTAAACAACATAATAGCGCTGGATATCTGCAGGTTTTTGGATTTCAATAGATCGCAATGCTAACCTTTTCAAGAAACTGGTTGTTGATTCTCATTTAAGAGATTTGGCCTCAATTATTAAAATCAATAGATTGACTTTTAAAATACAACTCTTTTCTTATGGATAAGTAGAGAGTACAGAGTGCAGTACAGACATCATGTTGTTCTATTTAGGGAGTAAATGTTACTGGAAACAATGGTGTTTTTAATAATGCAGCAGGTTAGAGGGTTCCTTGTACACTTCACATTGTTTCTGTTCTATGTTAACTACCAGTGTGGTAAAACAACAGTGACACACTGTCTTAATAGCATCTAATTAATGTAAATCAGATGGCGTATGCACAGCTGCATGAAAATAGGAGTAACAGTGAAATATTCACTTTCATTATGCAGGCAAACATTGCAGTTGGAATATTGTCTTTTTCAGACCAAGGGGAAAAAAACATTATATTTTGTGAATTTTAAAATAGACCTTAGACAAATGTATTTGTGTATACAGTGTTTCAACTAGGGAGCACAGGTAAAAAAAATAAAAAATAAATAAAAAATCAATCAACCTTTTTAAAATCTACAAGTGAATAAAACAATGGTTCCCAACCTTTTTTAACTCATGACCGTGTTTCAATATCAGACATTTCTGGTTTCGGTTTTTTTATTATTATTATTAATTTGTTTTTTATCTTGTAATAGCTTTCTATCCTATGTTACAAATAAATGTATTTTTACACACATTTAGTTTATATAATATATAGTATTATGAACAAAAGCAGAAAAGCCATATGTAGATAGATTATTGCACAAAGTGAAAATGTTGTTTTACTTGGTAAGGATTACAGTCAGTCCAGTTTGTATTTACAAGTCTGACAATTAATACTGAAAGACCAACAACTCAAACTATGAATTATGAAAGAGATGCAGTATTTGGCAGATAAATAAGCGTTTCAGTTTCATACTCACAGTTTGCCATGTCTTCTATCCAGAGGTGGTAAAAGTACTCACATTCTGTACTTAAGTAGAAGTATACTTACTTGTGTGAAAAAATACTCTGGTAAAAGTAGAAGTACTGATTCAACTCCCTTACTGAGGTAAAAGTAAAAAAAATACAATTTCTCAATTGTAATAAAGTAAAAAGTAAAACTGTATTTTTTTGTTCTCATGGATGAAATACTTATTTAACCAGGAAAGATCAGAAATATTTTGAAAGTATCCAAATGGACAGGAAATCTTTAGAAAAATGGGGGGGAAAGTCACAATTGAGATAAAAAGTAATCATTATGACATTTAAAAAGTCAGAAATATGAGATTAAAATGCATAATTATGATAAAAAGTCAAAATTGTGAGATAAAAAAAATCTAAATTATGAGATAAAGTCAATATGTGATAAGAAATGCATGATTTTGAGAAAAAGAGCTGAAATTATTAGATAAAAGGGCAAAATTGATATAAGAAGTCATAATTGTGGTATAGAAAGTCACAATTTCACTCTGATTGTCCCTCTGAAGTGTTAGTGTTTTAGCATTTCAGCATTCTGTCTAGTGACAGAGTAAAAGTAAAAATAAATACCCAAGTAAAGAACAGATACCTAAAAAATCTCCTTAAGTACAGTAATGAAGTATTGTTTCTCAACATATATATATTTTTGTTGTTGTTGTTTTAGTCAATTACTAGAGGGGTCATGACCCCAAGGTTGAAAAACACTGGAATAAAATCTGTCTGTTTGATATTAGATATTTGATTATGACAGTATATTGACAATGAAACATTTATAGAATATGAATACAAGGGTCCTATTCATGTTGACAAATTGCCTTTGTCAGGTTTTGACACTGTCTTAAATAATATATTTTTTAAATGTGTTGTCTTTACATCCAGTAAAGTTTAGCAAAGCCTTCATTCCTAAAAAAATATGTCCCTCTGTTTGAGTATGACATTCTTCAGAATCGTTGTTAATCCTCAAAGATCCAAAAGGCCACTGGCAACCAAAATAATCTACTTATCTATGTTTAATAACTTCTGAACCAATAAACATCAATACAATGAAATACTTGAGGAAAAATTCTATTTTTCATCTTTTCATCTTCAACAGATATGACCCATTTGGCTCCGTATTCACCATGGACACACCGTCATTTTCTATGACATTGATTCACCAGTAAAACCCATATAGTTTGGTAAATGACAGTGGATGTGTATATTTTTTATGTATAGAGTTATTGATGTCTATAATGAAAATATCACTTTTTTCCCCGTTTTGTCTGTTTCTGAAATAACAACCATAACTTCAAACATCTACATGATCACTAAATTAAATATATGGAAATACCTGATTTTCACTGAAAAAATGCTAAATAGATGATATTGTAATAAATGATGAGAAATCACTTAGAAATATTTAAGATATAATATTTAAGTTTAAGATAAGATAATTAATTTAAGAAAAATTTATTTGGTGGACGGCCACTACAGCAGCACTGGGTCTTAATGGGTTAAAATTTGGAACCTATATTTACAGTGTGTCTCGCTTCCTTTCAGATGAGGTCCCATTACCTTCAACCCCTGTGACGGCGTTTTACCACGGCTGCATGGAAATCACTGTCAATGGCCAACAGCTGGACTTTGATGAGGCATTCAGCAAGCATAACAGTATTAAGTCCCATTCTTGTCCTCCCGTCACTGTTCCTGAGATTCACTCTGATGGATCCTACCTGCACAGAAAGTGACCTTAATTAACAACATGATTATATTAAAAGTCCCACAGATTAGACAGTGTCCCACAGGGGCCACTTCTTGAAATACTGTGTTATGAGAAGTATAGAACAGATGACATAAGAGGGAAGAAAGGCAATGAGAAAGAAGTGACGGAAAGTAGAGATACGAATGTAGTAATTGTCGGTTTTCTCAAATAGGTTTATTGTGAGCTTTGCTTTATTTGTTTTCGTCCATGTAGTATTAGTTTTGGGAGTCTTGGTTTTTTTTTTTTTTGGTTTTTTTTTAGTGAGGTACAACGATGATGGCTGGCTTGCTAGTGAGCTAGTCCAGAGTGAATTTGCTGGATGACGTAGTTGTAACAGTCTGTTGCAATGAATCTTATGATTCCCAAGAAAAAGTAAAAAAAAAAAAAAAAAAAAAAAAAAAAAGAGCTGAGCTCTGCAGCATGCATAAGAGATGGTTCAAGAGTATGTATGTAGGAAAAAACAAATGGTCATTGTCGACCAGGCTCCAAGCACACCTGTCTTTTTGTCCTAGATGTTGAATTATACCGTCTTTTTTTCATTATTCTTGTGGAGGAAAAGGTGCATATTAAATAGTTACACATCTTACTCGGTATAGAGATTCTTGCAGTGAAAGAAAAAAAAGAGGAAGTGGAGACATTTGTGGCCCCATGGTGTGCATTGTCTTTTTATTCAAGTGCTGCTTTCACAGATCGTAAATTTGCTCATATTGTGTCATAGAAAGGCCACCAAATTGGTTTTAGAGATTAATCAGCACCAGTTGGACATTTCACAAACATTTAGTGTTGCCAGAACATAATTCTGAGTGTGACTAAACTTTTACAGCTGGTTTGATTCACTTCCAGAATTAAAGATGAATTATTTTTATTTTCACATTCACTTCAGTAGGTAGCCTATTGATTCCAAGGAAGTGAAAGAGTTGGTTTCTGTCAGTTTTGACAGTTGGCCAACATCTTCTTTATGTAATGTTAATTTAATCTTGCCTACATTTCAGGTTGAACCTCCACCTACAGCAGGGGTGCTCAATACTGGTCCTCAAGAGCTACTATCCAGCATGTTTTAGATATATGGCTCTTCCAACACACCTGATTCAAATGATAAACCTCTCATCAAGCTCTGCAGAAGTCTGATAATGACCGTCAGGTGTGTTAGAAGAGGGATACATCTAAAACATGTAGGATAGTAACTCTCGAGGACCACTGACCTACAGTATTATTGTGGTTTGATTCGTCATGAATCATCTCCTGTTTAGTTTTTGTCTGTATCTTTACCGTGCTCCTGGTTGTCTTTGCCCTGATGATTCATATTGTATATAAAACAAGACCTCTTTAATATATAAATTAAATGTAGTTCATCTTTGTTATATGTTTTATGTTTGTTTTAATAAAATGCTCAAAGCAAATGTAAATATAGTGTGAGATTCTACATATTACACTTTTCCACTTCATGCTGCAATACAGTGCACATTATCTGAATTTCTTTACTGGTTGTGGAAATGTAAAAGGTCAGAATGTCTATAGTGATACTGATATTTTAAAAGAGGCATCAGGGACAGATTATTTACTAAACTCATTTTTAGATTCTTCCCCTTTGGCTTTATTTCCAATACAAACCCCATCTGTTATTTACAAAATACTGTTTAATCCAAATCTGTTTCATGTAGAACGTAGGTGATAGTCAAAAGTACTGACTCTTCCTCCTCAAACTAGAATGTTAAATATATATTTTCTTACAACATGCCACACTCACTGAATATATTTTCAATACACTATGAAAAATGAATGAAACTGCAATGCTGTAGGTTTTCTGCCACATAAACATATTTCTTTAGTAATGCCATGTCATTGCCCTTATTGTAACTCCAGCAGAATTTTTGGTTCCCATTTTTGGTTCCCATTGTGTGATTACAAGCATAGGAAATGAAACAAAAAGTAAGAAAACTAGGTCAAAGACCATTATTTCATGTTTTCCATGAAGTGGTTTGCTAAGTACGTGTTAATACTTGAATAACACAATCACTGAAAACTAAAAAAAAGGAACAGGTTGACTGACGTTCGAAATACTCTACATGGACAAAAAATATTGAAACACTTCAAACCTACAACTTTACAGACTTGGTTTGTGATGTCATAAAAATGTTCAATGGCTGCTATGATAAATGTCAATATTATATATATATATATATATATATATATATATATATATATATATATATATATATATATATATACTTGGTTATATATAAAACAAGTGGCGCCAGGCATAACAAACCCCTGATTTGTCCTACCTCTTATCATTACAAAAACACATTTTGGTGACTTTGACCTTTGACCTACATTCACCAAAATGTTATGGGATATATTTTGTACCACCTCGTACCTTTCCTGAGTATTTTAGTTTTTACTTCTTCCTACCCCCTTTCAAGCATTTAATTTAATTGATTTATATATTATTATTTTACTTTTTTCTTTTTGTTTACTTATCAACCTTTTATGTATCATTATCGATATTTTGCTGGTTGACTTTGTTTTGGTTTTACTGTTCACATGTTCAAAACTAGAGCACTCCGATAGCGCAGACCGCGAACCAGCCAAGTTTGTAAAGCTCATAAGTTTTGCAAATATACGATTCGCTTGACGTAATATGACGTCAAAACCTTACGTCATCGGTGTTATCTCATTTGATGTCCGAAGGGAAGAAGAAGTGGATGCAAAAAAACTGGTGATATCTTGTCTGGATTCTGAGATATCACCACTTATGTATTTTAGCTGTTGACCTCCACTGTGACCTTGGCCTTTAATCTTTATAGCTCAAAATGTAATGGTTTCTTCCTTGATGCATTATCAGTCATCTCTGAAAGTTTCATCGAAATCCGTTCATAACTTTTTGAGTTATCTTGCTGAAAACATACAGACAAACAAACATAACTTCCTTTGCGGGAGTAATAAAGACTTTAATCAATCAGTCCCAAAAAAAAAGAACAAAACTGAAGCTAATATAAAATAATTCAATAACCTTCCAAATATATAACAAATTATTCAACGTTTTAAGTAATATTTTTTGTCATTTATAAAACTGAAATACATGGATTAACCTAGAATACAACACGGATTAAAAATACATAACTAGCTAGCTACTTTACACAACATTAGCTTAAAGTGTTTTGTATCCCATTCGTTGGTATTGTGTTTTTTTTTTATCCGCCCCCCACTGTTTTGTTTGAGTGTAGTCCACACAAACACAGCCACGGTCACTCTCACACACATGTAGAGGGAGGGAGGGAGGGATGAGGGAGAGATGTCTGCATCAGTACAAACTCCTGTCTGCACTTTTCACAGCTACTCCCCCTCCTGAAGCAGCAGAACACCACAGGCGCACACACTGGGAACACACACGGCTCTAACACAGCGGGAAGCGGGTCGCAAAATAAAGTATTGACCGCAATGGGTACGAGGTGAACCGCAGAGAGGACGGGGAGGGACACTCGCTTCGTTTGCGTGTTGTAAGCGATATGCGGGACAAAAGCACGACAGCGTAGCCTCGATTTAACATCAAAGACATTCCGACCAACGGTCCGAAGTACCTGAATACCTGCAGTGTTTCGCACTAATATTAGCACGACTCGGCTCCGGCGGCACTGACATTGAGGAAAGGGGAAACTCAGACACGGGGGGGTAGATAGACTGCAAGACGGGACAAGAGAAAGTTTCTGAAGCTTGGCTTGGTGCAGACACAGCAGTTCAACAATGCGGCTGACCCCGACTAAGTCCTTTTCATCGGCAGCCTTGCTAATCCTGCTGGTTGTCCGCTGGTCCGACAGCAGTAAGTAAACAATTACATGCTAGGTGGCTAGCTAGCAGGCTAAGTCCCTTTGACATTTATGCAGTGAATGATGAGACCTGCTTTAGTTGTGAACGTCATTAATGGTGCTTTAGCGGTTGATGTTTCGCAACCGTTTTTAAATGTTTTGGTGCTCCAGTGTCAAAATGTTGCTTAATTACAAAGTTGTTTGACCGTTTCTTGTACATGTATGAACATTAATGAAAGTCTGCATTTCTATTTTCTAGTTTCATTGTCTCCCCAAGAGGCAAATCAGTTTTTAAGCAGACACAGAAGAGCAAATCAAGTTTTCGAGGAGACGAAGCAAGGGCACTTGGAGAGGGAGTGTGTAGAGGAAAGGTGCTCCAAGGAGGAGGCCAGAGAAGTGTTTGAAAATGACCCAGAAACAGTGAGTATACGAAACATACATAAAGTTATGTTTTTTGTAGTGTAATGTTAAAGGCTAACTGTTCTCAAATGCTGAACCAAACTGTCTAAAAATGTCTGTCTTTACTAATAAAAAGATCAAAGTTTGAAGTGAAAAAACTTCCAACCTAGCTTTTGTTATTTAACATAAGCCTTCCAGGGTGGTTGTTTACATCAGGTTTATATTGACTACAAACTGATGACTGTAAATGTCACAGTAGACTAATGATTCATTGTCTGGGCTGACGTTCATGCTCCAGTAAGTTCACAGCCCTGATAGTCAGTACATATATTACAGTATTCCTCATGTCAAGGTCTTGGCATCTTTTCATCTCTTTTGTTTGTTTCTGTGACAGGCATTGAGTCAGTATGACTAAGATTTAGTTGATAAAACACAGCTTTTGTGATTATACATCCTTAGAGTCGCTGTCATATTTTATGGAGCCACAATCCTCAGTATGGATAGTATAGTTACCACCAAATATAGGAACACCTCTTTCTACGTTCACTCTTGGTGACTCTTTATAGAAGCATAATGCTGCGTTGTAATGTTTGTGCATGTAAATGTGTACTGTACATTGTTTCTGTTCGTTTGATGTTTACCAACAAGCAAACTCCACCTCACTGTTTGTACTCTTTGCATCTCTCTTGGAATATTTACTACAGATTAGTTTCCATTCTGCATTCATCAGTGTTCCTGAGAGCATGTCCAGCCATGTGAATACTTAAGCCTATTGAATGTGTACTACATGTGCGAAATAATCAAACAAGCGTCACATGTATCAATAACAATATGTGTCAGAAAATATGCAACATGGACTGTTTGGCCCAGGTGCACGTTTCTTCACTGGCTAAGAATTTGTACCTGTGTGCGTTGTGAGTGTTACAGTCTGGGTTATTAATAACACAATAACAACCGTTAGGTGTACGCCTTCTAAAATGTGCCAAAAGATGCTCTCTGAAGTTCTCTGCAACAGTTACTGCCTGTTTGATCTGTAAAATACAGCTGAAGTATGAATTGCACGTGGATGAAGTGTTAGCTGGTATTTCACGGGCAGCGCTACACTTTGGAGTGATCTCTTTTACTGTTTAAGTTCTGAATTGTAACACAGACGGAATTAATGAGGCAATCGATGACTCAGAGATTATGTATAGGCTTATCCAAATGGAGAAAGATAGAATGTAGAAGTGGACTGAGGACAGAAGGATTATCGTGAAGTTGCAATGGGCTCAGAATGAAAGGTGAGGTCAGGTCACATTCTGTCAAATTGAGTGTGAGGGAGTCCAACACATATCGCCAGCAGAGCAACATAGCATGCTTGTAGTTTTCTACCATATACCATTTCTGCCACACCAAACTGCAGTCTCATTCATAACTGCATTATTCATTCTGCAAGTGCACTTCTCTGACTCTGCGTTTTGTTCTGCTGCAGCCTTCTGACTGCAGAGTGAACGACAAGAAAGTCTGTTCCTGGATTAGACCTAATTTTTCTTGGCAGCACATAGTCACATCAGCTTGTGCATTTTAGCCGTTACTCACCTGTTAGGTGGCCTCCCACAGGGGGCCGATGACAGATAACAAAGTGTCTCAGCTGTGTGCATGTAGTTTAGTAAGTTTTGGGATACACACACTGGATCGTATCTGACATCCTAACAGTTCACAATTAGTGCATCAAACAAGTCTTACATGATGTGTTTTCAGAAAGGTTAGACCTAAGATGATCATTTTCTATGAGATTTAATTCATCCCCCAGCCTGCTGCATCCTTCTGGTAGTGCTGCTTAAGTATCTGTTCCTCCAGACACCGTGCATCTCCCAGGTTTTGACCTATATGTGCAGCAACTCTGCAACTAGAAGGTGGGAGGGATGCTACTACTATCAGGAATGCAGAGAATTCTCATGAAGCCCTTGGCAATAGGCCGCACCCATTAGATAAAGCACAGACAGATGGAACAAATGGTGTAGTCAAAATGGCAATCACTTGTTTACAAATCACATTTCTCTGTTATTTGTGTGAGTATAGAGATCATGTACAAAACAAAACCAAATCCTAGATTATGTCATGCATTAGTGGAAGCCCCCCTCTAATTCTCAGAATTATTTAGATTATGCTGTTCTGTTTAGATTCTTCTGTGTATGCCTTCATAACTTTATCCCTCTCTCCTCCTTCTATCTCTTCTCCCCTAGGACTACTTCTATCCAAAGTATTTAGGTAAGTTGTCATTCTCACTGAAGCCCTTCAGCTCTACTCACGATGTATGAAAAATATCTGAAAAGGCTCAACTTATTATATTATCATAATAATCTTTAATTTTTTTCTTTAATTTTCATTTCTGTCCAGCCTGCATGGACAAGTTTGGGGATTCTGAGAAAAAGAAACAAGATCTGGTCACGTGTGTTCACAGTAAGTTGTCTATCGTATCAACTTTACTTAAGGTAGTGTTGACAGAACTGTGTATAGCTTGACCGTTATCTTCTTTTACTTTACTCACATTTTCAGTATTACACCCAGGGAAAGTCACTTAATTGTAGTGTAGGGGTTGGGCTGCACTGCAGTATCGCAGCTCTGCATCACATTCAGGCTCAGGCACAGCCTCGCTCCAAGAGGAAAAGAGAGAGCACTAAGAGATGATGAACCCTTCAGCAACACCTGGCCATTTTTTGTTTTCTGACAAATGTCAGTGAGTGCTTGATACTGACATTCTGACATTACATGCACGAGCTCAGGTGTCTATGAGTAACATTGCAGTACTAGAGTGATGCTGCACATTGGTGAATCGGTGACACACCTCTACAGTCGTCACACACTCACTCACTCTCTGTATGGGTGCACCAGCTTATTCGTGAGTTGGCCCAGCAGAGGAGTGACGTGAAAAAAAAGCCTGACGTGAGTGGAGCGCTCAATATTTGCTGCATCAGGATACAGCAGACCCGGCTTTACTCCGATTGGCTGAGGAACCTTATGTGTGTGGGGGGGTTTCCATGACTCAGCTGCAGCATTGTGGCACTTAAAGATGTGCCGGCCTTTCTTTTTTATCACTGTTAGAATGCTATCTCTCTTGCTGGCTGCAGATCTTTATCTATTTTGTGTCCTGCCTCATCATGAGCAGGTGATGTATTTTTTTTTTTTACCAATACCATAACAGATCATGAAATTCCAGTAATCCCATTTATTTAATTCACGTGATTTTAATTTTACTGCATATTTGTACATACCAGGATTTGTTTTATCATTAGCATATATTGTGCTAGAGTTGGAGTTTTCAGTTTTCACCTCAACTGCTTTTTATTATGAGACACACACAATTAAAATAAAATCTTGCAGTTATTTTATGCATATTTAAATATTTATTATCTGATATTTATAGCTGTTTTACTATAAACACAATATAGCAAACTTGTCCAAATTATTATGGTAGCTTACAGGATACTATCCCATCTTTATGTAATAAAATAAAGTCTTTTTTAACGTCTCAAACTTTAATAAAAGGGAACAACTGAAGCTCTGTGGGCCAGTTGAGATATAATTTATAGGTTGTGGTGAGTTTATTACACGGTTAACCGACTATTGGCATACAGATGACTCATGTGTCACAGATGAAGTCATGTAGTTTGGATAAAGTTTACACTTTAACTGCCGATTAGCTTTCATATTTGACCATATCTTTCTCCCGATCCCGTCATTTTCACTGCACTGCCATTTGCACTGTCCTTTTTCGTCTTTTCTCTGAACTCCAGCTGACATGCCCAGACTTGTTGAGCAATGAGGCTCTCCTGTTGGGAAAAGGAAAGTGTGTGGGGAGTGACAAGATTTAGAAGTATGCTTGACTGAAATATTCAAGAGCAAAATTCAAATGCATTAACAGGATGTCCATTTGATAACATTGATGGCGAAGTAAAGGTCAGGTATGGTGGGAAGGACTGAATTAGGGGCATTGCTGGCAGGAGAGCTTAGGCAGCATTAGGCTATTTTTATTGAACTCCTGATATGTACAACACAGGAGATGCCCTTCCTCTGTCTGGTATCATAATACAGTTAGACTGACTGTATGAACTCCACTTCAGGGGACTAATAACACTGTTTTCTGTGACTGTCTGCTTTATTAAAGATATTCCTGACCAGTGCTCCCCATCTCCCTGTAATGCCAGAGGTACAGTACGCTGCGAGGACAAAAAGGGCGACTTCCTTTGTCATTGTTTTACAGGCTGGACAGGAGCCAGATGTGAGAAAGGTACTGTCATCACAATGGAAATGTTGCCTTATTGCGTGATACCTGGACTTTGCATGCGTTAAGTCAGGCAAAGGTTACATTTTTTGCACCACATCATATACAGTATTTCTGGATCTGTGCCATAACTGTAACCTTAGTCCTGACAGTCATCTCCTTTCTGCTGATAAAATTACCTCGACCTCTATAACTGTCATTTGTGCAAAATTGTCTAATAGGTTATTTATACTTAAATATGACTACTGTTTAGTTTTTTTTACCAAATTGTATTTTTGTATGTTTTGCTGTTATTCTACAACTAACCACAGGCCTGTTGATAGTTGCTATTGCTGCTACCATTATTAATGATTTGTGGAGGATGTGTCAGGTCAATATGAATTGCACTTACAGGAACTGTAGTCACTGTGAGTCCAGTGGGAATCCATATGCCTCTTTCAGGATCAAAGCTGGTGTCTGTATACATCAGGGTTTCTGTTAGCCAGTAATTACCCTTTTATTTCTGGGAGACATTTAGTTAAAAAATAAAGACAAAACATGACTTATATTGGACATACTTGTTTGCAAGTTGGAAGCAGATGACTTTGTTCCAGTGGTTAAAATGGAGTGAGTGGAATGATGTATAGCCCATAGACCCGCTAGAGAGGAAAACGGCATGAGAAAAAAAAGGTTAAAATATTGTATCTTTTTTTCCATTGCAGCAAACTCCTCCACTGCCAACTTTAACATCAAGTCCCAGTGGACTGCAGTTCTGCACATGCAGTCTGCATGTGCAGTAACATTTGATACCATGTAGGCTCTACTCTATTTTTGAACAGATATTTTAAAAAGATATTAAACTGATATTTGAGGTTTGAGATTTATTTTTTTATTGGCTACATTTAAATGGATAATGGTTGTGTTCAGTTTGTTTTGTTATATCAAAGCATTCATTACATAGCCAAACAGATTTGTTTTTCCTTTTTTCACCAAAGAAGATGAATTGTATATTTACGTTTATAACACAGACTGTTAAAATGTAGTCCGTATATTCAACATTTGTCTGTTAAAATGAATCATTTTTGCAACAGTAAGAAACAAAATGTTTGCAGAAACCCTGGTGTAGATATGTGAAGATGGTTTTACCTTTTAAGAAAAAGGCACAATCTCAAATGAGGAATAATTTTATTGAAATAAAATGTAACACATTCTGTTTAAGCAGGGACTGCAAAGCAGTTTATGCAGGCATACATTGAGGCAGAGGGAAACATGCCTCACAGATTCATGGCACCAACACCATTCCACACGTTTCCACTGTGACTCATCTTGCCACCTTAGTGTGAGAGGAAACCAACAGAGATTCAGTTTGACTCGGTCTGAGCCTTTTCCACTTGACGACCTAACTCCGCATAAACACTCAGCTGCAACGCCAGCCACAGTCACATGTAGTTTCAGGCAGTTCTCTGATGTTTAGCAAAGTACAAATTCATACAGGTTTTCAAACTGGTCCCTTCTGTTCTGCAGTCCTGTTCATAAAAAATATACATTCAATTACAGCCTTATTCTCAATGACTTTGTAAAATCTTGGCATGTGCCAAACCACCTAATGCTGTACACAGCCAATGATGATGTTTTTCCTCTGATCATGTTGACTGGACTGCTTTCCTATTTGCAGATGTCGACGAGTGCACCAAGAGGAATGGAGGGTGTGACCACGAGTGCAACAACACTATGGGCAGTTACCGTTGTTCCTGTCACCAAGGCTACATGTTGGTAGGACGCCACTTTTGTAATGGTAAGTTATAAGCCATAGACTCACATGTACCATTGTGTCCACCATTGTAAGTTTACGCTGTTTTAAACAAATTTTAACTGTACAAATGTTTGCAAACAGGTCGTTCAGACTCAGTACCCCTTCCAATAAGGGAGAGACTTTTTTTGAGTGAGCTAGAGAGTAAATGAAAAGAGGCAAATGGTGTCTGTAAGAATAAAATATTAAGCGAGGAAAAAGCTCAATAGTTTCACTGTTTTTATGTTCAGATTGAAACCCATGAAAATTCGCCAATCTGGTCTGATGGTATTTTTCATATTTCCCACAGATGTGGATGAGTGTGAAGACCCAAATGTGTGTGGATCAGCACAATGTGTAAATAATGAAGGCAGCTACAATTGCTTGTGTGATGTTGGCTACGTCTATGACAATGTCACCAAGAGCTGCGTTGGTAAGTATACAGACAGACACCGTGAAGGAAACATGCACAACTTATTTCAAACATACTTGTCATTTCTGACTGAAGAGAAGTTTCAGCCTCAGCAGGACTTGATGCAGCTGTGTTTTCAGGTCAGGGATGGAATGCAAAGACATTTGGATTATAATCTTTATATATAGGTTACAGGTCACCTGTGCTGTTGTCGTGTCTAAATGTAATATACAATATTCAGCCTGTCCTGTTTATACCTGCGTTTAGTAGCTGAGTTGTCTTATGAGGTCCAGATTTCAAAGACTGTCATGACTTACTCTAAGTAAAATAAAAGTAAATTCTGACAGTATTGATCTTAAATATGATAAGTTATATTTAATACAAATACGTTGGCATCAAAGCACTATGTTCTTGCCAAACATTCACATGGTCTTGGGCTAAATCATATCATTATTTCACTGGAGTTATAATGCAAGTGTTCATAGAACACACATAATGGAAGCATTTCCACTGATAAGGACAAACATGAAGTTCTGGTGTTTGATAACTCAATAAAATAATAAGACCACCATAAGAGACACGTTAGCAGCAACAAGGACAAAAATTCCCAGAGTTAAATCCAAATCAGTAATGACTTGTGTGCCCTGTTTTGCTCTGTTGTGGAAACCAGACTTTTCATAACCTCTGTGTCCCTCCTGCAGGAATTAACATTTGCTATAGCTAAACTGGTCATGTCCATGTAAGGTTAAATATGGAGTGGGACAATAACACCCAGTCAATGCCAGAGACCACTTAAGACTACTCTAGTGTTGTTTGCATTCCCCAGTATGTTGACAAGAAAGTTCATGTTTTCACAAAATTCCTCCACTTATGGGAATCTGATAACAGTGCTCCTTACTCTGTAACTCTTTAATCTCTGGCCGTTACTTTGATTTCTCCTTCTCTCTAATTTCTTCATTCTACTCAGATGTGGATGAGTGTGAGGCAGGGGTATGTGTAGAGGAGTGTTTGAACACTCCAGGGAGTTTCCGTTGCTTCTGTGATGGACGTCAAGGCATGAAGCTAAGCCAGGACCTCAGGAGCTGTAAGGTGAAATACATTAAATGTGGTGAACATGAAACTGCTATTTCTTAGTTTAGTTTTTGACCAAATTGTAAACTTTACAAGGTGTTTTCAACATATTGTTGTTTATTTTGTTTGCAACCAGCCTATTACTCCCTGTATGTCACCGACACTGAAGAGGAATTCTCGTTCTTTGTACCTTGGCCGCATGTTCAGCGGTGTTCCAGTGGTGAGGCTTCGATTCCGCAGGAAAATTCATACTGGGTAAGTACATGGTATGATTTAATATTTAGCAGCTCAAAATTATAATCTGTAAGTGGAATGGATAATTAAGGTTTCGTCCAAATTTTACCAGTAAAACATGTTTGGTTTTTTCACTTGTTAATAAACATTTAATTAAGTAAGGAACTCCTTTTTGTAAGAATATTATAGTTATACAGATATACTTTATTGATCCCAAAAAGGGAAATTGTAATACAGTAGTAGCTTAGCACAGTAAAATAGACTAAAAAAATAAATGTAACACAAGAGCAAACATATAATACAATAATAAATTAGAAGTATGTAACTGGTTTAAAAACAGTAAGGTGCAACAGTGTGTGCAAAGTAAAAGTGGACTTTTTCAGTCCAACAAAGTAAACACACAAAGGCAACAAAACATTCAAATGTTGACAGTGATTTAATGTGTTTCCTGATTTGTCTGCGTAAGTAAATACAGAAAGTTAAAACCAACAAATACACTTTTGCAAAGTACTGAATAGTTCTTTCCTTTTCTAGTTTTTCAGCAGAGTTTGACTTCCGTTCTTATGACCCCGAGGGAGTGATCTTCTTCGCCGGAGGTCACTTAAACAGCTCCTGGATTGTGCTTGCAATGCATCATGGGAAGCTGGAGCTGCAGCTTAAGTATGGCACAGTCAGCAGGGTCACGAGCACTGGACCCATTGTCAATGACGGGCAGTGGAGAAAGGTTGGTTGTGTCAGGGGTCAATGTATTAATATAAGACGTAAATCCAAAGGTCGGGAAGTGTACCCAGACTGAAACTTTCTCAATTGTGATTTTTCTTTTCAGATCTCAGTCGAAGAACAGGGGCGGAGCCTCGTGATTAAGATTGACAGAGAAGCTGTGATGAAGATTGCAGTAAATGGTGATCTGTTCACATTAAAAAAGGGCATGCATGAACTCAACCTGACTGTGGGAGGGGTCCCTTTTAAAGAGGATGGTCTTGTCAATCAGGTATGCACTGACATATTGACCAGTTTCAGGACATCTACTAAATAAAACTGCCATGGATACATTTCTTAAACATTGTGGATGTTTTCAGGTGAATCCTCGTCTGGATGGCTGTATGAGAGATTGGCGCTGGTTGACAGGTGAAGATACGTCGATACAAGAAACCATTCGGTCCAATGAGAATATGCAGTGCTTCAGCGCCGAAGATCCTGGAGCGTATTACCCCGGCACAGGATTCGCCCTCTTCAACATCAGCTATGGTATGACATGTGTGTGTGTTGGGTGGATGTTTGTCTTGTTAGTAGCATATCCAGTGCTTGCATGACTAGCCTAATTTAACTAGCCTAATTGCCTCTTTCCTAAGTTTTTAGTGAGAATGTATTTGGATGAATTTGAGGTGGCTTGCATCATCTTGATCAGGAAAAGGTCATAATCTGGTGTTTTCACTTTCTGTTCTCACTGTAGAATCACAGAACCTCAGTGTCCATTTAACATTACGTCCAACGTCAGGTATCGGAGTAATGTTTGCACTCGTTTACCAGGACAGGGTCCCTCTGTCCATCGCTTTAGCGGACTATCATCCTCACACTGACGAGTGGCGAGATGTGAGTAGACTACAGCTGAGTCTATACATGTAGGCTAAACCAGTTACAAACAGTCACTGTTTAACTGTAAACTATTCTCTTGGTCTACAGTTTGTCCTGGTATCATCAGGTGAGGCCATCCTTGCCAGCGCTCCCAGCCCCTTGTGTGACGGTGACAGTCATGTGATCCAGGTGACCATCTCAGCCAACCAGACGGTGTTGTTGATTGATGGTCAGCCGGGACGCAGTGAAGATGCTGAAGTTCCTACTGACCTTCTGTCTCAGTCCAGTACCTTCATAGGAGGACTTCCAGGTGAGGACACAGGCTTTTACTCTTTACAGGGCTGTGCAATAAAACTAATGAGTCATTTTATATCTATCTATCTATCTATCTATCTATCTATCTATCTATCTATCTATCTATCTATCTATCTATCTATCTATCTATCTATCTATCTATCTATCTATCTATCTATCTATCTATCTATCTATCTATCTATCTATCTATCTATCTATCTATCTATCTATCTATCTATCTATCTATCTATCTATCTATCTATATATACATATATATATACATACATATATATATATACATATATATATATATATACATACATACATAAGGACCACATGGGATGGTGTATTTCTTCTTCTACATAGTTTTTCTCCTTTTGTATTTATAAATAAGCTTTTCATACATTAACATGTAAACATTGGCCCCTGCTGAATAATGGATACTAATGTTAAGCAGATGTTCATCACTAGTCTGAGTTTTTACCTGTTCTATGTCACATTCACCCTCAACCATGTTTGAAGCTTTCACACACAATCCCAACCAGCAAAATGCTGAAGCACAGAAGTACTGACATTTTGTCAAACAATATTGTGCTTTTAGAGTATTGTATATGTGTAACTGTACATATACATTCTTTAGGGAGTTGGACACAATGTCTTAAGGTTTACAGTTTCCCCTGTCTGCATTTATATAGGCTTTAGCAAACCTATTATGGGAGCCTTATTATGGGACTAATAAAAGGATTTATTATAACTGTTGCACTAATGTATTTTGTGTAGTTTGGATAATTGTTTCCATTCACCTCTATAAAAAAAAGTTCTGAGTAATAATAATATACCTTTCTTCCTGGCATTCCTAGGCTTTATGTTGAATTATTTATGTCAAATCCTCTTGATGCTGTTCTAAGCTATAATACTTGGTTGTCACACTTAATGTTCCATGTTCCAATAATTAACACTAAAACAGGGCTGTTCTTCTTCATTAAGTGTACTGTGCAATTGTAAATGAACTAATCAGGCTCTAAGTACATACTCTAGTGTCATAAAAGGAATAGTAAAAGCTCAGTAGTTAATTGTAGTTATTTGTGGGACAATTGTCACGTTGTTTTAGTGATAAACTCGTAAAACTGTAAAGCAGGTTAAGTGGTTGATTAATGTGAGTGTGGTAAACACATAGTTGTGACCTCATGGGTGTGTCACACTTCATCTGCGCTGCTCATCTTGCTGTCTCTTGGGTAACATGTTGTCCTATCCTCCTTCAGATGTCCCTCTGGTGTCCACACTGGTGTCAGCGCCCTACAGTGGCTGCATGGAGGTCACCGTTAATGGACGCTCCCTGGACTTGGACCAGGCCACCCACAAACACAATGACATCCGCTCGCACTCCTGCCCCCTGCTGGACTCTCACCAATGATCAGAGCATCCGTCTGCCAAAACTGATCCATATGCAGTTTGTTGAGGCAATGTGGATGTTCTCCAACATATTTATTCAAACAAGACTTGTCCAATGGGGAAATGTATTAGACTGAAATTGAAAACCAACTAAATCAGGTTCTGTGGTCCAGCTGGTGTTTTAGCTTATGATCACTCTGTCCTTTTGCCTGTGACACTGTTGCTTAGAGGCATCAGCAGGGATTTTCACAGTCCTTTCATTACTGAGACTGTGTTAATGTTTATTTTGCTGAGAAACATCCCCTGCACTAGACAGAAGATACAGGAATAAATGCTGGACAACATTGCCTCAAAACTGCCCATGTATCGCACGCCTTGTAAAGCCCACAAGAACACGCAGGGCCTTATGTCAAATGCTTGGTCTGGGGTCAGTCCCCCACACCCGGCTTCCTGTGATTAAACGCAGATCTGACTGGATCGACGTAGGCCATGTCAACAGATGGAGCTGTGGTCACGTAGCTTACATCCAGTTCACCCACCATCACAAAGCTTGCAATAGTCAAGTGCTAATAATGTACAGAACAACTCATCAAAAACAAGAAAGGGGACCAGATCGTACATCGAACAACCCCACCCAAGCCAGACGTGTGAGAACAGGTGCTCAGTTCTTTTCCACTTATTTATGGATTGATTAGGGACTAAATGCTTCTAACAAGCTGATCCCTCGCCTTCATTAAAGCGTCGAGGCGCAGTATCAACAGCGCGTTTTAGCATTAGGCACAGGGCTGCATTCTGTAGAAAACCTTGCACATTGTTGCAGGTGGAAATGGACTGCCATCTGTAGCCATTTTCTTGTCACTCTCTTTTAAAGATGCACTCCATGTCTGCCTGCAACCTTTAAATCAACCATGTGCCTAAAAAAAACAACCCAAACTCGTTAACAGCTTCTATCCTCCCAGGTGAACAATCTTACCAAGGTGCAGTACTGTAACAGACAACACACAAACGGAGCCGCACTACTAACGAAATGTACTCGATGTAGACAATACACTCTGCATTTCGACAGTCCGTTTAAGAAGCAACACGTTTAATAACTCGACCGAACTCCAGATAATCTTCACCGACTCCTGTCACTAAGGCCCCTTCTGTTCCTCACTGTTAACTCACAGTTTTAACCTGCCGTATACAACTCTGAAATCAATAGATTAGTCACAGAAGCACAGGAAGACTGGAAGGGGCCCTCTCTATAGACGAGAGAGAGAGAGAGCACTGCATCGACCGCACCATACGAGCTACTGAGAGTAAAAAGTGTGCGCTGTAATATACTGAATATGTAAATAATGTGACTGTATAATGCTTTGTAGAAGACATAAAACAAACACTACCTTATGCTCACCGAGGTTATCTGCACATTTAAGTTGATCCAAAGTATTTTTGTTTCCTAAACCGTCCACAGTTTTCTGAATCTCTGACGTTCAGCTCTTTCTGAGGGGTAATATTAGGGTCATGGGGGGGGGGGGTTCCAGGGACTTCATGGATCAGACAAAACCTTTAGTCTCACTTTTTAATTGATTTTATCGGTGCTGAGAAAATCAAAAAATGCTAAAAACAAAGAATGTCATTGGAGCGTTGTGATTGGGAATATGCCAAAAAGGGCTCCTGTGTTATTTTACTTTCCTCTTTTAATGTATAATTTTGTAGTTTTCTGAAGAATGAATGCCAAAATATAGAGCAGTGTGTTCTCGTTGTGTTTCGTTTTGTTTTGTTTTTTCTAATCATGTGTTGTATGTTGAACTTCTTTTTAGTTTTTATTTTTCACTTTTAACTGCCAGTATGTGTACTATGCTGAGAGAAGTCTGCCTTTTCAGTTTTAACTTCCCTCAACAGTGAAAAATCCTATTTAAAAACTAAATAAAAGCAATTGTATGAATATGATAGAGTAAAAACTGTATTTTCAGAAAAAACTCTTTGAATACTGTGTGATTATGTTAAAGCTGTGCCACGTGTAAAATACTAAAAGCAGCACCCGCATTAATAACAGTAATAATTCATTGTTTTAATGAAAGACATGTATGAAGCCCATATTCCACATGTATTTGGAAAATTAGTGAGTTGTTTGTTTTTTTTTTTGTACATATAGTATTTCATAGCATCAACGGCATCCCATCCCACAGCAGTTAACATGCATCATTAATAATACACAATATATATTGACTGTAAAGTGCTCATTAAATGATTAACACAAACACTAAGTAACAGCAACTTTAGCATCAGTTTTTGTACAGTTCACATTTCATGAAAGCCCTTTTAAATGCTCATAAATTATATAAGTATAGACACCAATACAATACAGAGCAAGATCTGTAATCCTTCTGTAACAGACACCACTATCAGATCATCAAGTGTACGTCTATACACTTCTATGTAATATTTAAGAGTCTGAAGGCTCTCTGGAGGCTTCATAAATACACATAAATATATCCTGACCTTTTATAAACACACTACAGATCTATAAATCTCTCTTCAGTGAAACCATAAACACCCGTCAAACATCTAGTGCTACATTCAGTCCGACCAGGTTGAGATATTTTCAGCGCCCCCTAACGTATTTAGCAGATCCCTCAACAGGCGTAAGGGGGTGGTTTCTCGAACATGTTTCCCATAGAGGTGGGGGGGTAGAGGACAGGGGCGTTGGGTGTCAACATGTAGCCCACCGGGTCCTGGGTGCCCCCCTGAGGCTGTGGCTGGGTGCTGGTGGCCTGCTGGTTGGTGGTCTCCTCAGACGGCTGGGGGTTGGAGGCACATCCTCCCTCTGGGATTATTGGAGGCAAAACAGGCGCCTGAAAGCTCGGGTCATGCTACGGGACAGAGGACAAAAGTAGGAGTGGGTGACTGTAATGTTTTGTACAAAAGAATCCACAGATGATAGATTTGTATGTGAGGCAGAGGTTTATCATCTGTTTGTAGCTATGTAACTGACAGATATTTGTTTTTATTTTAGTTTTTAGTAGTAGCCACAGATTGATAAGGGAATAGTGCTCATCAATAATATACCAGCATGACACACTTTAATATAAACATCATTCAAAATGTTCAGAAGTATCTGTTTCTAAGTTAAGAAACTATAAATGTGGACTTTTCTTGTGCGGTCCTCCGTACAGGCTGTGTCCTATGATTGGGTCTTAAAAACCTATATTCCAAAGTTCAGTTCCAAAGACTCATTATCCCACACCCCAAGGATATTTTACTGTTTTCAGTCGCAAGCAATGGCACCGTACAGTACGTATGAAAAGGCACATTTGTGGGCCACTGGGTCACTTTGACCCGCACAAGGGTTAAGCATGCATCTTCATCAGGAATGATCTTTGTGTCACCACTGACTGTAAACAGGGACCATAGAACAACCCCTAAATAAGACACATCTTCAGAAAGCACATGTGAAGAAATCTCCTAAAATCAGAATAATATTAGCATTGACCTTTTTACCGTTAGCCTTGTAGTAGTGGAATATTCATTTATATTAGCTATGCAAACAGTTTATTGGGAATCTGAAATAGGAAGAACCACTGAATGCTTTGCGTGTAAACATCATAATCTGAGATGTTTTAGTGAAGAGAACCTGACAGATATTTGATCCCCAAACCCAGGATTCATGATTATTGTCAGATTTTGCAGATATACAGCTCACTGGCAGCAGTGCACATCATCATTTTCTTCTGGTCTGGAGCTTTGATGTTTCACTCAAACAGCTGCAAAAATAAATTGGAACCAGAGCTGCTCCTCTGGCAGCCAAACCTGCACCGTTCAAAGGAACAGTGCTGTCTTTTTTTTTTACTTTTGGTCGGGGTCCTACCTGCATGTGCATGGGATAGTGAGCTTGTCCTGGTGGGATGAAACTGGCGTAGGTGGGTATGTGGTGGTTTGGGTTGTACAGAATGTGGGGCTGTGGAGGTGGGCTGGAGGTCAACTCAGGAGTGGGCTTCTGCTGCTGGAGACAATAAAAATAGATGAAATGAAACAGGAAATCACCAGAACTGATAGAAAATATAATGCAATAAAGAACAAGCTGTATAATATAGAGTTATGGATGGGAAATGATCAGAAACAAAAATAAAACCACAAATGTTCCGGTTTTTGAAAGATAAATTTGCCTGTTCACATCAACAACACATGCAAGTACATGTCAGATTATCTGCTTTGTATGTGATCTTTTGCTGTCATTTCTTTGGCAACATAAAACAAATAACAGGTTAGAGAACAGGGGAAAAAATACCAAAAATACAGGTTCATTTTGAAATAAAAATACATGAAAACGGATGTCGGTCGGCCAGATATTGACCAATACCAGACTGTGAAAATGTTATAATTTAACAATAATTACATTGAAAATGTTCATATTTGTAAAACAAACCAACTCAGGGGCTGAATACAGGTGTTGGAATTCTGAAATCTCAGTTAACATAGAAAGTAATATTAATAAATAAATGTTATGACAACTTTTTCACATGGACATTTTTGTTTAAAGTGACCCTGGGAAAAAAAGCATCAAATGTAATATTGGTAATAATTACAAAATAATTGATTTGGGCTGTTTTTAGGTATTGGCAAATCTGGGTCATTGTTCATAAAGGGTTACAATTCTAAACAAAATCTGTTTTTAACCTGACTGACATTAATTAAAAGATTTATCTTCATTAAAGTGGAAAATTCTACTAATATTTCAAATGTTTATGGCATGTTTGTGATGTGAACATTTCCCTGAAGGTACTGTGTGGTAGAATCGTGTTCAAAGAGATCCTGGAAAAAAAAAAAAAGTCAAAATGTATTAATTATTGAGCTATCTCAGACAATAATACTTAACCGTCCTGTTGTCCTCATATTTTGTAAACACCCTGTGTCCTTTGGGTCAAAATAATCCGTCTTCACTAAACCCCCCAATATAAGCTGTTTAATTGATAGCAGATCACTCAAAAACTTATGGATGGATTTTGATGAGATCCTGGATTCTGGATTACTTTGAAATGTTACATTGTGGTAAATGGAGAATAAATTTGAAATCCAGAATCCAGGATCACTTCCGGATCACCACCAAAATTGACACCCCCCCCCGGCCCTGTCCGTCATTTTTTTAGTTCTCTTGCTAACAAACAGACAGACAAACTCTGGCAAAAACATAACCTCCTTGGGGGAGGTAACAACAACACAACACAACAAACCCCGCCCCCTCGCAAACATTTGACCTAATTTGCCATATCTCTTATCTCATGGTGAAAACACATTTTTGGTGACTGTAACCTTGACCTTTGACCTACATTCACCAAAATTTAATGGGATCTATTCAGGACCACCTCACACATTTCCTGAAAATTTCATGGAAATGTGTCCATTAGTTTTTGTGTAAAGTTGGCAACAAACAAACAAACAAACAGACCAACTGACAAGCAATACCCCTTTCCCTGAGATACATAATGATGTATGTTAGTTAAACTGTAAAATAATAGTTATATATGGTATTTTTATGTCATCTATTTTGGACATTTTTGTCCTTTATGAACCCAAAGGATTATTTTCACACTGAGGCATCAGGGTTAAGGTTTGATTTCATCTCAAGTCTATTTGTAAATCTCTCAGTGAGCCAAAAGTTCAGCATCTCCGCTGTACTGACATGTTCAAAGCTGCCATTAAAATAAAGTGTTCTTGTTACTTCCTGAAGATAAAAACCATGTTGTGATGATGAAACCAACAAACAGGTGTTGGGGATTTCACGTTCTCATCACGGACTGTCAAATGTAATAATATATTTTCAACACTTCAAAGGTCCTGGGTGGAATAAAAAGCCCAGATTAAATCACTGAAATGTACAATATAAAGAATAAAAAGCTGTTAATTACACGCTCTTGACATCAGAGAGAAACTATGTATTCATTTATTTATTGTGCATTTTTTTAAAAAAGTGAACTAATATAAAGCAGCGATCACCACATCCCACTTCATTGTGTTCTAAATTAGACTGAGATGGTTCATAACATTAAACTAATACCAGTATTGTGGTGTTTGCATGTCTGGTATCAATACATTTTGATAAATTAGCCTCTTCTTAGTTATTATCCAGAGCTTATCTCTACTGACTGTGTTTGATTGAATGGTTGGAAGTAGGTATATGTGCTCATGTAGTGACTGAAGTGGCAAAGATGTACAGAAAAACTTAAATGTTTGATATTTTTTAGTGTCACTGGTTGGAAAAAACATCATAATGACTTTTCAGTACGTTATAATTTAAGAGTGTGAGAGGGGATATGAGGCTGCGACTAAACTTTGATACTATTTCTATTTTTAGTAAATGTTTAACAAATGTTCCCATGTTATTTATAATTTTGGAAATAGTAGTTTTTGTTCTTTTTGTTGCTCATTTTATTATCCTACATTTTGCTTTTTATTTGACTATTTTTTTTTTATTTAATTTTGCTCCATTTGTGTCTCACTTTTTTCATGTTTCCAATTATTTTTGTCAGTTTATTATTCATTTTTGTTCATTTTGTTGCTTATTTCAGCAGTTAAAGGGTTAACTGAATCATGTGGAAGAGGGAAATATCTAAAACCTGTAGTTTTACACCTGTGCCCTAGAGCAGTGTTTCCCAACCCTGGTCCTCAAGTCACACTATCCTGCATATTTTAGATGTTTCCCTCTTTGAACACACCAGATGGTCATTATCATAGGCTGATCATTTGAATCAGGTGTGATTGGAGAGAGAGAAATATTAAAACATGCAGGATAGTGGTGCCTCGAGGACCAGGGTTGGGAACCACTGCCCTAGAGGATTGGGTTCGGACACCCCTAATCTAAAAGATGTAAGTGCGACAAATATGCAACAATCTACACTTGTGACTCTTACCAGATCCTTGTATGCTCCTAGAAGTGCAGCGGTGATGATGCCCAAAAACAAGATGAACACATTAAGTACAACTGAGGTCCACAGCAGACGGTACAGGTGGATCACATCCCAACAGTCGTTAACTCCGGTGAACACCGAGTAATACTGGTTACTGCAAAAGAAACAGAGGGTGTGAGAGAAGATGCAACTACACTTCAATTTTAAGAATGAGAACCATAGTTCCTACAGTAAGTTGTTCATAATTGTGGTTTTAAGGGTCAGAAAATCAGTCCTACACTGTAAAAATCTAAATCTTACCAAGTGTATTGTTATCTTTCAGAATTGTTTTTTTTTTTTTTTTTTTTTTTAATGTTTGGGCCAAAAAAATGCTAATTTCATAAATGTAAACTATCTTGGTAAGATTGTCTTGAAATAACATTTCAAGATCCATTGTCTAAAAATAAGTTCTGATATATGACTGAAAAGTTACTCTTCAGATGATTGTCTCATTTTGGGGAAGCTGTGGTTCAGTTGGTAGAGGGGGTTGTCCAATGATTGAGGGGTTGGTGGTTTGTGTCCTGCCTCTGGCTGTCCACATGTCGAAGTGTCCTTGGGCAAGACACTGAACCCTAAGTTGCTCCCTGTAGGGTCAGGCAGCGCCAGTGTATCAGCAGCAGCTGTCTACTGGTGTGTGACTGTGGAATTGTAAAGCGCTTTGGGAACCAACTGGTGTATAAAATGCACTATATAAGTACAGTCCATTTACCAGTTTTACTGTTTTAACTGTGATGAGATGTTTGGACCAGAAATAATAAAAAACACACTTTGTAAACTTTAGATTTTTTTTCACAATGTAGTTTTGTCTGAATACTTGAACCAATAAAAATCCAGTGGTAGTTTAGTGTTATTTTTCTCAATTATTTAAATATGCTTGGTGTTTTGTATTAAGTAAAAATTAGGTGTTTTTCGACAGTTAAATGACTGATCATGTAGATGTTCATAAAAACTCAGTTTAAAGTTAGTGTTGGCATATCAGAAACAGAAAGGTGACAAAAATGTATTTTTACGGTAAAATGTATCATTAAATGAACATAAAACAGGTGCATCTATTTGCTGGTATTGACTCAACTCCATGGGTTTTACTGATGAATCAATGTTGTAGAAGATGATGGTGTTTCCGTGGTAACTATAGAGCCTCTGAATGTTCAAATGGGTCATATGTTATGACCATGAAATAACAAACTAGATTTTACACAAATTATTTTCATGTATTGATAGAATTAGTGAGTTAACACATTTTATATCAGTAAACCATATTGGTTTGCTGTTGGGTCTTTATGGGTTAAACCTGTGTGTATGTATTGTTTTCTTGTGCAAGTTTCTGCTTAATTCTTCATACCATCACCTGCTTCATCATGTGCTGAATGTAAAACTGACCAAATTCAAAGCTATATTTTCCACTTCTCATTGTTGCTCTGATATGAACACCACCACCATCTGTCACTTCTCACTTGTCACAGTTGTACAGGTAGCAGCAGTAGCAGGTGCGGCTCTGCAGTTTCAGCTTGCATGTTTTGTTGGGTAAACGGCACATCACCTGCAAGATACAAGATTTGGAGAGCTGTAGCAGTTGATCATTTGTGGGTAAGTTTTACTGGAAATGGATGCATCATTTATATGCAGAGCATCATTAAGTAAGGAACAACCAGAACAGGACTATGTAACCTGGTGCAGTAACAGAATTTCACCACTAGATGACACTACAGTCGTAAAAAGTTGCAAGACTCAACATAATGCATTATACACATTATATAGTAACATAGTAAAGATTAAGTATGTCTATATGGGGTGTTTTCTGGATGTATTCAATAAGTGTTCAGCTGATTTGCATATTCAAATTTAACTTGTAATACAAAAAAAAACATTTTTCATGGATACTTTAAATGTGGTTTTTTATTTAAATTGTATTTCAAACATGAAAAGAAACGAATAAAACAAAAAAGAGAAATGGTGTAAAAACTAAATTATATTTAAGCAGGGATGTACGGTCAGATGAGTCAGAACCTCACCTGTCATCATGAGAAGTAAAAAAATAAATAAATAAGTATTCACTGATCTGTGCTTTCAATGTAGTTTTGGTGTGGTTCCTATTAATGTTGGTTGTTTTATCACCAGAATCGCTGAAATTCTGTATTTCCTGTTCAGATAAAACAGACTAGAGTTGAGGCAGTGATGAGCTGTGCCTCTCCCCAGATTGCATAATACTTTACAAACTGGATTGAGCACGTGCACTTGGTGCGTGCTTGTTGCCATTTCTCTCTAAATTTCCAATATCATGTTTGAAAACACGCATGTCTTAATTTCTGTGTTCGGTAATGTATTTTACGTATGTGTGTTGATCTGACTGAATCCACAGTAAAAGTGTCTTGAGGCAGACAGTACCTCTGCCTTACAGAAGGGGGCGATAGTGACACACTGAGCCGGAAGTTCATGAAATGGGTTTACTCTTGAAAAAGGTTAAAAGAACAACTAAACAAACTCACCGATTTTTCACTCTAAAAATGGAGGATTTGATTTCTAAACTTAGATATTTTTCCAAAACTAGACATTCATTCAAAGCAATAAGTTTTCATTTCTGGGAGACTGACACCGGAGCTACTAAGCTCATTAGCTTCAAACGACGGGACAGAATATAGTGGTTCATTTCAAATGGACTGGTTTATACTGGAACATATTGACTTGTGTCTGTGCTACAAAAACGCATTTACTGCTTTCCCTGCATTTGTATTCTCTACGTACAAGTAAAGGTAAGTTGGGCAATATTTTTATTTTAATTTGTGCACGTGTCATGATTCTAACAAATATTAGCAGTGGAAAAGGCCTAAATGGATATAAAAATTAAAACTAAATAAAATCTACAGTGAACGACACAAAACTAA
This sequence comes from Siphamia tubifer, assembly GCA_020466265.1. NCBI lineage: Eukaryota > Metazoa > Chordata > Actinopteri > Kurtiformes > Apogonidae > Siphamia > Siphamia tubifer. The sequence goes on along the minus strand of CM035785.1, from coordinate 44,372,948 downwards.
CCAAACAAAAGTGAATTGCATCTAAAACAGTTCAATTTTCCCACTTCCTCTTCCGGGAGGCTCATGGGGTCTGAGATCGGAAAATTAATGAATGGTGTTCATTGGGAAACAAAATGCTCAAATTGTATGTGGTTTTTCATGTGGCCTGAATCACACACATGTTATACCTCATACTAAATGCAAATTATTGATGTGCATTTCAACCGCTTCTGTTGGCAAACAGCTGATTCATTTGCGAGTAAAACCCATTAAAATTTTGGACTACACGCCTGGCGCGCAGGTGACGTCACCACAGCCTCCACACTACAGCTGAACGTAGTGTGACGTCACCTATGCGACGCATTGTGGTCTCCACATAAAACCTAATGTTGTTTGCTTCCTATGAAAAACGGGTGGTCTGGCTACACCACATCTAATATTTATTAACAGCTTTCATATGTGAATTTCAGAGAACTTGTTAAACGGAATCCGAATTTTGCTTGACTCACTCCATTCACTCCAATTCAACCCATGGACCGGAAGTAGAAGGGAATGACTTAGCCTCCCCATGGGGTGGCGATTTCCTTTTATCAAAGATTAGTGAAGAATGTGAGAAAACGTCAGCAGTATTTAGATTATTTTTTACAGAAGCAACAACAGTTGTTAAGCTTCATAATCTCCAATTTTGTTTAGTCATCCGTAACTTTCTCCTGATGCCTCCGTCAACTTTCCGGTATCTAACTACATTGTCCTAAAGATTAAGCTGATTGGTTGTAGTACCGTCCTATTGCATACAGAGGATTTGAAAGGCAGCCTTTTAGCCTGCTTCCCTGCCTATAACGTGTTCTTAGACCCATACATGAAATGAATAGGGATAGCATGGCTGGGCTACTCTTCCATAGCAGAGGCCAGGGTCTGTAGGAATGCCCCTGTGGCCTTCCCTTCAGTGAGACCAACTTTTTAAAAAATAATTGGGGTAGGTTATTTGGCGTGAAAATCACAATGCTCATGTTATCTGTATTAAAACATTATATAATAGAGATGTAGAGTTGCATGTTCAGTGTGTGTGCATACAGCCTACAAACTGTTCTGGTTTGAGGTAAAAACAAACAAACAAAAAAAATCTGCCCCCTACTCTGATATCTAGTTCCTCCCTAACCATTGACTTCACCACACATCACTGCATTTAAATGAACATAATCTATTTTCAAATAGCTACATTGAAAGTCTAAATTTTGCACAGTCGAAAAGGAGTGGGAAGAAGTAGCCACAAACTTATTTAACCCCCCCCTCCCTCATTTATTACTACCTTAATATGAAAACAAAACTTTTGCAGTGAACCATAACTAATACATATTGCAGTAACTGAGTAAGTTTAATTGTGATAGAAGTAAAGGGGAGAAAAATACTCCTATTGAAGTGTAAAGTTGTCTGGCCATATTGATACACATCTTGAATTGATAAAAAATTTGCCCAAAAATTGCCCATTTGCCCAACCAGGATTTCTTAGTACTTTTAACATGTTGTTCTGGACATGTCATCAAAATGATCTATGGTGGAAAAAATACTATTACAATTTGTGCCCTTTCTGAGTCTAAAATCATTTAGTTTGCCTACACTATTAATATAATAAAATATCCTTAAACCATTAATTACATATTTGGAGAATATACATTTATGGTTAAAAAAAAACTATTTACTTGGAGATAAATCACTTGTGTGTCATTTTCATTTCATTCATTTGTTTTGAGCAGAAAAAAAAACAAAAACAACAAAGCACCTCTTGAGTACAGAAACCACTGGCAGTGCAAATACACCAGTAAATAAAGATGATCGAGATGCAATATTAATTTCCAGGTGCACTGACAATAACAAAATAAGTTCAATATGAACTGCTCAAAAAGAAGTGGGAAGAAGAAAACTAATTAAATCCCACCTCCCTTCTCACATTATACATGATGCGTAACTTTTGCTCCTTTAGTGATCAACATAATCCATTAGTGTCCTAATAATGTAAATAGTTTGGGAAAACCGTTTACACATAAGTAAGGGAAATGACTATTTATGGAATCAAGACAATGCAGGTACAGTGAATGAGTTTCTGTTCTAGAATCACCTCAGAATAGTAGCTGTCGTAGGAGTATCCTACATAGCTGGGATGATATCCACAGATGTCCTCCTGCACGGGCCTTATGTCCTGTGTGGAGAGAGTAAAAGGATAACACAAGAACAAACTTATACTGTTACTGCAAATGTTTCTCCTGTCCGCTGCAACGGACCACAAAACCCGCACCATTAAACTTCCCTAGACTTTATATGTGTGAGCTACTAAAATGATTTTCATTGTCCAACACTTGAAAGCCTAATAAATATATTTTACTGTCCCCTGAACGTAAAATAAATCTATCTGTAGGGCATTGAGAGCATTGTTGATCAATATCAGTGACTGTGTGCCAGGTGCTGACAAAGTTCAGCTTTTTTTTTTTTTTTTTTAATTCTCTATGGCTGATGTTCATTAAGAAACTCATTAGAATTCATCAAGCTGACATGAGTAACTGGACCGGTCCTATCCAATCATCTAAGACCAGTATCTGAGCTTTTGTCGTATCTATAGTAGGTTGTGTCCTTTGTCTAATGCCATTATGATAAGAAGTGATATATTGTTGAAGTTAAGCGTTAAACTGACCTGGAAAAAGGGTAAAGTGTATTTAGGATTCAATTTTAGGGGGACAGTTACATTTAATTATTTATTTTTCATATTTTATGCTTGTGGACACATGCATTTGGAAGGTGTAAAGCCGTTTTTCCAGTTCAACTTCGACTTTTTAGTTACTATGCAAACATGCACTAATGCAGATGATATAAATGTGTCAGAAATATGATATGATCTTATACTCACAATGAACTCTGAGGCGATGATCCCATCTATGATGGCACAGAAGAACGCTGAAATGATTCCGAAGCTAATGAATATGATGGATGCAATCAGCTGAGAGATGGTAAATATAGATGGAGAGGAAGAAAAAAAGACAAGAACAATCAGTTATTTATGGGAAAAATTACTCAATTTAAGTTTCAATTAGAGATTATTTCTATTGATCCATCTTAAATGTATTCAGTAACTGATTAAATACTTGTTTTTTCAAATGCTGGACAGTGATGAAAAACCCAGGATGATGTCATTGACAAGTGTTTTGTTTAATCCACAACCCAGGGGTATTTAGTTTACTGTCAAAGAGGAGCAAATTAAATAGAAAACATTTAAAAGGCCTGAGATTTAAGCAGCTTGCTTCATTCATTTTCTGAATCATTTAATCCAGGGGTGGTAAAGTCTTTTTTTTATTTTTATCTTTTGATACTTTATTTTGTATGAATGACAAATATACAAATTAAAAGGATTGATTATACACAAACTCTTATGAACCAACCCATTACAACTAATAGTTTTACAGGTAATCATAGTATTTTTGGGGGAAAAATCTACATCTAAAGAAAAAGAAACGAGTGAAGTGAATGAACAAATTTTACTTCAAATGTCCACTTATAGCTCAAGCGTTCCTTTAAATTATTTTCCAGGACTTCCAGGATTTTCAGCTGCCCCAAAGACAAGTTATCACATCTTACAATAATCATTTCCCCTCATTCTTTAGAAGTGTTTTTTTTTTATATTTTTTTAACAGCTGTAATTTGCATTTAGTCTGTTTCTATGTTTATTGCTCAGACATTAGATGCACAGTCTATGGCTATGATTTACATTTATAATTTATATGACAGCATTTTTGGCGGTTGAAAATGCAAAAAAATAAATTACTTTCCAGAATGTAAATCCTAAAAAGGCTACACTCTCACATCACCATCTACAGGGTTGAAAACACAAAACTGTTTTCTCTTGTCACACAGTTTACATCACAGTCATGCACCAGTACAGAAAACAGCATTTTGGATTACCTTCAAATTTCCCTAGCTGCTCTAATTTACATCCAAGTGTCTTTCAGCAATTGTCATAAATCCTTATAGGGAGCAAGCAGTGTTTCCTGTTTTGTGATTGTATTTTGCACTAGAAGAGAAATGGTGGTGTTGATGCCACCTGGTGTATATACTATATACACCAGGTGACTATGTGTTGTGTGTAACTAAACAACTTTTTTCAGGTTAAAAAGTAGTGTAATGCTTTACTACTGAAAATGTAGTAACTTAACGCAGTTCCTTTTCCAGTTTGGCACAACATTACTTTTCATAGGGACACATCAGATAAGTGTCATGTACAATTTTTTTCCCCTAATAATTATGTTGGATTTTGCATTATTTTTGACGTACATATCTGGTTGTCATCTAGTGATGAAACAGCTGCACGTGTGCAATAGTCAGAGGTTCTCATTTCACCTGTTAACTAAACATGAATTGGACAAAAAGATAATCCTTACGTATTTTATGCATGTTCATGTGCCTATTACATGTATGGAGACTTTATTTCCTCTTGTTAGGCTTTAGTGGTGCTGTTGAAGCTTATTAGTACTCAGTGTTTTCTGGTCAAGTGCTGCATGTGTGGCATATTTTATAATGAAGAGCACAAAAGAAAACCTGTTATGTCCTCCATAGTAAAACGTTATGCCACCCCACACATTTAGTAAAAGAAATGTGCTTCTGCCTAAAGTCAAACATTAAATAAATTATACTTTCTGTAGATTTACTCTATTAATCCCCACGGGTAAAATTCAAAATTCAGTCACCGCTCCACAAAAGCAGTCATACTACATCAGCAATAGATAAATAAATACAGAATGTATGTTAAAAATGCCTCAAAATAAGTTATGATTAAAATAAGTTAACCCTTGTGTGGTGTTTGGGTCTGTGGGACCAGTTTTAAATTTTTATTAAAAGAAAAATGATAAAATTTTTCAAACAGATTCACTGACTTTGGCTCATTTTCTGTGAACATATATCAGAATACATATTTAATGACCACACCCCCTACACCCACGGTTCTCAAACTGGGGTCCGCGGCGCATGTCCAGGGGGTACGCGAAATTATTCACGGTTTTGTTTTGTTTTGTTTTTTGCTGTTTTATTTTGAAATGCGGAAGTTTTATTTTGTAGCAAGCAGGCGGAAGTAACAGCGCTGTTTGACGCTAGCTTGACTAAATTGAGACGGAGCGAGTCACAGGCTATTTTTAGCCACCCTGCAGCGAACATGGATCGATTTTTGTGTCCACCAAGTTCCTCAAGAAGTGGTAAAAGAAATGACAATGAAAATAACAATGACAAAAACAAACGCCCTAACCCTAAAAAGAGAAAGTACATTGATAGTTATATTGAGTTTGACAAGCCCATCCCTCTCATTAAGTCTCTGTCTGTCTGTCTGTCTGTCTGTCCGTCCGTCCCACACACGGTTTTGTGTGTCTTTTGTTCCGTTTATTATTTTAAAATTATTTAAAATTGTTGTTTCTGAAGTGCTCATTTATATTATAATACCTGAAAATTTCGCTGGTTTGCACAAAAGCACTATTAAAAAAGGTTATCATTGTTTCATAATAATCATTGTTGAAGTGGTTTTTTATCATTTTTAGTATTGCGAAGATGAGGGGGGACATGGAAAAATGTCACCCCTCCAAGGGGGACCTGGGCCAAAAAAGTTTGAGAACCCCTGCCCTACACAATACATTTTTATTACATATAAGATGTCTGGGTCTAATAGAAGTGTGGAAATGGATGTTCTGTGTACCACGCAGCAGGTCTAAACAGGAGGAGGACAGAGTGTTGGTACACAGAACATCAAAGGGTCAAATGTGCGAGAAAATGAGAGCAGACATTGTTGACAAACAATGTTGCAACATTGTATGTGAACCACAGGTGCAGAATTTGACCTTCTGTATTGCGGGAATCTTTATTTTCTCACACTCTATATGCTACAAATTGGAGGCAGGACACTATAATTATAGCTTTGCCAGTGTGGTTTCTTATCAGAACCGATCAAGATGGCCAAACCCATTCTACAGAACCACAATCTGCAGAGCCTGAAGTAAGTGTGTGATACTGTTGCCGTACATGTCTGGCACTCATGTTTTGTCTATTAGAGATAGAGAGAGGTGTTAGTAAAATTCCTGATCTTTTCATTATTCTAATCTAGTGTGTGAACACCATCAACAAGAAGAAGCGGTGCGAAGTGTGTGGTCCCAAGATGGACAGGAAAACACAATATACATGCAAAAAGTATATCTGCAACACACACAAAGCAAAGCTCTGCCCCTCATAGGCTAGTGGCTAAAGGCCATGCGTTCAATGGGGCTCATGTGTTGTCTTGACTAATATGTTTACTCTGTGTTCATGTGGTCAGCTTGTGTTGTGCACCCGAATGGGTTAAATTTCAAGTTCAAAGAAATAAAAGTCAGTAGTTTTGAAAAACCTTGCTTCACTTGTAAATTTGTTTCCACTCGTATCTTGATTTTAATGGATTTTCTTTATTATGTTTTAAATATTGTTATAAATGTGACCTAAAAATGGTAAAGGGCAAATATTAACCATATATATTGTTTATACTGCTTGTAATTGGGATAAGGTAAACATCTGTTCAGTATTTTAACATAAAAGTGTTAGGTATTAAAAGCCACAAAATGCAACGGGTCCATCAGACCCATAAACATTGGCTGAGTAACAATATGAACATTACATAAGGGTTAAAAGATAGTGTATTCTACCTAGCACTCGAACCTTTAATTTATACCTTTAAATAATTGATTATCATCTAAAGAAGTAACAAGCAAAAGCGACTTTGTAAAACAAAATCTCCCAACACTGTACATAAATAAATAAGACATTTCTCACCCTTTTGCACGTCCGTCTACATGCAGATTTCCCCCAAAAGTGCCCATCTGAGCACATAATAACAATGCAATGCCACTTTTGCGTTTTTGGTTCAAATTGTTACCATCTAAATGTTGCCTCTCAGCTGTTTTAGTGACTGTTTGCCGTAGCCTGTATAATAGGTTAGTATAGTGGTGTTGGCAACATTTGGAAAATGTAGCATTAACTAAATTAATTCTAGTGCAACCAGTGATTTAATTTAATTATACAAATGTTGATAGTTGGATATAGAAATGACAACTCTGAACCCACAAACTTTCAGATGCCGTGTGTCCTAATTGGTTGGCTGCAGCGTTTCATCTGAGGGATGATAAAGGAAATGTCTGGCTTCTTGCTCTGCCAACACAGAGGTGCTTTGTGGGTAATTTATAGGCAAAGAGGCAATGTGCAGGATAGAGGGTCAACCAACAAGGTCAATTTAATTCTCTAGAACTGATACACACGACCACACAGCTGCTCATCACACGCATTCTCATAATATATAACGGTGTCATCAGCCAAGAATCTGTGAGTAATTAAAAGAAACAAATCTTTTCTCATGGGATAGTTTTTTAATTTTTTTTTTATTGCTGTATAAGACAAATGGCTCTTTTTTTTTCTTTTTTTTTTTAATACCTTTAGCGCCTGTTTTTGGCAACAGACAACACAACAACTACAGACCACATGTAGCAACGGAGCAGCAATTGAACAGAAGAATATTGGGGTTCACGTTAACGCCCTTAAACACACAATCACATGATCACCCCAAAGTCATTCCCAGATCCAGAGCCCAGTACAACCAGCTGGCTGATCACAGATGTCTGATTGTAAATTTTACCGCTCCGTATCGTTTGGTGTCTGTTCTATGGCTCCTCCTGGACCAGACCTTCTGTATAAAACAAGACATGTAACACTTTTTTCTCCTTCAAGCCATAGACATGAAATGCAAGTTTGTAACAGTACTATATTTTCCAGACTATACTGAAAAGCATTTGATTTTCTCACAAAAAAAAAACACACTGCACCTTATATTCTAGAGCGCCTTATATATGGATTGATTCTGGTTGTGCTTAGTGATTTCGGAGCAATTTTGTTCACGGTGTGGAGTAATACATACTGTACTTCATAATATTACAGTCTGTGTATAAGGACTGGACTGAAAAAGTGAGTGTAATGTGTTGTATTTTACATGTTCTAACTGAGCAATTTCGACAGTTATTGTGAAAACGTTAACGTTTGACTTAGCGGAATAAGAGTGTGTTTTGTTCCATATTACAACTTAACAAGGTTTGGAGGTGTTATGAATACGCTCATGAATGTTTGAACAAAGGTGAGAGTTGATGTGAATGTGTTTAATCAAGTTTGACTAACTTATCTGACTGTTTTGCTTAATGCACTTTACAATCCAGTGCACTTTATAAATGAAAAAAAAAAAAAAATCGAAAATAAACTTGACAGTGCACTTTATATTCCAGCACGCCCTATAGTACAGTCCAAACCCCCACCCAAAAAAATGCATAAAAGTAAAAAAAAATCATCAAACATCTTTTGTCTATATTACAGGTAGACAATCACCTGATGGCAGTCAAGGCTGATGACCTATCAATAAGAAGTGGTGTCCGGCTGCAGCTACGTCAGCCTGGGGAGTTTTTCCCCGGGATGCTTTTTTTTTTTTTTTTTTTGAGAGACTTGTATGTATGCCAGTCCAAACACAACCACACAGGACTAAGAAAATGTCCACAAGGTACGTCACCTGTGCAGGGGCCTTTATCAATAATTTAACTTTTTTTTAAAAGGTAATTCAATCAGTATTCAGAGAGAGATGAAACTTCCCCTATTCTACGTTCAACTGTCCTTTAAGTCAATACAATAAAACCTAATTATTAACATTAGTAATATATACACTCTGCTTAAAAACAATATTTAGTTTTAGTTACATGATATATTTGTTTTGGCATTGTTTACACCACACATTGATTACACTGAGGAACAACTTGAAAAAAAAAATATGAGTTAGATTTTTATGCTCATTAAAATTAAAATGTTCATGATGATTCTAAAATTGCAGTTTTTCTTGTACTACTTGAAGTTTTTTCTCCACAGCTTACCCTCTCGATAAATAACATTGAACTGATTAGCGGTAGTAAGATTTTCCATCTGATTACTACGGTGTACGCATCGCATCGACAAAACAAGAAAGATGCACAAACACATAAAACAAATGCAGCACAAGAGGAAAATGCTGCAATAACAGAAATGCAGCAGAAGCAACAAAAATGTACAACCCCCCCCCCCCCCAAAACAACTGCAAGAGAAAAACACTGCATATTCACTCCACAACAAAACGAAAGTTCACCAAAATAAAATGGAAGAAGACGGTGGATGAAGATGAAGCTGAAGTTCATTTATTTAACAAATTAGCATGAAAAGGTGTAGAGCAGCAGAGGTACGTTGCTAATTTTAGTGCCGCACCTCTGCAGGTCTTCTATTATATTGTAGAGCAGTGTTTAAAAAAGACAAAGGGAAACTAACCTTTTCACGCTAATCACTTAAATGAATGAACTTAGTCTCCATCCACCATCTTCTTCTTCCATTTTATTTTGGTGAACTTCCGTTTTGTTGAGTGCATTTGCAGCGTTTCTCTCTTGCAGTTGTTTTGGGAGTTTGTGTGTTTTGTTATTTGCAGCATTTTTCTTTGGCATTTATTTTGGAGGTTTGTATGTTTTTGCTTCTGCTTGGTTTCTGTTATTGTGGCATTTTACTCTTGTGTTGCATTTGTTTTGTGTTTATGTTTTTGGTTGTGCATCTTTCTTGTGTTTGCAGCATTTTGTCGATGCAGTGCATTTGCCCTTGTGGATTACATGTGGATTCATCTACAGGGTCTCCGCGGATCCTTAAAATTGACATGCATTGTATTCTTTTTTACCATGATCTTGAGTCAAACCACTGTAAAATCTTCTACATCATATCATAAAGACGCTCAGTGGGGTTCACATGTGCATTCTTTGAGCCCTGGCATCATCCAGTCTTTATGCTTTTTGTTCGGAAATGAGAAGCTACAGTACTCAGTGCATCAGTTAAAGGAGTTATTGCAGGTGAAAACTATTAATTACTGCAGTAAATATCTAATGGACCTGAACTACCTGAAACTTTTTTTAAACCAGGCTGTGTAAATAAACTGTATATTTTATTCTTCAGCTAACTATGAGGGAAAATGTACATTGAAATATCAAATATCAATATGTGAGACTCATACAGGGTGATGTAGAAACACCATTTTAGAATCAATTACCCTCCAACAAAGTGAAATCAGAGCCGAGGTAAAAAAACCGTGGGTTTTATCTGCCACTGGCCCAGACTCTCCACTTCATTAGCGGTTTAAATGACTCTGCTTTTATGGGCTGTAAGTGGGAGATGAAGCCGGCAGCAGAGACAATAGAGCCTGACAACTGCATTACTTCACATTACCTTAGCACCAGCTGCCAGCACATAAAACACCTCAACACACACTGTCACTCCCAAAAAAAACTCCTTGTACCCACCTATATACAAGACAAACTAAATACTGTACAAGATGAATTCAAGCAAAGTAAAAAGATAAACGAGCTTACAGGGATATACTATGAGATAGAATTTTTTTTTCTATAAATATAAGCTAGAACAGTAGTTTAACCCAGGATGGTAATGGAAGTGTTAGAAATAGAAAATGCAGCTGTATTGTTTTGTGCTCTTCTGTTTTCAATGGTGTGGTTATAAATTAAAAGTACAGGACATCATAACTTGAGTGGTTTTGCAGTAACTTAGTGGATGATGTGTTCTTTTTACGTCCTGTATATATTAGACATTTAAAACTAGGGTAGGGTAATAAAAGGATATAAAATGTTGAGGAGCCACAGTAGTCACTTTTCCATTAGAAATATGTGCAAAACTTTAACAATATTTACTAAATGTTGAAAACACAGGAGTGCGTAATGTTGGTTTTTCCATTAAATCACAAATGTGATGAGTTATTTATTTATTATTGTGAGATGGAAACATCCAAATGCGTCATACACTACAAAAATAATCTTACCAAGTGTATTTTTTTTTTTCCTCATTTCATTATATCTTTTCAGTGAGGTATAATAAACTTATTTTTAGACAATAGATCTTGAAAATCTTATTTCAGCTAAAAAAATCTGCCAGTGGAACAAATGAAAATGATCTTGGTAAGAGTTCTTGAAATAACATTTTCAAGATCGATTGTCTAAAAATGACTTTTTTTATATCTCACTGAAAAGTTCCTCTTCAGGTTATTCTGTCTTATGTCAAGTGTGATCAGATAATTTGACTAGAAATGAGAAAAATAAAAAAAATTTTGTTTCCAATATATCTAATGACAAGACAACAAAATGTATTTCACAACAATTATTTTACATGTGTTGATAGGATCAGTGGATCAACAGTTATTATTACACTTTTGCTTTTGGTTGCCAGTGGATACATGGGTCTTTAACCCTTTAAACTTCCAATGGTCCACATATAGACCTGAAGTAGTCACTCAAAATGTTAACTAAACCACCCAAACCTGTCCCAAATGTCACATGACCTAATGTAGTTTGACCACAGAGATTCTCACTCATCGGAAGATATAAACCACTGTCAGATAAAATTTTCACAGAAGGTACAGTCACTCATTTGATCAAAATACAAAAGGCAAACAGCTGATCTGAACCTTTGTCTCATAATTATCCACAGAGGAACTATATTCTAACAAACTGAGTCATAGTCCAACAAAAACATCCAAAACAAACAATGTAGTCAAAAACACATCAAAAAATCAATAAATATCCACAAATTGCGATTGCATCGTTTAACAGGACCCCAGTTTTCATCTGAATATTATAATTTATAATATAAGCAAACGCCAATTGCATGTTATCAAAATGAACAGAAGAACAGCATTCAATTTACTTTATTAAGAAATTTAGGCGAAATTGAGTGGAAGTTTAAATAAAGTTAAGTTAAATAATCTATCATGTAATTTATTACTCTCTGGATGAAGATGAGATAAAGAAGAAAGATGTGCACGAATTAAGTGAAATGGAGGAAAAACAAAAGCATCACTACTGAAGAGATGTTTTATAGTAATTGGTGAAGATCTCTATCAGCTTATGTAACTAAAGTCGCTGACCACTGCAATGTCTTGGTCTGTGCTCAGTGTTCCGGTGACTTCTAATAAGTCCTGAGCATCATCACAGTCTAAAATACGACCCTTTAAAAGGTTCACTGTTCTGCCCTTCAAGGACAGGAGTCTGTGACATACAGGAGGCGACGAAAGGAAGAGGAACACAAGCTACATGAAGCGTTTAGTCATAAAGACATGACAGACAGCATCAGAGCAGTGAAGCCTGTTATAGGAGCCGGCAGGATGAGCACAGATACGAGGAAAGCTTTTATTTTTTTTGGGGGGGGGGGGGTTAGATGCTCCACGATCCTTTTAAACATTTTTTCAGGATAAAATAAGACAAATTGGAAAGTAAAGTCTCTGTTAAATAACTTCTGAGCCGGTTACGAGAGAGATGAACTTTAAATTACATCAGATCTGTGACATTCTCGGCTTTTTGTAGCTTTTTTTTTTTTTTTTTGTCAATTTAGGGTTGCGACAGATACAATAATATGACTTGCTGACGACCAGAAGCAGTCATCAGGGGAAAAAACAAACACTGCTGTATTCTTTCTCTGTATGTCTGCAGAGTCTCATGTTGGTTTGTTTTTATTTACTGTATGTGTCCTTGGGTTGCTTCCATTGTTTCCTTTGTATATACATGGGTAAATGATAAAATGACATATGATATTAATATTGATATACATGACATGATAAATGATATGATACTGACAAAAATAAATAATAAAATAAATAAAATATATAAAAACATGTGGTAAGAAGCTCTTAATTTTTTCTTTTCCTTTATTATAAAGTGTATATCCATAAATAAAAATGTGCAAATGCTCCAAAAATAGACCACCTGTTCAGTTTTAAAGCAGACTTTATGGTCAAGGTGGACATTGAAATGAGGAATGTAAATGAAATTCATGAAATTGTTATTATTGTAATGTGAAATTGTTAAATGAGGGGTAGGATTTTTATAAGTTCTCTGAATTTCAACCTACTCCTTTTGAGTGGTGACGCTGAAATCCTTATTTAGTCTTTTGTTTCTTTTGTTTTGTATTTTATTTATTTTTAAGATGAACTGCTCAAATAAAACTAACTGAATTGAACTGAATATAACAGGTAAAATCTGGATTCATCTACTTTCTTGGTAAATTCCTTGGGCATTTTCAGTTGAATAACCTCTCAGCTGGTATGTCTGTTTCTGCACATGAAACTTGATGCCATGGCAACGTGGTCTTGTTCATCTGTTGCTAGGGAACCCACTTCAACGATGAGTCTATGATTCTGGGTGATTGTAAGGTCAGTGTATAATAATATATGCTAATACCTCCCAAAATACTGGTCCTATCAACGTGCCATTTGCTACGTTTACATGTTGTTTATTAATTCCAAATTATTTGGAACAAAATAATTCAGAATCAAAGCTGTTTCTTTCGTGTTTACATGGACATGTTCATTCCAAATAAAGGTTTACATGGGAAATGAGTGTATTCTGCTGTAGTTAATTCAGCTTCAAGAGCTGGGGACACATAGTGTTAAATTTCTGCGTTTATTTTTGTGATAATTATGAAGCAGCAGCTCGACTGAATCAACATAGTAATGCCGGCAGCGCAGAATATGTGCGTCATTAACACGAAATATGAGCGTCATCGCAATGAGACCAGAAGCATGCGCAGAACGACATGAAAAATGTTAAAGTGGAATTAACTGTTAACTGTAATTATCAAATTCAGAATTAAAATCTGAATAAACCAGTGACTTTATACAGAATTAAGTTTAATTTGGAATTATCATTTTCAACTGGAATTAGGTGTTTACATGGTCATCTTAATTAAAGCGGAATTAACTTTTATTCGGAATTAAAAACTCTCATGTAAACAGGGCTAATTTAGGTCAACTCTTCCTTGTGCAAAAATACACAACTATGCCAAAATACAGCAGTCAGCTCTTTCTTGATTTCTTGATCTTTTTGTCCTTTTTTTTATAATATAAATTAAAATGTAAGGACTGATGAGTTAATAAGTGGCAGTGTCTTTCCTTAATGTCTTGTTTTAGTATCTCTGATATTTAATCTTATATCTTTTCTTATTTTTAGGAGCTTTATCATTTTTTTTACAGATATATATATATATATATATATATATATATATATATATATATATATATATATATATATATATATATATATATATACAGAACTTTGGACACTTTGAATTGTTTTATTGTGTTATATAAATAAATTTGAGAATGAACTAGGATTTTATTGAAGAATCCTGAGACACTGAGCTATTTTCTTTTCTCATGTTGATGGCGGACATTATATATTTGATCAAACAGACCATTATTATAATCTAAATAGACTGAAATGATCTAATATCTAAATTAAAGGTCATTGTTGTAAGATCAGAATGGGTCAGGAAACTCAAATAAACACTTGATCAGTCACCCAGCCTAAGGAGTAGGTAATGAACGAGTGTATTGATTTCCTCATCCTCTTACTTATTCAGTGTTATCCTGTTAAGCCTGGAACAAAACCTCCCCTTTAACTTAAAACCCACAAATTCAGGTCAAACAAACGATGCATTTACATATCAAGGTTGAAGGAAGCATGGCAAAAGAAACAATTGATCCACAATAAACCAATCACACAGATATTGCCTTATTATCATTTAATTATCATCATTGTCATCTGAACCCACTTTATCCTCACTAGGGTCACGGGGGTCACTGGGGGTCTAATCCAGCTACAATGGGTGAAGGTGGGGTACACCCTGTATGAGACGCCAGTTCATCTTAGGGCTGAACATATATAGACAAACAATCACTCTGACATTCACACCTATGCACAATTTAGATTAACTAATTAACTTATCAGTGCATGTGTTTGGATGGTGGGAGGAAACTGGAGTACCTGCAGAAAACCCACGCAGACATGGGGAGAACATGCAAACTCCACACAGAAAGGTCTGGTGTGAGGCATGAGTGCTAACCACTGCCCCCTGTAAAATAGTTGAAAGTTTATTTCTATAATCTCATAAAATGTAATTATTTAACATTTATAGTTGTTTTCCCTCATATATATATATATATATATATATATATATTTTAAAAATCAACTCTTGTTGTATTGTTCTTATAACACACTGTTTTATACATTTATTACATATATTAATAATTCATTTGCATATATTGAAAGTTAAATTCTTACTGAAAAAAGATTCCAAACAATTGGCAAAGAAGACATTTTCTGATACTGTTATTGCACAAACGGCATTAAAAAAATATGAGTGGCCTGTTACAATGAATCGTATTAACTTTAATGTGTGTGTGTCTAAATGTTTGTTTTAATTTCTGACCTCGGCTAATTATTCATTTAAGATGTAATAAAAGAAACAAATCAATAAAGACAATTGAATAATAATAATAATAATATATAATGATGAATGTGTAAGTACTATCTGTCTTTGTCTTGTCTTAGGTGTTGTCATGTCTTCCACATGTTTTGTTCTGTTTCCAACACAAACCACTCAGCTGGTTTGGCTCATTGTTTTGTGTCATCCCGTCCTTGTACATGTTTGGCTGTATGAGACCTGAACATATGTATATGCATATGTATATGTATATGTGTATGTATGTGTATATGTATATGTATACGTGTGTGTATATGTATATATGTATGTATGTGTATATGTATACGTGTATGTATGTGTGTATGTGTATGTATGTGTATATGTGTATGTGTGTGTATATGTGTGTGTATGTATACGTGTATGTGTATATGTGTATGTATATGTGTATGTGTATATGTATATGTATATGTGTGTGTATATGTGTATGTACAGTATGTGTATATGTGTATGTGTATATGTGTGTGTCTGTGTGTGTATATGTGTATGTATGTGTATATGTATACATGTATGTATACGTGTATGTATATGTGTATGTATATGTATATGTGTATGTATATGAGCAAGTTGGGAATTATTACTGAAACACAAGTTGTAAATACAATAAAGAAATTGTCCCCCAAAGTGGGGGGGTGGGCCAAGACGAGGCTTAAATCTGTAGTAAAACAGGTTCAGTGTTTACAGCTACACCACATCCAAGCACATAACCACTGGAGGTCAGAGGAACAAAGACCTGTGAGATCCAGGAAGTGAGGGATGCTCCGGTGCTCTTGGATGTCAGCATCAGTGTGGTTCGTTGTTCTTTAATGAGACCTCGCTCTACCAGTCGCCTCTCATGTTACAGTATGAGCCTCAGACACAGGAGGCAAGGAGACACCTGTGTGACAGTGAACATCTTGCCACATGTGGTTCATAGACACTCAAGACCGTCGCCGGCGTGGCAACGATCACACCATTAAAGTTTAAAAGATAGAACTGAGAGCCATGACAGACGGATACAGCGGGTAGTTACCGTCTTTGTCTATGTCTTTACTCTGTGATCACATATTCAGAAACATACACACACACACACACACACACAGAAGCATCTGTTTGAGGCAGCAGGAGGGAAAACCGACACTTTCCAAACACACAAACTGTCTTAACTGTTAAACAAGTCTTTATTTTATAACTGAACGCACATATATGACTGCACGTTTCTATCCCATGATAATATGAACCAACACAACTAGAAGACTAACCCTCTCCTGACCTCAGATCAAAAACCTTGATAAGATTTACAAGTCATACATGTGAGCAGCTCCAGAAAAGGTACATGTTTTAGATATGGAACACTGTAGCGTAACATAATATAAAGAGCTCTGAACAGGCACACGACACCAGGGACGCTGCATGAAAAATTCACAACACACACACACACACACACAGACTCATGTAGCTGAGTCATGGAGGCAGAGGGAGCATGTTTACACTGCTAATGACGGACAAATATTCTCCTCAGGTCGAAATGAAGTCCAGATTTATATGAGCTCAGATGATTTCTAGTTTTGTTTTTAGTTTCGCCACAGACATGCAGTAAATAATTGATTACACTGCTCTAAACATTTTTTAGCCAGTATATATATATATATATATATATATATATATATATATATATATATATATATATATATATATGATGGTGTGTTATTCCACATATATGGTGGTTTATGTACATGTATACAATGGATTTGTAAATATTTCACTAAAAAATAACCTGTAAAGTGAATGGATCATAATGTGCAGACAGTGTTTTGAAGTAGATCTGGTAGATCTGAGACCAATATTCCTTTGGACTAAAACCTATTCTCTTGTTAATTCTAAGAATTTCACATTTTGACCCAAGACTTATTTTAGAAACTTGACCAGCATTTAAGACTTGAGTTTTCTTTATTGGTAACAAGTGGTAAAATGTCAGTTTTATTCTAGAAGTATTTTACTTATAGACCGGTGTGACTTGTCTTGTCTACTGTCTTAAAATTTACTATTTTCTTGTTTCTTTACTTCCTTATGACAGTAACCTACAACTGTCAGCCAATTAAACTGATAACAATATTATTTTTTAGAGAAAAAAGTAGACATACTCTTTCCTCCATCTTAATGGTGAATATTTCCAGATTTTTGTATTACTTTGCAACAGTAAGCTCAATATTTGGGAAACACTAATAATCATTTTTCACCAATTTCAGACATTGTATAAACCAAGCAATTACCAGTTTCATGTAGAAAATAACCAATAGATTAACTGACAATGAAAAATCACTAGTTGCAGCCCTGAACACTCAGAATTAATGTAATTCCATGTATCTTCATGTTGTTTCATGTACATGAATTGCTCTACTAAACAAAACAAACAAACACAGTGGTTGTTTTACAGGTTTATGCATACATGGAGATACATGAAATAAAGTATTTAATGTATAAACCAGGTTTTATCCCTTTGTGTACATTCCAAATAGGCCATTTTAATTTGTGTTTGTGTGCCACATCTAAAACTCTTTGCTTTGTCACATCCACTATGCAATAAAGAGTAAATCACAGCATTGAAAATAAACATACTGTGCGCTACCGTCTAATTTTAGAGCATTTTTACTAAAACATTCGTGAATAAAATTACAAGGGCTATGTTCAGATAACAGGACTTAATGCACAATTCATATTTGTGTTTGCTCGTTCATATTACGTATTAAATGCCACTTCTATCAATTTTAGTATGAACTGAATGCAACCCTGAAGTGACCCTCATGAGCAAAAGAGGTTCTGATGTAATACGTGACCACTGTGTTTATGGAAGTAAATATGTTTCTCCTGTCACTTCTTGTCCTGAGATGCAGAATTGTGATATACAGTAGCATTAAAGTCAGATAAATGCAACCTAGCACTGCAAAAATATTTGATAAATATCAGATTTAGGACCACATATGAAAGTGGCCTGGGTCGGATTTGAAAAGAAAAAAATAGATTTGTGCTGTTCAAACTGTCTTTAACATAACAAATACAGGTCACATATAAGCAAAAAAAAATCCGATTTGGGCCACATTTGCTATAGTGATTGAAGCCAAATTCAGAAGCTTGAAACCAGGACTTGTGATGTGTGTCAGTGGTTTCTCCTTGACACAGTCTCACTCTGGGTTTCATATATAATGAACGTGATACCGTTGATACGACTTAAGTGTCACAGAGAAACGGTTTCAGCTTCTGGATGCCACTGGACCTACAGTTACCTTTGTTATTTATTTGGTTAATAGTGCTGATTTCATTCTGTGTTTTATTTCAACCAAGGGTACTTACTGTGGTTACACGTCTTTCAACGTCACTATCAGCTCATAAATGTAGAAATGCTGTGACTAATCAAATGGTTCACGTTAATGCTAATCCGACAGGTGGTCTGTCTGTTCTGTGGAGTCATTGACATGGTCATTTTTAGAACAGAGAGGCACTTTGACGTTGTTATGTCCCAGCCCAAAATAAAAGAGCCCTGGCAGCAGCTGACCAATACTAATGCAATTTTCCCTCTTGTCATTGAAGGTCTGGGCCAATCACACACACGGCCCTAACCACAAATCCAGTCACATTCACTCAAATGCAGCATAAGAACCAAGAACATCGAATAATCCAATTTGATTCTTACTCATAATAGAGCAAATTCCCGAAAAGTGTTTCGAAAGTTTGCAAAGTCTGTAACGTGATATTTTTATTTATGGTATATACAGTATATTTTCAGTTTCCAGGAACAATGTGTCATTTTTAGAGAATAAAGGAAGACAGAACATGGGATTCTGCCCTTTAAACATTGACATTTTTGTACATATACAAGGACCTGATAGATTGTAAACTTTGTAACTATGTTTTCATTAGCTCATAATCAACTGAAAACTGGGAGTGTTGAGTTTTCATTAGCTTATTATGAGCTGTTTACGCTGTTCTCTACAGGGCGAGCGGCTCATGTTGCACAGGCATGTTTCTACTAGTGATGTGTGGGTCGATAATGAAAAATTAATATCCAAGTGACCAGATATTTACACTGTAGAATCAATTCACAAATCAAAATAATCATTTGAGGCAATGTATATTGTATGTATATCAGAGACAAAGTGGAAAGCAGCTAAACTATTGGGATCTGGTCTAAATGATATGTGATTGGTGGGAACTACTTCTTCTTCCACCTGGGTAAGTGTGTACTGTGTGACATCCTTATAGCAGTGAGATACCTGGACACCTGGGAATGACTGCCAACAGAATCTTTTTAATGACAGGAGAGGTTCTGAGCACAAAACAGAACAGACGAAAGGGGAAAATAGTAAATATTTTTGGGCTACAGAGTGAGCGGAGGTCTGAGCCACAGTGTCTTCTCCCAGCACAGGCTAAGGTGAAGAGGACACACTATAAGAGACGGTATAAGTACTGGGGTTGGACTTGTCACCTGTCCATGGTAGCTCCTTGTAGTAGACTACAACAGACTAGAAGGCACTGAGGAGAGTGATGAGGGCCACACAGAAGATAATTAAGGTCCCGCTGCCTCCTGTTAGGGACCTAGCCCAACAAACGCTGCCTGACTAGAGCCATGCTACTCTCCAAAGACCCCGCCCACCTGATCTCTGAGTTTTTTTGCTTCCTGCCTTCATGCAGAAATTATCGCAGCAACAATTGCAGGATGAAAAGATTCAATAATTCACCGTCATCTGACTGTTTAAATGGGAATGTGCAATTATTGGGTAGTGATATTTCTATTTATATGTGCAACAATTATTAGCTATTTATCTACCTGGTTTTAGGTTACTTGATGCACTTTTTTAAATCAACATTGTAGTATTTATTTAATCTGTTTGTAATCATGTCCTCTCTCTCTCCCTCTCTCTCCCTCTCTCTCTCTCTCTCTCTTTCTCTCTGCAGTACCAGTTTTGACCACAGTACTACATTCGGTATCTTTAAGTGTTTTCGAACAAAATATCACTATTGCTCATACCAGTGTGAATATTATTTCATATCAGATTAAAAAAAAACATCTGTGGTATTGAAAATCACCTATCATTTAATAGTTATTAGTTATTTTCATTTTTGTTCAGTTCTCATGCAGGTTGTTGTTACCATGGTTGTTATTGTTTGTAATATAGATATTGTCTTGTGAAGGTTTTTTGCACCCACTCCCACCCCCTTAAATATCAGGTACGGCATTGAAATGTGATTCAACAAAACTTATAATAAAGACAGTAGAATATCAAGGGGAGCCTCATATATGTTCTAAAGTTTCCCTTGGCAAAGTGAATTTGGTCAAGACCAAAAGACATCTGTCATTCTGCTGGTAGCATACTGGACAAGACTGGTAAAAGAAAAAAAGAAAATCACTCATTTCTGCAGTATATCAGAATGTGCTCTTCTTTTTTCTGCCTTAAACTCTGGACCATTTGTTTCCAGTCTGAATAATTTTATCGTAACACAAAACAATGAATTATCCACTAATAGAGGCTTCATTCAAATGCACTGCCAGGTTAAAAAAAAGTTGCACATACCATAGTTCACTGCACCACCTTTGGTTTTGATTACAGGAGATATTTACTATGACATATGTTTTGCCACATAATGCTTATGTAGTGTCACAATGAGGTCCATGAATTTTTTTTCCATCCATAGCTGCATTCATTTTTGATTACAGGTGATGGAGAATTGGACCGCAGCATCAAGTCTTCATCACATCCTAAATTAGAGTCTAGACTTTATGGAGACTAATCCATGTGTGAAAATGATGTCTCATTCTCCCTGAACCATTCTGTCACAAGCTTGATGACCCTGATAAGTACTGGCATTGTCCAATCTGTTTGAAGTTAAATAAATGAGAAGCAGTTAGAGATAAATAAACTGTCTGGACAAAAAAAGATGCCTGGGTTTAACTAAGCAAATACTTAAAATCCTTCCATTGGTGAGTAGTATTACAGGGTTATGTTTATTATTATTATTATTATTATTACTGATATATATATATATATATATATATATATATATATATATATATATATATATATATATATATATGCCTGAAACAATAAATAATATGAAGTGACTTATGAAAGAAATGAGGACAGAAAGGACAAACTCACCATAGGTCTGCGGTTTTCTACCAGATGGATGCCAACAATACCCAGAAAAGCTCCAAAACTCATCTGGATACGGAAATAAAAGAGAAGAGAATACAGGAAAATGTAAGATTCAAAGGAATAAACATTGACACAATCATACTGGAAATGTCTTATTTAACCCACTGTTATATTCATTTGTCAGGAATAGCATTGGTGATCCTGGGTCAATTTAGATAGACAGACAGACAGACAGACAGACAGAAGTACTTTATTCATCCCACGTTGGGAAATGTAGTTGTTGCAGCAGTACAGGCATTAGCGGTTGTGCTTGTGTAGTACAAGGACATGAAATGTTAAATATATCTACAGGAATTAAATACAGAGCTACAGTATTTGGCTATATACAATATAGAATATAAAGTAGAAATTCTAATAATATGGAAGTACAGTAATAATTGGTAGCATATCAGTGCAAAATTAACCAGTGAAAAAATTATATGTGTAACCTAAACAGTTACATACTGTACAAGTTAAATGGATTAAGTAATGTTATCAATGAGACAATATAAGAGTTCAACTGTGCAGATTAACCTAATAGTGCAAAAATTGCCAGTTACTACAGTCAAACATCGTCATCACCAACACAACAGTGACGAGTTGAACAGTTTAATGGCTTGCGACACAGTGTATGTTTAATTATCCAAAAAATGTCCAAAACAAAACATAAAATCCTAACAAGTATTGTTAATATTTCATTATTAATTCCATTACTTAGTATTCTATCAACATTTAGTAAAGTGGTGTTTCTGACCTCTAACAGATAATGGTTCAATTACAATAATTCACTTTTTTCTTTAAAAAAAAATACATGTTCAGACTCTATTTTGTTAATGTTTCACCACTTTATTACTTTTAAAACACCAACATATAAAGCATAACCTTGAAACATAACATAATATGTCTCACAGTTGTAAAGAAAGAAATAGTCTGACATTTGTAACACCACCTGATGGGTTAAAATTAACTTGGACAGTATCTATGAGATATAAACATATATATGTGAGATGAACCATTTTCATATTATATATTGATTACACTGGCAGAATAGGTTTCATTGTGAAAAAAATACTTTTAACTATTTCTCTTAGATGTTAGAACTGTAACATAACAGGAAGGTTAAAAAAAAAAAAAAAAAGAAGTGGTGCCCAGGACAACAAACCCCGCCATTCTACCTGATTTGTTCTATCTCTTATCATTGTGAAAACACATTTTTGGTAACTGTGACTTTGAGCTTTGACCTACATTTACCAAAATCTATAGGGATCTATTCTGGACCACCTTACACCTTTCCATGAAAATGTCATTGAAATTGGTCATGTAGTTTTTGCATAAACCTGCTTACAATCAGACAGACAGACCAACAAACAAACTGACTCAACCAGTGTAATAGGGTGATGGATGTGTGGTAAGTGTGACTCACAACAATGCCAGAATAGTATCCAGCCACAGGTACATTAGTGGTGCGGGTGGCAGAGACCAGACCCACGGTTAGGACCAGCAGAGCCAAAGCCAACAGGGCCACGGTCACCCACAGAGCGGCCCTCCTCCTCCGTATGTACTGCACTGAGGATCACATAGAGGGGGTGAAGGTGGGCTCAGATATAACAACTCTACATCCTAAACTTTGCATGTCTACATACCAAGGGCGTAATGATGATGTTGACATTGGTGGGGACATAATTTGACAATTTTCTCATGAGAGACAGCAAAAATAAATAAATAAATAAATAAGAACGTGCCTAAAAGAAATGAAATAATGTCCAATTTTTTTTTGGTCAACAAAAACTTTTTAGGAACGTTTTTATTTCTTAAGCTACATTTGGTCTCTTTTTTTATTGCATTATATATTTAATTATAGTTATCATATATTTACGTCTCGTCTCGTTTTTGTCACATGATAAAGGTTTGTTAACAACAATATTTTGTCAAATTTTTCATTGCAGAAAGCAACACTACAAAAGATAGCAAGGCTGTCCCCACCAATGGCTGACAGAACTGAGGAGGGGGGAAAAATTTACTTTTGTTTCCTTAATATCATGTAATTTCCCATTCAAAATTGTTATGGACATTTCAGAAACATCCAAATATTGGTATAGACACATCCATAGCGTCCATATGCAATTTTACATCCATGCTACATACTGTACATATAATAACATCTTTACAGTGCTGATCAAAAGTGAGTTTTTAGAGGTTTTAACCCATAAGGACCCAGTGTTACATTTGTATCTGTTCCCAAATGATTTATTTTCTCTATATTTAACCTTTCTTAAGTATTTATCACCATTTATTGGAATATTGTCATCTGTATTTTGTCTTTTCTTCAGTAAAAAACAGGTATGTTTGACTCATCATGTAGATGTTCTTAAAAATTCAGAGTACAGTTGATGATTGTTATATAATAAACAGATAAAACTGAAGAAAAAGTCACATTTTCAATTATAAACCAAGTCTCCATCACTGTCATTTATCAAACTCCACTGGTTTTACTGGTGAATCGATGTTGTAGAAGACGATGGTGTTTCTATGTTCACTATGGAGCCTCTGAACATCCAAATGTGTCATATGTGATGTTGAATAATCACTAATCCTATCAGTACCTGTTAATAATTCAGGTAAAATCCAGTTCCTCAATTTTCCATGGTCATCAGATATGACCCATTTGGATGTTCAGAGACCCTGCATAGTGAACATGCAAACACCAACATTGCCAGCAACATTGAATCACCATTAAAACACACGTAGTTTTGCAAATAAATGCTTTTTTTTTTTTTTTTTTTTTTTACATTTAATCTGAATATTAATGTAATACGTTTTGAATATAATTTGAGCTGATATGAATATCGTTATTGTCAAAATGTAAATACAGGAAAATACTTAAGTTTCTTTACAGTTTTGATGTCAAATGCAGATGCTTGGTATAATATTCTAATATATGGAGTGTGACAAATAAATAAAATAAAACAATGCTTGCTTTTATATTCATTCCATGTCATATTTTTGCTGAAAAAAAAAATCACTTTCGCTTTACTTATCTCAGTTCTGTTACAACAACGTTTTTATAATAAACTTTTATGAACATCTACAGTATATTGTCAGTAAATTAAATACAGTTTTTCACTATAAAATGCACTAAAGAAAATAATAAAATACGATACAGGACTGAGGAAAGTTTCCTTATTTTTCTAAGTTACCACAAATACATTTCTACGTATTTTATGGTTGAAAAGAACAATAACAAAGTATCACAATAAAACCATGCAATTTAAATGTCATGTATTAAAGTTGGTCCTAAACTCTACCTCCTGGATCCATTATTTCAGTTGTTGTTTGCTGGGTGCTGTGATGGGTTTCTGGCTGATGCATTTCGATTCAGTCCAGATGAATTCGCTATAAATGGAGAAGGAGATGATCCGAGTTGATGCTTCTTGTCTTTTTGTGTAGTAGCAATGTCCTTTTCGCGGTGCGTTCACTGACCCCTCATCCTCGTCGGAAGCCCTGACCACAAATACCGAGCTACAGCTGCAAAGAGTTAATTTAATATTTGTAAATATAAAATGAAAATAAATAAATAAGCCAGTGCTATGTAGGATAGATTCACCTGTGACTGTGAGAGTGGACGGTGTGAAGTTTTGTTCGAGCCTGAAGAAAATGAAGAGGAGGAGGAGGAGGAGGAAGGACCAATCAGCTGCCTGCATTCACCTGACAGATCAATTATGTCTTTGTCTTTGTTACATAATGAAGAAAGTTTGATTTGTTAGGTTTTCAGACGAGTTTTGGTCTTAAATATATATATAATACATTGAAGCAATAGGGAAAAAATGGTGTAAGAGATTAGGATGTTTTCATGTTTTAATGTGTAGAGGATGGATGTACACCTGCAGTGTTTGATAAATAGACTATTTAGTTTACAGCGCCCTCTATTGGTCTATACTTAAAAATAGGTAAAACCAGGTTCAGAACATAATAGGCATGACCTCCTGAAAGTCTTATTTTACTGTCTGTTTCATTAAATATTTTCTTATATCCTCTTAAGACTCAGGAAAGTAATTTATTTATTTTTTTACATTTAACAATTGTCTTTATTAAAGACAGCATAATGCAACAGTTTTATCCCATTTAAGTTTAGTTATTTATTTATTTAAATTTTTCTTACCATTTAAAAACTACCATTTTGACAGGCCACCTGAATTTACTTATCTTCTTTGCAAATTCTTTTGAAGGAAGAACCTAACTTTCAATATATGCAAATTAATTAGCATTATTATGTGAAATAAATGTTTAAAACAGTGTGCTATAACAAAAAATAAAACATCAGACTTGTATTTTTATTATATATATATATAATATATATATAATATATATGTTGTATATATATATATATATATATATATATATACAACAACTGCAAATGTTCATAATAACCTTTTTTTTTTACATTATAGACTATTTTATTATTTTGTACTTATTTATTTTTTTCAAACTTGTTTTTAGAGGGGCATTTTTTCCAGTGTAATAATGCTTTGTGAAAGAAAGCCACTTCTGAACAAAACTCATTAGATCTCCCACGTGCCTTTTGCCAAATTCTACTTGAGACATGGGAATTATTATGATGTCGACATTGGTGGGGACATAATTTGACGACTTCCAGCAACAATAAATAAATAAATAATAACATGGCTAAAAGAATTAAAATAATGACTCATTTTGTTTTTGTCGACAAAAACTAAGAGACATTTTAGGAATTTTTTTTATTATTTCTTAAGCCACATTTGTCTGGTTTTTATTGGTCATCTATAACTGTATTATATATTTAATTAGACCGACATTTACATCTAGTTTAATCAAGTTTTTGTCACATGATAAAGGTTCATTGATGACAATATTTAGTCACTATAAAGTGCACTGTCAATAAATTGTTCATTTCTTAGGTTCTTCATATATAAGGCGCACTGGATTATAAAGCACATTAAGTGAAGTCAAAATTATTAGATAAAAAGTGAAAATCATGAGATTAAAAAGTAAAAATGACCAGATAAAAAGTCAAAATCATTACATAAAAACTGAAAATCATTAGATGAAAAGCCAAAATTATTAGATGAAAAAAAATCTAAATTCCCAGTCACTAAGCACAACCGGAATTAATCCATATATAAGGTGCACTGTGGTTTTGGGAGAAAATTAAATTATTTTACTGTAAGTGCACCTTATAGTCTGGAAAATACAGTAACCTTTTGTTTCCGAAATATTGCTATGGACACAACTATAGCATCCATTCGCAATTTTACGCTCATGACTTGAGATATAATATGGACGTCTGATATCCCATGTTAACTTTCAGGTATTCACTTCATAATTTTGAGCATGTAGTGTAATGTCATAGTCAATAACAAAACTGGATTATTTCATGATAAAATATTTATTTGAATTCATAAACATCTCTGCAGTACAAGCTTATATGCACTTACTGAATGTAGCCACAAACACAAACTATAAAATATGAATAAACTTGTAGCAAATGTATTTACAAATACAGTATATGTGTGGCGTCATACCTACACTGTCATATAAAATATATCTGAGAAAATTATAAATACAGCTGAAAAGTCAGAGGAAGGAGCCGTCGATTTACACAGCAGAAAGAAGGAAATGAAAAAAGATCAGATCTGCTGCCATTTATCTGACACACACACACACACACACACACACACACACACACACACACACACACACACACACACACACACACACACACACACATACACACACACACACACACACACACACACACACACACAGTCAACACAAAACTGTCAAAAACTCAAACAGCTTTTAACCCTTTGATGCATACTGGTCACTACAGTGGGCATTTATTCTACTGTTGTTCTCTTGTATATTCATAGTTTTGTTGTTTTACTTCCATATCAGCCACTGGTCTGTTTTTAATACCTGATCTCCATTAATGTGTTTATGTATAAATCAATTGCTTGTTGTTATTAGACTGTATTAAAGAGTCCTCTTAAACAAAAACTGCATTAATTTCTTTAAATTTTTTATTTCATAGTGTTCTGATATTGCATTCTAAATACACCTTTCTTTGCTTCAAATCTTAAACACATTAAATGGTAATTAGACCTGTATTGTACATTTTTGTAACTCCATAAAAACTAGGTTCATTAAACCCTTTAAACTTGCACTCAATTCCATGTACATTTCTTAATAAAGTAAATTAAATGCTGTTCTTGAACCATTTTGATAACATGCAATTGGTGTTTGCTTAGATTAGAAAAGAAAATATTAAGATGAAAACTAGGATATTGGAGGTGGGTCCTGTTAAATGATGCAATAGCCATTTGTGGATATTAATTGATGTTTTGGACCATATATGGACTACATTTTTTTTGTGTATTTTGGATGTTTTTGTTGGACTACGACTGCGGTTGTTAGAATATGGTTCCTCTGTGGATAATTATGAGACATAAAGGTTCAAATTTGCTGTTTGTCATTTGTATTTTGAATAAATGAGTGATTGTACCTGCTGTGGATATTTTATCTGAAAGGTCATGTGACATTTGGGACAGGTTTGGGTGGTTTTGAACGACTACTTCCGGCCTATATGTGGACCCTTGGAAGTTTAAAGGGTTAAAAAGATTTCAATCACATTGCTTTTTTTCATGCCTAAACAGGAATAAAAACATTTGGGGAAAAAAAAAATCTTGACTAAGGTTCTCATCAAAGGGTTAAACAGGAAGCCTGATTATGCAGAGCAGATTTCAGAATAAAAGGCTGTTAAAGCAGTCTTAACATCAAAAACAAATGAAAACAGTGCCTTTTTTTTTTTTTTTTACTAGAACTGTAAAACCGGGCTGAAGTGCTGACCTTAACATCTATTAGAGCTGCACTGTAGTAAAAAAAAATAAAATAAAAAATAAAATAAAATAAACCATTTTCCCTTCAGTCTTCTATTCCTTTCACTGGAACTGACAAAACAACCTTGTATTTTAATCTTCTCCCACAGCTTCTCAGTAGGTGAAAATTCACTGACTGATAAACAAAGTTCATCCAAACTCGTCCTTGTTCTACTTAGGACACTGTGCAGGTGGAGGACTTGGGCGGCTGCTCCAGGATGGATTCACGCCGTAAGTCATTGGGCAAAGCTCCGTCTGGGCCCCAGACCGTGAGCTCACCGTAGATCCCTGTTTCGATCATCTCCTCCTGCCAGGGGATGGCGATGTTCCCTGAAGCAAACTCATCAAAAAAGTCCTTATCCTTGTTTTCTAGTTGCACACCTTTAACTGTGGAAAAGGCCCCGACATCATCAATGTCCTTGGCGTAGACCGTCTTGGAGTCTGGGACGAAGGGGGGTGGAAGAATCCCTGAGGAGACACCATGAGACATGAAACCAGACCAACCAAAGAGCAGATGGACAGATGGACAGATGGACAGATGGACGTGTTCAAGCATTTCCTTCTGCAGCGTTGGATAGTGATCTAGTACTAATAATTCACTACTCCATTTAAGTATGTTTTTGTCCTTGGCCCGAGTGGGACTAACAGTTTAACACATGAACCCTCTCGGACCCTCAGGTCCTCGGGTAGTAAACTTTTAATTGTCCCTAGAGTTACCACTAAAACACAGTTTTTATTTCCCCAAACTATGGAACAGTCGACCTGAGGATCTGAGGTCCACTGCCAGTGTTCATATTTTTAAGGGTTAACTGAAAACCCTACTTTTTTTAACTAAGCTTTTAGTTCAATTTTACTCTTAACATTATTTTACTCTGCTAGTTTATGTATTTACTTTGATTTTATTACTATTATTGTTCATTCATTTATTTATTTGTTCTATTCTTTTTTAATTCGGTAAATCTTTAAACTTGTTCCTACAATTGCGGGATAATGGGGAGGGGGGGTCTGATGTAAAACACTGTGTGCTACATACACCATGTATGAAAAGTGCTATATAAATAAAGTTTGATTGAATAAAGGAATATCTTATCTTATCTTATCTTATCTTATCTTATCTTATCTTATCTTATCTTATCTTATCTTATCTTATCTTATCTTATCTTATCTTATCTTATCTTATCTTATCTTATCTTATCTTATCTTATCTTTACTGAGTATTTTTTATTCTTCAGGGTGTCCCATAAGTCTCCATACATATAAAAAATAAACAATTCTTTTTTTAGCCAATTATTTATATTATTTTACTTGGTCCAGCCCACTTTATACCATGTTAGGCTGAATGTGGCCCCTGACACCCTTGGTATAAATTGTAAAATAAACATCATGCAGTGATGTTTGCTCCTCAGACAGACCTGCGTTCAACTTCCTCCAGTTAATCTCCTTAAAGAAGGGATGCGCCCTGAGCTCGTCACATGACCCGTCCTTGAAGCCCAGTCTCTTGTCTACTTCTTTGCACAGCAGACCCTCACAGATGGTTCTGGCATGTTCACTGAACTTCTCTGGATAAGTCACTGGATCGTTCAGGATCCGCTTTTTCACCACCTTGTTCTCCACCTTAAAAAAAAAAAAAAAGACAAAAAAAGAACAGCAGAGATGAAGCGCTCCATTCACTCTTAAAGCACAGGTTATATGTCTACAACCTGTGTCACTGTCCTGCATGTTTTACATATCTCCCTTTTCTTTTTTAATAAAATTAATTACAAATATAAAAATTTAATTATTAAAAAATAATCATTAAAGAAAATTTAAATGAAAACTAATTGAAAACTAAAACAATTTTAACAAGTAAAAAAAAACATTACAAATAATTTAAAATTAAAAAATAAATAAATACATAAATTCAATTAAAACATAATAACAAAAATATAAAAAAGTCTCTCTTTTTTAATACAAAAATTAAATATATGTATATTTTTGGAAAAATTAAAAACATTTAAATGAACACAAATTTAAGGACATAATTTTTCATAGTTCAATAGAATCAGACTTTCATTGTCAACATACGAGCTGTTCTTCAGTGAGTTGGTTGTAAATGTACATACAAGTTTTCTTTAAATTCCTGCAAAACTATCATACAAAAAGTAAAACAAACTGTTATGTGTAATATTTAAATATCTATGCTGATGGATGTACATGCTATAACACGTGTTTGACGATAATGAAATTGTTCCAATTTTCTATCAAGTTGTGTTTGATAGTAGTTTCAGTGTGAAGCCACAAGAAGGCAAAGTTGAGCTGCAGTGAATATAAGCACTTCCAGGTTTTATGAGTCTACACTACACAGTGTTAGTAAAAGATGCAGTCAGAAAATGAGCTGTTTTTTTTTTAACTGGAAAGGCTTATGGCCACAAAACCCTGCACATGACTGATTTAGTCTAAAATAAAGACAGAAAAATAGTGTAACGTGCATGTTTACCTTCTCTCCTCTGGTCCTGAAGGGTCCTTTAGCAGCAATGAACTCATACAGAGTGACCCCCAGAGTGAAGTAGTCCACAGAGTAATCATATTCTTCTCCTTTAAGCAGCTCTGGAGCCATGAAACCTGCAGGAGAATTGGTCAAGACCTTGGAAAAATTCACTTTAAAAGTTTGATTTTGCAGCTATTACCAGAAAATAACACTTCACCAACAAAAATCAAAATCTTACCAAGTGTATTTTTTCATTTCTTCTCAAAATTAATCAATCAAACTTTATTTATATAACAGTTTCATACATAGCGCATGTAGAACAATGTTTTGCATTAAATCCCCAATTATCCCACAGTTGCAAATACAGTAAAATAAATAAATAAATCCAAAGAAATTATTAGAACAACAACAGAATAAATCAATGTTAAAAGTAAAAATTTAATTAAAAGCTAAGCTAAAGACGAAGGTTTTTAGTTTACTTTTAAATATATGAACACTTGCAGCAGACCTCAGGTCCTCAGGTAGACTGTGATAAAAACTAAATGAAGCCTCTCCATGTGTTTAGTGTGAACTCTAGGAACAGTTAAAAGCTACTACCTGAGGACCTGAGGGTCCGAGAGGGCTTATACTTTAAAAGCATTTCAGACAAATAAATAAGACTAAGACCATTAAGAGTTAAAAAAACAAACAAACAATAAAAACACTTTAAAAGCTGAAGCTCACAGGGAGCCAGTGCAGAGACCTGAATATATAATCATACTTAAAATAAGACATAATCACCTTTTTAGTGAGATATTAAAAAAAAAACATATTTTACACAATAAATTTGGAAAATCTTATTTCAAGAAGTTTTACCTAGATCATTTTCACTTCTTCCATTGGCATATTTGTTTTTGCTTAATTTAAGATGTATTTACTTTTGCTTAATTGAAGCCACATAAAAATTTTAAAAAAAAATCCTATGGAACAAATGAAGTTAAGATTTCTTCAAATAAAAATTTCAACATCTATTGTCCAAAAATAAGTTAACATATCTCACTGAAAAGTTAACCTTCAGGTGATTATGTATGCATGTTTTGACTAGAAATTAGATTTTTTTTCCCCCAGTGTATAATTAACTGGTAACTAGGACTGTATTGTACAGTCTGCTATAGTCCAACCTTTCCTAGATAGAACATTTACAGGTGACAAATTGATTTCCAAGCTAAAATTTATTCTCCATTATGAGCTTTTGTACATTTGCATTACATTCATTACTTTATAAATGCTGCTTTATATCCTGTTGATCTGGAGAGGGATGGCACTGTACAAGCAGGTGTTGAGCAACTGTTATTGTCTCTGTTTTTTATCAGTATTCTCTCTCTCTCTCTCTCTCTCTCTCTCTCTCTCTCTCTCTCTCTCTCTCTCTCTCTCTCTCTCTCTCTCTCTCTCTCTCTCTCTCTCTCTCTCTCTCTCTCTCTCTCTCTCTATCTTTTTACTGTACCTGGAGTCCCAGCATAGCCCTTGATCTTGGACTGGTCATCAGCCAGCTCCACAGCTAAACCAAGGTCAGAAATACGGACGTTCCCTACAAGAACAAACACCAGGATAATGTCAAGAGCTGCGCGCGTCACAGATATGAATGTTGACCTACACATTACGCCCCTGACTACTTAGCCTCTAGAAGCACGATAAGTCAAAGATGTCCTTGTGTTAGGAGTAAGACACAGTTTGTAGTGTAGGTGAAAAGTGCATGTGAGTGGTTCAGGGGGTTTATACACAGTGGAATTTACATGTGTTTTCACCTCAGTAGAATAAATTGAAGGTGAGTTCTACAGGATGAATATCTCTTTATTCCAATGAACATAATGTATTCACAGCACATGCAGTAAACATTGTGCGGTCTTATTTTTTTTTTAATGCAAATATGTATATAGCATGTAGAGATTTATCTTTATTATTATTTGCTGTATATTTTGTGTTGCACATTTTCTTGTGTTTTATCCTGTTGCTGTCTTCACATGTGATTTTACTCATTTAGGGGGTCAATAACATTTTATTTTATTTGATTATGGAGTTTGCAAAATTATAATAAAAAGGATATATTCAACATCACACTTATGAGGAAGTGAGAGATACTGTACATGCATCAGGTTGCTCTCTTAAACAAAACAAATAAATAAATAAAAATAGGATTTACATCAGTTGTATCCTCTAACCTTGATTATCCAGCAGTACATTCTCTGGTTTGAGGTCTCTGTAGATGATTCTCTTCTGATGGAGGTGCTCCATGCCCTGGATGATCTGAGCACTGTAGTAGCAGGCCCGCGGCTCATCAAAACCTGGGTTATTCTCATCCACGTTATAGATGTGATATCTAGCAGCATAGGACATGGTGTATCATTAAATTAAATACAGACATGCATTCATTCATGCACAGATAGTATATTTCCAGTTGAAGGAATCATGTGTGGCCTTCCTTGTGAACTGAAAAGGGATATTTGCGATTTACAAAACTGATAAGTACTGTATAAATAATTAATTTAAACCATTTTGAAAGTGATAATATGACTCTTGTGAATCTTTAAACCTATTTTTAGAGTTACATCACAATAACAAAATCTTCATCCATATCAATGGGTTGCAAATTTGGGTGAACCGCAGGAAATCACATGGTAAAAAAAAGAAAAGATTAAACAGGCAGATTATTATGGATGGTGACTATGTTCTAACCTCAGGTCTCCTCCATTCATGATAGTCATGACCAGACACAGCTCTGTTTTTGACTGGAAGGCATACGCCAAGGAGACAATGAACCTGCTGTGAACCCGGGCCAAGATCCTCTTCTCCACCATCGCCCCCTGCAGGACAGAACCACACAGCAGGGTGGATATTAAGGAACATTACATCCCAAATAGAGGCAAGAGTAAAGTTTTTGCAAGAACAGGATTTTTTTTTTTTTAATTGTAGACTGTAGATTAGGACATTAGGACCTGCTGGCATTTGTCACATGCAGCACATGGCAAACACAATAGAGAAAGACTGCCAAATGTTATGTTATGAAACGTGCTGCTTTTCAGGGTGTTCCTAATGTCATAAATGGTGCTTTCCATTTCTGAAATCATTAATGGTATACAGTTGAACTTGGGATGAAACTGCAGTTATCCGTTTTTCACATTTTTCATTTGAGAACAAAATCAAGAAATGGAAAAACAAGCCGTTATCCGTTTTTTCCTTCTGGTTTTTACAAATTTTTAAAAAGTTTTTGTTTGTTTGTTTTTTTAAATTGAAAAATAATGAATACACAGATTCACAAGAACAACAGACAAATCACTTATTACCCCACCCTCCAAAGGTGATGCAATAGGCCCCTTTTATTTAACACGCTAGAAGCAAAACTATTGGTTTAATTAATGGGTTTATAGATTTATAGAGACCCAGAATATATGTAATTATATTTTGGGAAAAGTAGGTCAAAGGCCACATTTTTTAAATGATTTTTCCCCCATTTTCTTACAATGGGCAACAATGTAAATGTCTACAAAAACATGAATTTTCTTTCAATTTACTTCAAACTTGACACATATATAGAGGCAATATATATGCTGATATACTGCACATGCATACATCACCTGGATCGATGCCAAAATAACCTACAATATATGCAAGGCCAGAGTTCCACAGGGTGGCACCAAGTGGCATTTGCCCCGGTGAATATCTTATTTTGCCACCCCATTTTATTTTCAATAGTGTTTCAGCCTCCACTGAACTGGCCAATCAGAAAACAGTGAGATGGGCCAGAAGCCAAAACCAGGCATGTCAGGTATAGGTAGAAATCAGCTTGGATCAGGACTTTTGATAACGCCGGTATGAGATAACTATAGAGTTTTTGTTTTGCTTGAAAACATGCAAAGCTACTCTGTAGGTGCCCACAACTCACATAATGATAGTTAAACTGAGTATAATAGGTCTCCTTTAAATAAATAAATTAAAGAGAAAGTAAATTAAATGGCTGCTACACAGTGCAGACATGCTTTTATGATGGACAGTAGCTGTTTTAATATTTCATTGAATTTAATGTTTAATGACCTTCGATATAACATTTGAATGGATGTTGATCACATTCTGAAGGAATTGTTATGCACTGATGGATAACCTTGATTATGTGGTGTAATCATTTTTCATTGATTGTACAAACAATGGCTCAATGACTAGTGATTTATTTTTTTATCCACAACCCCCCCCCTCTGGAATTATTGCCCCACTGCCTCTGTGCCTGGCATTTCCATCTGAATCTTGCCATTAGTTAATTAGTTAAACTAATTTCAAAGAAAATTTAACAAGTTGAGGAAATCATAGTTTTTGGTGTAAAATGGTTAAAAAAAAATACTGACTGTGAATGTGTAAATTATACACAGAAGAGTTGCATAAGTTACTTTATCCCAATGTTGCATCACCTCAGTCTTCACAGAGCTAAGGGTGTGCCTGCAACTCATCATTACCAGACTTTCA
This sequence comes from Siphamia tubifer, assembly GCA_020466265.1. Taxonomy (NCBI): domain Eukaryota; kingdom Metazoa; phylum Chordata; class Actinopteri; order Kurtiformes; family Apogonidae; genus Siphamia; species Siphamia tubifer. The sequence continues at coordinate 44,337,528 of CM035785.1, read as the reverse complement.
CTTTTAACATCACATTGAATTGTTTGTTATTCATTGTCACAGAATGAGGTGAAATGCCTCTGATAATTTTAATATTTATTGTGATATTAGAGCACCACTTCACTTACTGTTACACACTGTGCAACTTGTCTAACTTCCAAAATGGTTTTCCATGTGACAAAAATCACATGTGCAAATGATGCCATTATTCAAACAAAAGGGAAACATGACTTTCCTCATGTAACTAACTGTATTTTCCCTGAGTTCAAGTCCAATTAGACACAGGAGGAGGTGAAACATCAACCCTCTGTAAAAGAAGTGGAAGGTATCACCACCATATCATGGATTTCAAGACATGAGTTTGCATTTCAGCTGGTGCTGTCTTGATTTTTTGAACCCAGAGAGAAAAAGATGACACTGAAGAAGTTCTAACGGATGAGTTACTGCTAAATGTTAACTTCATTACATGGTAGAACTGTAATTTCGTCAATAGTTTAAATGTTACACATGTCAGTGTCACAGCTGTCAGAGGTTTTACTCATATTAATACTAAAATACTGGTTTCAGTTACTCCCTGGTTTCGTATCTGCTGCTTTGTATTGGTCATCCATGGGTTTTTAGACTGAAAGTGCTACTGACATTGTGTCATTGTGTCAAATCCTGCAGTAATTATTTTTGAGTGGATTTACGGTAACTGAAAACCTAGAGAGACAAAAATATCCTCAGCTCAAAAGCCACAATGGACTGACACAACCTTTTCACTGCAGTAACACTGGCTAAATACAGGCTCTGAAATGTACTGTAAGAGCTGATGAAGAACATTTCTGCTATTTGTTTCTGCATCAATAACCAGACCTCACATCATATCAATTAATATACCTTAAAATATGTCCTATGTCATAATCTCTGATAGACAAAGAGTGTATTTTTTGTTATTGTTCCATTCATTTATATTGAAAATTAGCTCAACCTGTGGAAAACACAAAATAATGCAAAACACAAATAACCGACTCTTCCCTTCAAAGGAGGGAGAAGACAAGTACAGACTTTTGTGTCAAAATGCAGGGAGTAAAAGAGAAATAAAGTAAATACAGACACATGGAAACCATAGTTGAGCAAAACAAATAACTGTCTATTCAACATTTATAGTCTCTGCTGCAAACCCATTAAAGCTGTTATGGTTATAGAGTCAAAAACTGTAGTTTGTATTTGTAAGGGATGCTTAAAAGGTGATAAATGAATTCTAATATAAGTAAATCCTTTTGCAGAAGACAATGGAATTGCCTCAACAGTACTCCAATTGTAAACACGGTAGGATTGGCACTTTATAAGGAGATCAAAAAAGTGTTAATGCTGAGGGCACTAATCATATTAGATGAAGGCCTTGTACTTACTGAGTGTTGTTTAGACTTGAAGATTACACACACACACACACACACCCATACACATACACAAGCAAGGCCTGAGTGGCAAGAAACCACCCAGTCCTTTGTACTTGAACACATCTTCAACCTCAGTGATCAGAGACTCATCTACAGTTGTCACTCCCTGTCTCAGCTCATACCTCGTATCCTTTCCTTTTCTTCAGCCTCTTCTTGTTCAGTTTCTTGCAGGCGTACAGTTTCCCCGTGCCCTTCATCTGACAGGCAGACACCTCTCCAAACCCTCCTTTACCCAACACACGGAAGTCCAAGAACCAGTCCTCTTCCATTGGCTGCATTTCCAACCACTTCCACTGCAGAAACCTCTTGAGATACATACTCTCCAGGAAGAACGTGTAGGGCACCTCCTTGAGAAAGTCCATCACACTATCTAGAGTCTCATTAAAGAGATCATCCCCAGCTTCCTGGTGTTTTTCCTTAACTTTTGTGATGCCATTTTCTGGCAAGAATGGGCAGAAGTACTTGGCATCTGGCTCCATGTACCGACTCAAGATCTTACTTGCTTTCTTGACCCGGTCTTCATCCTCAGCATTGTTGTACTCGTCAATATCCTTCCACAAACGGGACGGACCTTTATATTCATTGATGGAGTCAAGGAACTCCTGGAAGAGACGTCTGCCAATTGGTTGGTCCACACAGACCGTCTGGAAACCCAGGTCAAGAGTCTCCCTCAGACCCTCACATACTGTGATGTGCGGCAACTTGAGGCGGGAGTGGTATTTTTTATCTCGGTTATGCGCAGGGTTGGCGGTGCCATCGAAGCTCCCCCGGGCTGAGATGTAGGCAGAGTTGGCCACCACTGTGGTCAGGCCGCCAATATCCATGGTGATGCAGCAGAAAAGTGATGGTGGAGGTCTCTAAAGTAGACAAGGGAGCAAAAACAGAAAGAAAGGAGCAGAGAAAATGATAATGTTAAGTTCAGAGAAGGTGAGGAGTGGGTTTCCTTTTCCTGTAGAAGCACGGAGTAACATACAGAAGTACCACACAGAGCTCAGCGGCTTCCTCAGTGAGTCAGTCACCCAACCTGACAGACGCATTTGTGAACCCACTCCTCCCCTCTCCTCCTTTCACACATGCACACACACATGCAGATCTACCTGACTCATCAGCTTTCCCCAAAGGGATTTATCCACTCTGTAACTCTGTAATGCTTTATCCTGTGCTAACCCATGTGTGTTGTAGAGGAGAAAGGAACAGAGTAAGATTGGGATGGAGATGAGAAACAGAAAACAGAAAATGAAAGTGGAAAAGAGAGAGAGAGAGAGAGAGAGAGAGAGAGAGAGAGAGAGAGAGAGAGAGAGAGAGAGAGGGGAAGGAAATATGTGGTATGCATACCGTGGGTTGGAGAAAACACTCACAACACAGCAGCTACTGTCAGGGTGAAAAGAGAGAGAGAGAGAGAGCATCCAATCAAGCCATCTATATCAAACCACAACAGACAGGAGATTTTCTTAGTTGTTTGTAGTATTTATGTAGCATTCATCAGTGTCACGTCTTCACTCTTGTATATTTTTTGCCAGGAATAATACTGTATGCACAGACTATAAAAAGTAAGCACCTCCTTTATCAATGGTAGAAGAAAACCATTTATCAATGGTAGAAGAAAATGTATCTCACCAGATCTGTATTCCAAAGTAAAAAAAAATAAAAATTATCTAAGTATCATCAACAAAGTGTGAAAACTATTCACAACACTAAAATGATTCAATGAATTTTTCTACTGCTATATATAAAGTTTGGAGATTGATTTTTACTGCATTAAAATCTATATTGCGTATAGTTTATATCCAGAAAAAAACATTAGCCCCTTGTTTTCCTTTTTTATTGTGTTCACAGGGGGAATACACGTCAATGTAATTTGTATTTTTAACAGGAATTTCCCCAAAACATTTTAAGAAAAAAACTAGTTACAAATGCATGTCATTCATTTGTTAATTTTCCAAGCTGGTTAATCCTTCTGAGGGTCATGTGAATGTTGGAGCCAATGGGTGAAGGTGAGGTAGATCCTGAATGTGTCACCAGTTCTTTACAGGGCTGGTCAGTGTTGAATCTAGTACTGGAAAATCACACTTGAGTAGAAGTACAGGAACCATGCCAAAAACTACTTTGATAGAAGTTCAGGTCACCATCTGAAGTGTTATTCAAATTAAAAAGTCTTTAAAGGGATACACCACCCCCAGGCCAAATGCAGTCAATCTATGAGAACTGACCACAGGTTGGATTCTTCCACTAACTGCATTCTTGCGTCGCCAACTAAGTATCTCGTCTAAAGTGAATTAATGTACTTGATTTTGTCTCCTCATTACTTTCCGCATACTGGGCATCAGAGTCCTGCACGGTTCTGATTTTGACATACCACAACCGCCTGTACCCGTCATGTTTAAACTCGTATCCGACCCGTTTTCCGATGAAAAAAAAATAAAAAATCCGCACCCGAACCGACCCGCTATAAATGAACCCGATATCCGACCCGAACCCGAAAGAAAATGTCAGATAGCCAAACTTAAATACAAACATTTATTGCCACGAATATACTGAACAGTGACATATCCAAGGCAGAGCCAAATAAAAATGTTGTTAACCTTTTAGCCTATGAACCGCAAATTAGACATGCGATCACTCACGTCCGACCCGAACCGAACACAGCACAACATTTTTCACCCGTTTCGTGAAAATTTGCGGTTCACCCACGGGTGAGCAGGACTCTGCTGGGCATTAACTTCGAGGGTGAATGATGACGCAATTCACAGTAAAAGGACTCGTTTTACTCATTTGTGTATGGGAACTATTTTTCGGTGCGGAGAACCACAGCCGACGCACACTAAGGAGACGTGGGGTGGGGGCTCTCACTGACAGTCCTTGGTGTGGGTCGGCTGTGTTTCTCCGCACTGAAAAATAGTTCCCATACACAAATAAGTAAGACAAGCCATTTTGCCGTGAATCGTGCCACCATTCACCCTCGAAGTAAAAGGGGGGGGGGGGTTCTCAATAAAGTATAAATTCTCCCTGTAATTCCCTCTCAAGTCGTTCTTGTCTCATTACGGGCTTTTAATCACATAGAGAGTATGATGGTGTACTTGCGCCGTGAGAACTGGAGACAATACAGAAAGAAATGCAAATAAAAATACAATATTAAACAAAGAAAAAAGACCTCCAGGGCCGTATTGTTACATGACTCAACAAAAGTTGATATTACACTTAATCTGTTAAGTCTAACAAAATGACAGTAAACATAAAATATACCTCATTGGCCGCTTTCACTTGTGAGAAAATTAGTAATCTTCAGTCCTTTATTGCCCTGTGCACAAATGCACTTTATCCAACGTCTTCTTATTCGTCGCTGATCTTGGGCAGTGGAATCAGTGTAGTGTCTGCCTGCTAACTTGGTCCAGGCAAGTCCGACTGACAAGTTATGACCCTTAAAGGTGACACCCTTCAACCCACGGCAACAAACTTTAGTTCCTATCTCAATTAGGATACGTTCCCCATATCAAACAAAGAAAATACATGAAATAAAATAAATGTTGCTTTTAATATTTAACTATTAATACTGTTTTAGTAGAAATGTATATATTTATGAACTATATTTTTTAACCTTATATTTATTAACCAATATTTATTAACTAATATTTATTAATCTATTATTTGTTTATTCTGACTTCGATGGCAGCTACACTCCCAAAACACATACTTAGTATACGAAAGTATAGTTTTTGTCATTTCTCATCCAAATAACACATCAAACTTAAAATAAGACATAGCTTTTAAGTGAAATATAAATGACTGATTTTTAGATAATAGAGCTTGAAAAAAAATGTATCAAGAAATCTTAACATAATTTAACTTGTTCCATTGGCAGATTTTTATTATTTTCCTTCCCTTTTTTTTTTTTTTTTTTTTTTTGCTGAATTACTTTTTTTCTCTTAATTCTAGCAAATGGAAAACGTGTAAATTACCGGTATCTTGGTAACATTTAGATATTATTCTAGTGTATATATAACTGGTAACTAGGCCTGTATTATATAATCTGCCACATTGTTTGGATAAAATATTTAAAGATGACAAAATGACATTTGGTATGATTTAGATTTTTCCCAATGATTTTGCTTATATTTTGTATATTTTACATTCTCCTTTTCTGTTTAAAGGTGATCTTAAAGGATTTCTCAAGGTGTTAAGGACACTGGTGGGGAAGAAGGAAGTTTACTTTTCAGCTGTGTTTCAGACCCACCTCTGCTCCCTCACCTGCAGCGTGCCCACCTTTATCTGGGCCTTATAAATACTAAAGAAAGATAACGCATGCATTGCACTCTGGGGTGACGTCCAGGGAGAAGCTTTTGCTGGAAAGAAGAATGAAACAGAGCACAAGACGCTAACACAAACCTTAAAAGAATCTCAAAGTATTTGTGGAGGGATAGGAGAGAGGAGATACATACATAAAATTTGACTGATTCAACATGGCCACCTTGAAAGAGAAGAGGACCTGTGGGCAGCGATGTGAAGACTTTGGTCGCTTTGTCTGGAACTCAGACAATGGAACATTTATGGGCAGAACACCAGAGAAGTGGGGTAGGAATTAAATTTTATATATATGTATATATATATATATATATATATATATATATATATATATATATATATATATATATATATATATATATATATATATATATATATATATATAACCAGAGGTGTTCAAAGTACTCACATTCTGTACTTAAGTAGAAGTACAGCTACTTATGTGGTAAAATAAAAATGCAAAATGCATGTTCCTGTAGTTTTAGTTTGTGCTTTTTATTTTTCTAAATCAGTTGCTTTTCAACACCTGGACGTCAGTTCCATCAACAAAATTATCACTAAAATAACTTCAATTTTTCTGATTTTTTTTTTTTTTTTTTATTAACCTAAACTATCCATTCAGAACACATCAGCAGTTAAAGGGTTAAGTGTGGTGAAATATTTGGACTAGAAATGAAGAAAAATAGATTTGGGAAGATTTAGATTTTTTCAGTATTCATGTGAAAATGACTTTAATATGAAAAAAAAAACAGAATCATCTATTAGTAAAACTGATATGTGTGACAGTTGTTTACCAATGATGAGCAGATAATCCTATTTGATATTAATTTATTAAGAACCAGTCACTAGAAAGTAACACCAGGGAACAAAAGTTAAACTATACCCCAAACTATTTGTTTTATTTTGTTCTTAAACCACTTTTCCTTCTTTGTGAAAGGTTCTGCGTTTTGATGAATGAATACTCTGCCGTTAAAATTATCATTAAATATTTGATTGTATACTGTACCCATGAAACAGGTGTCTTTCTTAATCACAGTCTTTTTTAGCCTTTAATTTTCTTCAGTATTAAATTTCCCTGGAGAGTATTTCACTGGCTTTCAGTACATTATTAGAAACGCTTCTGCTACAAGGCCATACATGGTTCTGGTTCTGAATATATTCCTGAGCTGCTCACTGGCTATAGTCCAGTCACTTTCCTCAGATCTTTAAATAAATCCTTCAGGAATGGAGCTAAAAATAAACTAAACCAACAAATGCACCAACTACCTGATGACCCCTGTGATTTCTGTGTAGGAGGCTAAAAATGTTATGTTTTCTTTGAATTACTGTTGAATACTCTGGAAAAAATCTAAATCTTACCAAGTTAATTTTTTCTCATTTCTTGTCAAAATATCTGCTCACATTTAAAATAAGACATAATCACCTAAATAGTAACTTTCCAGTGAGATGTAAGAACTTATTACACAATACAATACACCTGGAAAATATTTTTCAATAACTCTTACCAAGATAAGTTTCAATTATTCTATTGGCAGATTTTGTTTTTGTCTTAACCACCTGAGACCCAGAAAACAAACATTTTTGCCAAATTACATTAAATAATTGCCTTAATTGGAACATTATAACATTATGTTGGCTGTGGTTCAGTTGGCAGTTCACGTCCCACCTCTGGCTGTCCACATAGTGAAGTGTCCTTGGGCAAGGCACTGAACCCTAAGTTGCTCCCAGTAGGGTCAGGCAGTGCCAGTGTATCTACTGGTGTATGAGTGTGTGTGTGTGTGTGTGTGAATGGGTGAATGTGAGGAATTGTAAAGCGCTTTGGGCACCAAGTGGTGTAGAAAATGAGCTATATAAGTACAGTCCATTTACCATTTTATATATATATATATATATATATATATATATATATATATATATATATACACAAAAAATTTGAAATATACCACAAAAATAGTTCTTGGTTCCAAGAGTTGTAAAATAAATAAATAAAATTAAAATAGATCCAAAAAATGCCAAAGATACCCAAAGACATTCATTTGACAATAGAAGAGTTAGTAAAACTTCCAACTTGGGGAAATTTGGGATGGTTTTTTTTTTTCAAACTTTATGCCCTGAAAAGTCACCACATTTCTCTGAGTCTCCACTTGAAGAACTAGATCACTCCAAGAGCATAGACCGCCACAAAGCAGCACAAGTCTGCCAAGGTTTGGGTCTGGATGTTCGTAATTTATTTGTAAACTAGTGTTCCGTGCATTCCTAATGATTTATTTTATCGGTTGTCAGCAATCCCTTAGAGGGTTTTAAAAAATTAAAAGAAATATGTCCCATGTCCCATTTTTAAGATATGACCATTTCAATATTCGACCACGTATGGCATCACTCTGACGTTACACAACGTCACACAACGACCAAATTTCACATGTTAGATCTAATGTTAAATATGAAGCACAAGATATTGTTGGATTTAACAAAATATGTCAATAACCCTGATTAAATTTAAAGGTCATACATTTTGCAAATATACCATTGGCTTGACGTCATGTGACATCATCGAGCTTATTGGTGTTATCTCATTTGATGTCCGAAGATAAGACGAAGTGAATGCAACAAACATCTGATACTATCTTGTCTGGATCCTGAGATATCACCACTTATGTGTTTTAGTTGTTGACCTTCACTGTGAACTTGGCCTTTGAGCTTTATAGCTTCCTTGGCGCATTATCAATCATCTCTGAAAGTTTCATCAAAATCCGTCCATAACTTTTTGAGTTATCTTGCTGAATTAACAATGCCTTTGTTAATTACCAGTTACCTTTGCGGAGTTAACAATGAGAACAAATAAAGCTCTATATCCATCAGTATGTATGACTTCTGCAGTCCTTCACATATCACAACATAGGTCTTTTCATGATGATAAAAACCCTACTATTATGATAAGCTTCTGCTTCTGCTTCTTTGTGAGAGTCATTCATCTGTGTTTGATCTTCTAATCAGACTAAATTGCGCTCATATCAACAAGTGAACACCTTGACCTCTGCCAGTGCAGGACTTAAAGCTGCTGTTCTTGTGTTTTCATTCCAAACATAACCACTGTTCTAACTCATATTGTAAATGCAGTAATGGAAAAAAGTTTTTGAACACCCCATGCATCTGAAATATGTTATATTGAGAATCACTCTTAAATCAGTGTCACGCTCACTTCTGCATGTACTCTGGTCTGTTGAGGTTAAAACTGGATGTTTCAATAGATAATGAAACATGTCCAAGGCGTAACGTGTTGAAACTGTCAAAAATGTAGTTTTATTTTTCATGTTAAAAAAGGAAAAAAAAGAAGAGAAACAAGTATTCAGAGAATGCCTAATCTCGCCCCTATTTTGTGCCAATCTCAAGTTTCTATGACAACCCGTTCTTGAAGTAGAGCCAATAATGTGATTTTGACCTTTTGCAAAATTGATAATTTCATTATATTAGTGTGTGTAATATTATGATAATATATCCAGTACTGATTCAATTATAGTGTGATATGTCTATGCTTGACACATACAAACAGTGTTACAGAAGTTATTTTGCAACACATCACCTTGGATCTCCAGAGATCTAAAAAAAAACTATTGGTTGTGGGTGATAACACCAATTATGAGAATGATAGAAATCTTCATTCTGCACCGTTTGGTACCAATCTAAAAGTCCTGTGACCCTCCGTTCTTGAGTTATAATCGATAATGTGATTTTGACCTTTTAGTTCATTGTGACCTTGACCTTTGACCTTTACTCAAATGGATCATTGCATCTGATATGCATGTACAGTATATGCCCATGTAATTTCAAGGCTGATATCTCCAAGTATTCACTCAATTATAGCAGATATGTCTCTGTGGACACACACACACACACACACACACACACACACAAGGTGATTACAATAGTGTCACTCAACCAATAAAAGGAAAAATTAAATAAAGAAGAGAAAAAAGGGAAACGGAAAAAAAGAATAGAAAAGGAATGGGAAGAGAATAAAAAGAGGTTAAAAAAAAAGAAGAAAAAGGAAAATAGAACAGAAAAGAGGGAAGTAAAAGAAAAAGTTGAAAAGAAAAAAAGGAGGAAAAATACCAGGAAAAAGAAAGGAGAGAAAAAAGGTCATATTTACTGTATTAGTTCAACTATCAATTCATATTTTTTTCCAATTGTAATTAAATATTTTTTCTTTTACATTTGTCTTCATTCAACAACAACAACAACAAAAAAAAACACATAAAAAAAAAATATCTGTATCGGCTCCAAATATTGGCGGCCTGTATCGGTTATCAGCAAAGTCTGGTGGAAAAGACAAGAAAATCATTATTGGTATTATCCCCAAAACATCTGTATTGATCATAAAGTGTAACTGGTTGTTTCTTTCTTTTTGCTTTCACAGTCTACATCAGTCTGTATTATGTGGCCTTCTACGTGGTGATGACAGGCCTTTTTTCTCTGGCCATCTGGGTGCTCATGTACACTCTGGATCCATACGCACCAGATTATCAAGACCGGTTAAAATCGCCAGGTAACGTTCTGCCCCACTGTTAACAATTGTTGCCAAAGTGGTATCATTGTCATTTTTGACTAACAATGAAAAATGTCAAAGGTATCTATGCAATTTTTTCCACTTAAATGCTAGAAGATAACTTGGACAAAGGTTTTGATTTAAAAAAAAAAAATTATTCCAAGTACTTCCTATTGCATGACATCATCTGCTTCCTGCTCTTTCTGGCTGGAGAAATGGCAGGTGGAAAAACGTCTTATGTTTTTTTTCCTGAAATATATTTAAAATTATTTAATCATTCAAGTCTCTAGAGTATCCCTCTCCCCCAAAATTATATCTAGGATTCTTTTTTTGTTTAGTTTAGGTTTGTTCGTGGGCTTATTTCAGTGAGTGGCTACAAAAGCTGCCAGTGGACACATAGCATTAGCATAGCATATAGCATTAGCATAGCATATAGCATTAGCATAGCACATAGCACACTGTTGCTCCTAATTAACTTATTTAATTGATTTGCAGTGGTTCATTTTAGCCCTGTTAGAATATTCTTCCAAGCTACAGAATATAAATTCTTAGATATTCTCGGCCTGTCTGTGTATATTTTTTTTTATGTTACCATACTTCATTTTCTTGCTAGCTAACATTAGCTTGTGTTACACTGAGGTGAAATTTTTTTTAATGTGCAGTTGGAGGTGCACTTTTCTTAACACACAAGTAGTTTTATATTATTATTATTGTTATTATTGTTATTATTATTATTATTATTATTATTATTATTATTATTATTATTATTATTATTATTATTATTATTATTATTATTATTATTATTATTATTAGGTGACATTTGACACAAGCTGCGTGACTACTTGCAACAGTTATTACCAGTCATTAAAATGCTAATTTCTTTAAAATAAAGTACTAAATGGGAAAAATTCATAAATGCATAGCATGATTGAGAAGGACTAAACTGATAAAATTATATGCCTTAAAATTCTGGAAAAAAAATCTGGGCACAAACAGCTTAAGAGCAAAAACATGTAAAAGTGACCAAAATGAAACAGGAGTGCCCTCTAACAGACTTTGTGTTCGGCAGGGGTGATGGTGTGGCCGGACACCTATGGAGAGGAGATTGTTGAGATCAACTACAACACATCAGACAAGGCCAGCTGGATGAAGATGTCCAACATCCTCCATCACTTCCTGAAACGTTAGTGTTTACCCAAGTAATGTTTTTAACCCTTTAACTCCTGAGACTGGCATTTCCACAGTATAACAAGAATAAAGAAATCAACAAAATGAACAAAAACAACTAAAGGGACCAATAAAAACCAACAGAAATAAATAAGAACCAACGAAAATAATAAGTAACATGAACAAATTAACACACAAATGGAACAAACGTGAAGTAAAATGCTAAATGCAGAAAAATAAACAAAATAAGCAACAAAATGAAGAAAAACTAATAGGCTACATATTTACAAAATAATAAATAAGTTGAAAAGTTTAGCAAAAAAATATTAAGTAAAATGAAGTAAACAAACAAGAAACAAAAACCTTTAAAAAAAATTCTATTTTAATTGGATTCCAATAGATTTAGTTTAGGCTTTTTCTTTTTCCAAATCAGTTTCTTTTTGACATGTTTATTTCTATGCCTCAGTCCCATCAACAAAACTCAGTAAAGAAAAAAAAAAAAGGTTGCATTTTTCATAAAATTGAAACTAAACCATCCATTCAGACCATGTCAGCGCTGACGCATCAGAGGTTAAAGGGTTAATGCTTAAATACACATAGGTGGTGCATCACATCATGTCTTGTTGCAGCATACAACGACACTGCGCAGCAGGAATGCAACAACTACAACTGCACAAAGGGAAAGTACTTCATCCAGAAGACCTTTTCTGCCCCCCACCACACCAAGTGGGCGTGCCCTTTTACGCAAAGCATGCTGGGACCGTGTTCAGGCCTCGAGGACCCCACCTTTGGCTACAACTGCACCATGCCTTGTGTTGTTATTAAAATGAACCGGGTAGGGTTCCTCATAAGCATTTTGTGAAGATATGAAAACATGAGCAGAACTGAGATAAATAAGACAAACCTTTTCTTTTTTCTGCAGATCATTGACTTTTTGCCATCCAATACAACTGGTGTTGCACCTTATGTCAACTGCACTGTACTGGTAAGACACTGGTGTCAGGTGGAAGTAGTAAGGTTTGGACGGCTGTATTTCATTTGGTAGAGCAGGTTATCCAATGTAGAAGGGTTGGTGGTTCCAATCCTGGCTCCCACTGTTCACATTTCGAAGTGTCCTTGAGCAAGACACTGAAACCTGAATTGCTCCCAGTAGATCTGGCAGAACCTTGCATGGCAGCAGTCGCCTACTGATGTGTGTGTGTGTGTGTGTGTGTGTTTGTATTCCTATCTTTATGGGGACAAGGGTTACATATAAATGTCCATGTGAAGTGTGTACATTTATGCAACTGATGTGGCTCTCTATAAATACATGAATTTGTTTTTTCCAGAAGTCCCCATAAAGTATGAGGGAAACAGGTACAAAGTGAAATATGTCTTTTTGAAAGGTTTGAAGATGTGTTTACTTAAAAATATATATTATTATTTTTATTATTTTTTAATGAAAAAATTTAATTAATTGAATAAATATATTTTTTAAAACATTTTCAAAAAATAAAAAGAAGAAGAAGATGCGTTTACATTCACAACCCAATGTGTCCTCAGGAGATATGGAAAACAGTGTGTGTGTGTGTGTGTGTGTATATGTGTGTGTGTATGGCTGAATGTGATGCTAATGTAAAGCGAGCAGCATGAAGGTGAAAGCATGCTCTGTAAGTGAAGTCTGTTTAATAAGAAAACATGAAGGACTCAAAAACATCTGGATAAAACTGAAAAAATGTGTGTTCTCTCTACATATGGGTATATAATATACACCATACACATTTAATTCACATTTAATATCATATTTATCATGGGTTCCACAATTATCCAGATATTGCATGCATGTATATATATATATATATATATATATATATATATATATATATATATATATATATATATATATATATATATATAATTTAATTTTTTTATATATATATTTACTGTATAAATATTCCTCATTTTCTTTTGCCTACCATTATGAAATACCACTTTGTTTTGTTTGTTTACATAGGCCGCTGACATTTTGTTTTTTGTGTTTCTGTGTAGGAGGGATGTGACAATGTGGAAAAAATTGAGTATTTTCCCAAAAGTGGAAATATGGATCTGTCCTACTTCCCTTACTATGGAAAACTGGCACAGGTAAACAAGAAAAAGACTTGGAATTTAGCAAGACATAGAGAAATGTCCAATTATATCTTATAAAAACAGATGTGATCCCTGTGTGTTTTTCAATTCATACTAAAGTGTATAAAACCTCTGACAAAATTAGATGGTAGTCTTGTTAGTTTTGATAGATATTCCAATAACAACCCTCTTTTGTTCAGCCTACCTACATCAACCCGCTGGTGGCTGTTCGCTTCAACCTGGTCAAAGAGAAACACGCCAAGATCCAGTGCAGAGTGGTCTCCGACAAAATAAGCTACCAAAATTTCCATGACCCCTATGAGGGAAAAGTCATCTTCGACCTCAAAGCAGTGAAATGATATAACAGGAGGGACGATCGGTACTCATCATCAATCATTAAAATTTCATGGAAGACAGAGCAGAATTGACTTTATTTACTAACAACCTTTTAACTACATGTATCCAACTTAACCTAACATGTATGGGCCTACTTGTATCTCTTATTGCTTTTTTTTAACATTATTATTGCAGTGAGTCCTAACCTGTGTTACCAGAAATAAACTTAAAAACAACATTATAATGTGATCTTGTGCAAACCTTCACTTCACCTTCAGACTCAAAAGACACAATCTTACATTGTCCTTCGAGGCTTTACACAAATTGCACTGTACAACCTTTTTTTTTTTTACATATTATGTGACATGTATTTGAATGAGAATTTAATGAAGATTTCAAAAATTCAGTAATTCAGTCTTCCAACCACAGAAGATCCAGTAAATTTAAATATTTCTGAACTAATATTGGATTTCATTCTGTTTGTTTCCACTCATTACTTGCTATTATATGCTAGACTATATTTTAGTCGATACATATTGTATTATATAATTGTGAAAACTAAACAGATTTTTACAAAAAAAAAAAAAAAAAAATATATATATATATATATATATATATATATATATATATATATATATATATATATATATATATATACATATATATATATACAAGGAGAATCATGAAAAAGTAATAATACAAACCAGAATTGATTAAAACATCACCAAAACCTATCTGTAAAAAATGTTTCATAAAATGTTGTTGTACAGTGTTATGAGTCTGTGCATGTGCAAAAATGACAATGTATGTAGTCTCATAACTTAGTGCCAATAATGTGAGCTGTTTGCAGATTGTCAATATTTGCATGTGTGACATCATGGTATCTGTTATGAAAGTGTCTGCAAACACAATGTACCAATAAAAGTCTGCTCAGGACAAGTCTATAGTGTGTAGAGCTCTGACTACTATCTTACGTCTACCAATGCTAATAGGATGATGATAAGTTTTCTCATAAATCTGCTGACTGCATAGTTGGTGGGTTATCAGCTTAAACAGTACAAGTGTGTTCACACGCGGACACACTTTCACAGAAATGTTCTACACACACGTGTCTCGTTTGATCCATTTTTAGGGTTACCTGAGGTTTTCTTAGCTCTTAGAAGCCAGACCTGCTTTCCTTGAAGTACTTTTTCTGTTGGATTACACGGTAACTAATCATTTGATCACATATGGATGTAATCATGAAACTGTCAATTCATATGCGTAAAAGGATCTTGAATACAATAGGAATCAATGATAAGAATAACTACCATCTGTCTGATTTGTGTATAATGTAATTTCTATTTGACTCAATTATGACTAAGAATGCTTGGTTATTTTTACCTCCGCCAAGGAGGTTATGTTTTTGCCAGAGTTTGTCTGTCTGTCTTTACGTCTGCCTGTCTGTTAGTTTGCAAGATAACTCAAAAAGCTACTGTATGGATGGATGTTGATGACAATTTCATGATGTGTTGAGGGTGTCACAAGGAATAAATGATTAGATTTTGGTGATGATCTGGAAGAGATCCTGGATTCTGGATCACTTTGAAATGTGTTCTCCATTTACCACAATGTAAAATTTCAAAGTGATCCAGACACCCCCCCAACACGTCATGAAATTTTCATCAAGACCCGTGGCAAAAACATAACCTCTTTGGCAGACCTCTCTTCTTTCGGAGGGGGGTGGGAGTCTGCTTTGGCGGAGGTTTGCTTTTCTAGTTATCATTATTTAGTTTTTTTCACCTTTTCATTACCAGTGGTTGGTCCATTAAGAGGTTATGTTTTTGCCAGAGTCTGTCTGTCTGTCTGTCTATTAGCAATATAACTCAAACAGTTATGGACTGATTTAGATTAAATTTACAGGGTATGTTGGAAATGGAGAGATCTAGAAATGAATAGTTTTTGGTGGTGATGTGGGGGGGGGGGGGGGGGGGGGGGGCTACCAGAGTGCAGACCTTTTTCATTCTGTGCAACACATACAAACCAACATGCAGATATAAAAACACACCCATGTTATATTTAACATACACTATATGAAGTAGTTACTGATAATAGATATACTCACACTACCCAGCTCAGGCACACGGATATTAAAACTGGGAAAACTGGATCAGCCTGCCAGACTTCATGAATAATTCCATTTAATAGATAGGGTAACGTTCAGTCTAAATACATCTGTGAAACATATGCATCTGTCAAGCATACATCTCAATTATTTCTCATTCTGTCATTCCAAAAATGTTCACACAAGGGTGGAAAAATGCATTTTCTGCATCTTGTTTCATTGTTTTGATGTCTCCTTGTGACAACTGCAGCCATGTGTATACAAGTGTGGAAACAAACCATTTGAGACGTGTTACTGTAGATATAGACACTGTTACTTTCAACAAAATTGCTTTTGGGTTTGTAAATCATTTTGTATGCGTGAAATTAATATAATTACATTTTCTGCTCCCAGCCCATGCATAATTGTGTGTAAATACCCCATATTGTATTTTCATGGTGTCAAACATACTAACTGGACGCAGATGTGCTCCTTTGCACCTTAGAAAAACACAATCCTTAGTGTACACTGTTAGTAAATCAATTTGTATTTTTTTTTATATGTATGCAATGAGTTTGCAGCACAGATTTTAAAACAGGTACAACCAGCCCTCAACATTTTTCAAGGACTAAAACATCTTACTTTGTGGAATGTCTACTTGATTTATAGTTAAGAGAAAACAATCTTATAGATTGGGTAGAGCATGCACTGCAAAAAGGGGTGTCTAAAAACAAGATAAAAACACAAAATCTGAGAAAAAAGGTACTCGAAGGAACTAAAATATCCATTGCAGTAAGATAATTTCACTTGACAAGATTTCTTGAGTTTAAATTGTCATTTCTAGAAATAAGTATGTCTACAGGTGTAGGAGCATTTTTAAAAGAACTCTTAAAACAAGATAAATATGTAAACTATCTAATTCTAAAGTTTTTAATTGTTTTATTTTGTTAAGAACCAACTCATTTGCAGTGTGTGTATGCATTTCCACAGGAAGAATAAATTATTCCAGCAAATTTCAGCATTGTTGCATGAATTTTAATAAATAAATCAATAAGTTGCACAACTTAATAATACATGGATGTTTTCATGAGAGCTGTACAAAACAGTTAATGATCCTGGACACTTCAATTACATCCACTCACACATTTTCCTAAACTCAAGAAGAAAAACATTTTGCACTAAAAAAAAAAAACAACAACAAAAAACTACAATAAAGTAGAAAAACTAAATATTATATGTAGGTCTGTTACTTACATTTACATTGCACATTATGAAGAGTAAGACAATGACATTAACATCACAAAATGCCACAAAAACTCCCTTTCACAATGAGACTGTACTCATTTAAGACGACCTTATAGTGCAGTGGAGCATTGAACAGGCACATCAGTATGACATTCAATGATAAGTAGTGCAGGACCTTTATGTACCAGTGAAAGGTAAAACTCTTCTAATGTATGTAGTTTTTGTGAACTGCTATCTGACACCTAGATAATACTCATTTTTCACTTTTTACTTACTTGTGTTGTTCCCAGATTTTCATAAATATGACAGCAAAAGAGCAGTCATTAAATAGAATTATTGTAGTTTTTTAAAGTAACGCTACAATGTTTTATCACAGCTACATTCACAGTAGTACATTAATCAAAAACCTATAAGTCCTTCCATAAAATATGAATGAAATCAGTGATGGAGGCAGCTTTAAAATTACATAGAAGAAAAAGTATATGTATGATTAAAAACACTGTACATTGGATTATAAACAATGAAATAAATAGTTAATAATTCAATATAAATGTAGTTGTAAGGAGATATGTTTTTCTAAATGTGCAGCAACATCATCTGCCTAGAACCACATCTGAGACAGAAAATAAAATATGTTAGAAAATCTGAAAAATTAAAGAAAAAAAATAGTACAATTCATTACCCTCATTCTACAATTTAGTCCTTGTGAATATGAAAAGAAACAGATTGGAAAAATAATGCAGTGCTACAACAAAATAAATATTATTCCTTCTATATCAGCCCAAAGGTAACACCTGCGTTCTCCTGCTGATGCACATTTCAGAGCAGGAAGGGGTTTGTGTTTCTCCACTCATCTGTCAACAAATACTGCATGAGCTTCGTACCAAAGTAAACAAAGTCAAGTGAGTTTCTGCCCTTTAAAATACGCATTTCAGCAATGAGAGAGATGGCAAGACGTTTAATTTGAATGAAATAATCACAAACAGTCTGCTATAGGTGGATATAGATGCACCTGTTCCTTCCATTACTTGCAAAGCACAATACTTAAAACTCCAGACTGGAACATTTTGGTCCATATGATGTGCGATAATCAGCAAGCTGTGTTATGTTGTCATGTGCATTAACACAAGGCCCACCTTCTGCTCGATCATGACGCCGCTGCTTGCTGTGAATAATTCAAACTTTTTGGCCCTGAAGCTGATTGGAACAAGATGTCATGTGACTGTTTTACGCTCACCCCGAGGAACCCATCGGTGAGTGGTGACCCTCCAGAGGACTGGTGCGAGTAGGAGACTGAGAGTTGTGACGCTGAGAACCAGCAGGTAGATCTAAACAGATCAAAGAAACACTAAATTAAGGAATTGTTTTAATACTTTAACAAATGCATGTATGTGTGTGTGTGTGTATATATGAACAAAAATGCTTGTTTCACTATGAGGAATTCTAAACATCATTCAGATTGTAAAGTGTTTTTATGGATATCCATGTAAAGTCTAAATGTTAAGTACATTTTATCTCTTTAATTACTAGCTGTCTTAAATGCAGAGTTTCTATGTTAATACTGTCCACATGTCATTGCACCATTAGACCAAAGTGTATTCCCACCCTGCTGACACAAATGCCCTTCTCCATGTTAAAGCATCTAGTTGCCAAAACGACTGACCTCTCTGGAGATGATGCCTGCGCGACGTGCCCGACTTCCCAAAACAAAAGAAAACTCGCTGACCTGGGCTAATCCGGCTGAGACAACCCAACGTATGTGTCGAGACCCCGGAGGTAAGATGGCTGACAGCACCAGTACGGCCATAATAAACTGGAAGAGAAATGAGGAATGTTGTAAAAATGAGGAAAGTAATATGTGACAAAGACATGGTAGAACTGAAAAGGAAGGCGCTGTACCTTCATTATGACCAGTGTGAGTGTCAGCACCAGCAGGATGGTGAGTTCATACAACACGAATGTTGGGAACACATGAAGACCTGCAGCACCATACACACATGATACTTTAAATCTGACAGTAAGAAGCAGCAGAATATAGGTGATGGTTACTAGGAACTTTGACATTGGAGCTGACCAATAGAGGCGAAGAAGATGATGGCCAGGAAGTCTCTGACAGGCTCGATGCACCCCATGATCTCTGCAGTGACCATGTGACCCTGGGAGGAAAGCAGAGCTCCAGCCAGGAAACAACCGAGCTCCATGGAAACATCCAGAAACTCTGTCACCTGGAAGTCACACCAAACATGACTTTAGTCCAAATGTTTTAATATTGCCATATATGTGAAAAGATTAAAATAATAAACAGTAACCCATGCAATGAATTAAAAAGAATCATTTGACTATAATAGCAGAATATGAAAGTACTCAATTGAAGTGCAGTAAAAGGCTGTGTTCAAACTGCAGGTCTTAAAGGACTATTTGGAATTTTTGGTGAAATCCAATTTATTTTTTTTCCTGTGTGGCAGTTCATATTCCACATTAAATGTAACTTGTATCAGTTTTGAGAAGTGACCGTCATGCACAACAGAGGACCTGACGTAGGCTAATACATAACCATGCATGCACCATGTGTATATAGAAGTAAATGTCTCTCATGCTTCTCTTCACTTCTTTTCCTGGGACTTAGAATTTTGTTATGTTTGTCGCATTTCACTTCATGTAAGGGTCAGATAAATGCAACCTCTGGCTGGTCAGACTGAAGTCACATTGCAAAATATCAGATATGTATTGGGATTTAGGACCACATATGAAAGTGGCCTGGGTTGGATTTGAAAATTTTTGATTTGTGCTGTTCAAACTGTCTTTAATAGATTGGATACAGGTCACATAGGGACAAAAAAAAAGGGGGGGGGGGGATTCTGATTTAGGCCACATTTTCCTGCAGTCCGAACATAATCTACATAGCCTCACATATGTACTAAAGTACAGTAAGTAAATAAAAGGACTGAAAACCTTTTCTTAAGTAAAACTAACTATAAGCATCAAAACACACACACGGCACCAAGAGTAAAAGTCTATTATACAAATTCATATCAAGAATTGTAAAATACTGATGGACTGTGATGCTCATACTGAAAATTGTAAAATCTATTGTGCATAAACTTCCATATCTGCTCTAAAAATGTGGTGGAGTAAAGTATAAACTGATAATATTGTATAGATATAATTTTGCTTGAGTTAAAGTATTAAGTTGCATCAGTCTGACTAGAAATCATTCAGCACAAACACTTTTAAGAGGGTTAAATAAATTAAGACTGAGGCAGAAAAAATGGTGAAAAATGTCAAGAAAAAAGAAGACTGTATCAACAATGCAAAACAATGAATCACTTAAAAAAAAAAAAGAAAGCGCTAAGGTTAAAAATTAGTGCGTACCGTCAGCATGAAAAAGACAAAAGCTGCCATCCCCAGCACCAGGATCTCTTTGTTGCCTTTGCTCTCAGCATGCAGTTTCTTGTAATAAGGACCAATCAGGAAGGATTTGAATAACACACACAGCAGTAGCACAGCAGCAAGAGAAACTAACACCTGACCCAGGAGGTAGAGCACACGGAGACTTCCAAACAGGAAGCTGTGGTGCACAAAGGGAACAGCAATTTTACAATGTTGTTTGTGTGCATTTGTGGGAAACCTGGGAATGTGCAAGAAGAAGAATGATAATTCCTCACTTGTCCACGTCTCCACTCTGTGCCTGGATCAGAGTGGGCATGACAGCAATGAACAGGCCGAGCTGAACGTCTTGCATTACTAACATACCGAGGAGAACACTGCTGTAGTCCAGGTCACCTAGTGAGAAGTGCATTACAGAATAGATTGTAGTAAATTATTATTATTATAATTGTGAGAAATAAATAGCGCAGTTACAATGTATGGAAATGTATAATGGACCTAGATGTCCTCTGTTCCAACACATACGTAGAATTATGTGTCTCTTGAGTTTAAAGGTCTAGTGGATAGGATTTCAGAGTGCTTAAGAGGATCTTACTCCAGGAACAGGATTGTATAAAATGTATAATTATGTTCTCATAATGTATAATTACAAAAAATAAGAATGACCGTTTTGAATACATTAGAAAGCAACATCCTATTCTTCAAAGCTTTAAGGTGACATACTGGTGGTCTTACTGTGGGACAGTACGTTTGTGGAGTTAATATTCCCACGAGCAAAAGGCCCAGACCAGACAAAGCAAACACTTGTTGTCATGGACTTCTTTCCTTTTTTTTCAGTGGGTGTAAGAGACAATGGGAGTTGCTTTGTTAATTGTAAACCTGCAACTTCAGCACTAGATGTGATTATGTGTCCAGACACAACTGCATACCTTCTTTATCTCCTCTGCTCCCGCCTGCTAAGAAACGAGATACTAATGGTGTACTGGAGAGGGACAGACAAGTGGAAATGAAGACAGTCTGAGTAGGTCGGATTCGCAGAACCTGTCCCCATAACAAACCAGCTCCAACCATCAACAGGCTCAGGTAGCATGAACCCTGAAGCGACGTCTTCCATACCTACACACACACACACACACACACACACACACACACACACACACACAATAAACACTCATTAGATATATGTTAAGTTAAATGAGGAAACAATAGCTACTCATTTGAACAAACAAGTGTAATATAAAATGTTTTCAACTGGTACATGATATATTTTTCCCCCCTAACACAGCCCTGAAATCATGATCCTAACAAGTAGTGCCAGGCACAAACCACATCCCCTGCAAATATTTTAATTAATTTGTCCTATTTCTTATTATTGCAAAAACACATATTTGGTGACTGTGACCATGACCTATATTCACCAAAATGTAATAAGATATATTCTGGACAACCTCACACTTTCCCTAAAAAAAAACATGGAGATTAATCCAGTAGTTTTCATGTAAAGTTGCTGAACAGATAAACAGATAGATAGATGAGCAAACAGACAAAAAGAGGAACCAAAAACAGAAGGTTGTTTAAGAATTTATGTGATTTTTGATAACTGTCTGCTTGAATGTTGCATAACCTTTTTTAGTGTGGAAAATTCAATAAAGACACATTTTTAAAAAAGAATTAAAAAAAAGAACCAAAGACAATACCCCTACCCTCTTTTTGGGGTTGTGGTAAAAAATACCCAGACACACCATTTACCTTCCTGAGGCGCTCAGGTGAGAACTCCAATCCTACCACAAAGAGGGTGAAGAACACTCCAAGTTCTCCCAGAGTCTCAACCTGGACCATAGACTGCAACACACAAACCAAACCCTGGTGTGAAAACACGCAAGAATATCCATTAAGACTGGTTTGGTCTTTTAAATCAGATTGCACATAATCACCTTAATGCTGTTAAGTCCTGAGGGACCCAGTAGGACACCACAGATGATATATCCAAACATTGGAGGAAGACCAACCAGAGTGCAGATCCAACCACAGGGCAACGACAACATCACCACGGACACCAAGTCCTGGAAAAAATGTAAAAAGATTATTATATTATAAAGAAGGATGCAGCTATATTTAATGCTTTGGGAAAGTTGGATCCAAATGAATACAAAATTAATATGTATATATTTATATATCAGCTGACCTTGATGAAGTGATGGTCTGCTCTGGGCATGGTGGAGTCTCGTGGTTTGGTCAGGACATACTGGTTATTCTGAGAGTCAATGAGCATACTCAGCCCCAGGTCATCCTCTACTTCTTTCTGCTTAGATTTGTTTTTCCTCTTCCCTCCATTCTCCTCATCCTCCTCCACTCTCAGCACTGCCTCCACATTTACTCCTTTCATCTACACAAACCAGTGTAACGAGGAAGGGGGAAAATTATTACTCTTGTACATTTTGTAATCCTTCACGCCGTTATAAACATCTCCCAGCTGAGTTGAAGTGCAGTGCTCCTTTTAAATGACTTCATTGTTGTGCTTTGTACTGTGACCATCTGAGCCACAAGAAAGGATCAGATTCAATGAATGCTGCTTTTTTTCTGACCTGTTTGTTATTGTCAAACGCATGCTCTTCAATTTCCTCTTCCAGTCGGTCTGCTGCCTTCCTTACATCCTCCAGGATCTCATCCAGCATGGACAGAGTTTTATTCTGGGATAAAGCACTCTTCACAGCTTCCTGCTGGTGTTTCTCAGCAGCCACCAGCTCCACATACTCCTGCTCCTCCTGATGAGTGACAAAAACATATGACCTTTGTTCAATAGATGTGCCACTCCTAAATTATAAATATTTACATGATACTGCATGTGTGTGTTAGCTGTGGGTAGAGAATGACTGTGTAAACTGTATAATAATTTAAAATGTATTTCATAGAAAGAGGAAATGCATCATGTTTAGGACATTCAGGACTGGCAACAGATATATGGAAAAAGTAAGCAAGATTAAAAAAAAACTGGTCAGGTACTTTAAATGAGTTATTTACCTTTCAATATTAATATTATGATAAAACTCATGTCCCCAATACTGACATTTATTTCACCATTGAATAAATCATACATTAAACCTCTCATGGACATTCAATATTGTCTGTTGTGTTCCATAATTTTCTGTCACATCAGACATACACATACTAATAAGAGTAATACTTAAATATGAGTATTTTATAATATTGCGTGACTTTTATTATCACCTTTATGGCTGCCTCCCTAAGAGCTTCTAGTCTCTGCCTACTGCTCTCCTTCATGTTGACCACATCCCTGTAGTCACCCTGCAGTGCCCTCTGCAGGCTGTGCACTGCCTGAAACACCAGGTGCTCACTCTCATTCAGCTCCTTCTGGAAAACTTCTAGAGTATGAACCTGAAAGGCAAAAAAATTAATACACCAGATGGTAAATAAATATTAAAAAAAAAAATGCTTTCTTTTTTTTCTTGAATAAAAGCCTCAACTGAGTAGACGGGCAACTTTTGGGGAGATTACAAAAGGTATATTTACAAGTATATTATTAATTAAACCATTCTTGAATTTAACACACACAGAAATGATATATTTTGGTTTTATACTACCGTTTAAAAATGCAGTGTCACTAGATAATCTAGTTACAGATGTTATGTAACCAGGCCATCTCCATTTACACATTTATGTGACATCTGAACTGTTTTATACCATGTTCTGAATATGCACAGTAACTGTAGAAAAGTACAACGACTTCCATGTGTTATATTACACACCTTGTACTGTGAAATAGCGCTTAACAGAGACAAATATATCTCTATGGTCATATTTTACTCCATCTGGCACTTAGTCTTGGTGCAATACCTGAAAGTGCCTCTCATGTTCTGAGAGAGCCTGGTCTCGACCCACAGCATCTGCAGCAGCTGCCAGCTTCTTCACAACGACATTCTTCTGATGCAAGAGGCCCACTAGCCGTTTGCATCTGCCGGCCATCCAGGTGTGGCCATGTATGGCTCCCTTGGTCCGATAAAGCTTGAGGGCATGCTGGGCCACCTGGTCCTTCTGCAGCACAGCAAGTGCCCCCACCGGGCCAAGGCACAGCAGCAAACATACAACCTGCATCCAAAACTCAAGGCTTGTCTACACTACAGTGTGGGGATAGATGATGAGGAAGAGGCCTAAAAATGGAAAAAGAAAAAATTTAATTAAATCTACCCAAAGAACAACATAATTTAAATTTAAGATATGAAGAGACTGCAGACAAGGAGTCAGAAGGGAAAATATAAAGCACAGTGATCCTCTTTGTCCTGAACATTTCTCTGAAGAAGAACCAATGGCTTCACGGGTCATGTACCAGTAAGATTAGATCTTTTTTCTATGAGTCAGTGTGCATATCAATACCATTGGATTCTAAAGAGACAGTATATTCTTTAGGTTGGGTGCGGTCCTGTCTTAACAGCTTTGAAACAACAGCTGTGCATAGTACACACCTGTTTTCCTCTTTAATGGTTGTTTTAAATGGCCAATGACACCTTGTAGTGCTGTGTAAAATACACTTTACGTGACTGAGCATGTTTTAATTTTGCTTTTCTGCACATTGCAAGCCCTTGTTAACCTGACATTGTGCTCTATCTTGCACGCAAATGCTTTCCTAAACCAGCATTATAATTGCATAAATTAACTCACACCCAAGCTGGTCCGCACCTTTGTGAGCATGAGTCAAGCTGAGTGATGTTTATTTTCCAAACTCCTCCTCTGTCCTTCCTCCTATGATTGGACTGCAGCCACTTTGTTACTGTTGTGGGAAATCAATAGCAGCACTGTGTGGAGCTTGGCTGCTGAAAAGAACAAGTATATGCAGACACACAAAATGTCTCAGTTTCTATCAGATTTTAGAAATTTCAAAGATTATATTGAGGCATTTGATAGAACATGTATTGAAATGTGTGGCAAAGAAACTTTACTGAGATTAGTATGCATGCAATTTGAACCTACTCATGCTGAAAGGCTAGGTTGTTTTTCCACCTAAGCTGTTTCTGCTGTAAAAGTCCATACTTCTGTACAACATTTTCATGTCACAATCTGTAATTAAGTCATGTCTTGGTCTAGTTTTGAAGCATTTATACTGTACTCAGTTATTTTCACATTTAAGACACACATATTTGGAAATGGTCACTGGAGCTGTGTGACATAGTAATGGAAAGTGTTTGCTTATATACAAATCTGAGGCAAATATCCTATATATCCAAAATAAATGCATTAACTATATGAAATGGTTATGAATGTTGATAAAGAAATAAGCTGTTTTAAATTCCTAGAACAGAACATTTAATGTCAAAGTACAGAAACCCACAGCTATTACTTACTAAGTCGTATAGAAATTACTTTAATAATTAAGCACATTTTAATATCTGTGACTTCTTGTATTGCTTGCTTAAGCAGATAATTTACACACTAACACTTTCACTTCTTAATTCACATGCAGCATAAATAACAACGACAAAGTATATCTTAAGGTTTGCAATATGAATTGCAAAATAAGGCCAAGTGATACATACTCTACGACACTCCCATTCGAGACACAAATAAAAAGTAAACACTAATAGACTATAAAGTTATTAGAACAGATGGTTGGTAGCCTACAAATAGAAATAAATAAAAACTATAGCTACCTGAGAGATGTCTGCACCGTCCTGCCTCTGAACTCCATACCAGGATCGCAGAAGAAGAGAAACAAGAAGGGAACAATCAGGCTGTTGTACACTACCACTACCACCGCCGACACCCCTCCTCCTCTGCCACATAGCTCAAGCCAGCGTCGATGCAGGCGTTCACCGACTTTCTTGGCGAGCAGCAACTTCATGTTTATACCGACCTCTAACCGTCGCTAACATTGTCCCTGCTAGCATCTGGAAGCTAACCTTCCCTCGCGCAGGTATGTAGTGGTACAAGTAGAGACGAAGAAATTTCTGTTGAGGGTTATAGTTTTAGTATGTATAAAGTTTAACCTGCCCCGTGTTTCTGGATTATTAGGTAATGCTTAGTTAGTCCGCAAATTCCTAGGAGCTGTCAGACCCACTCCAGCCAGCTGAGTGCACATACACTCCCATGACACAACACTCAGTCCACCGCAACTTTAAGCTAACATTAGCTAAACTGACTTCGCTAATGACAACAACCTTTTTGAGGCGATGGTAATACCTTCACGCTGTATCACTGACACAAACTTATACGAATGGCACAAAACCGGTTTGTTTTCAGAATATAATGGTGTCGGTGTAACTTTGATCCATCTTAACATTACTTCCGAAACATCTTTAACGACTTTGATATGGGAGTTGTAGTTTTCAGTTGTTTTATTTTATTAGCTTGATAGTGTCAAGTGCACCTAACTTTGGCTCATTTACTGCCCTTTTTCTTGTAAAATGTTAGCTAAAAGTGGACGTTGTTCCTCAGTAACGGCAGTGTAACTTCTACTACTGCGAAACACCTTCGACTACCTTGCCTTAAACCTGTTGTATGTATTGTGGAGTCCCGTTTGGAGATTTAATACAAAGTCATTTAGTGACATTTTTTCTTAAATATTTCGAAGTTGGTTGTAATTGTATTACTGTAAATACTTGTGGTTATCTATTTGTATGTAATCAACAAGCTAATGTTGTTCAAGTCATAGGGCCTGTTGAATTGCTGAGCTACAGGACTACAACTCCCATGTATGAAGTGCCCTGACACTGGCGCAGTGAGTTCGCGCATGCGCATGTCGGATAATTGGATATCAAGTTGGCCAAAACAGCGGGTGATAAAATGGTAGGTAAGACTAAAAATTAGAAACCGGGACATGTTATTGTTGCATTCAACAAGCACAAATAGCGATAAAAGATTTGTTGTGAGGTCAGAGGGCACACAGGAACGGGGCATAGCGGTGTCCTACACCAAGTGTCGCATTGTCAGGCAGATGTGTATCGGTAATATTAGGAGAAATGGAAGGTCAGTGTTGGTATATTTTGAGATCCGATACCCACGCTCGGGCACGTACCTTTCCCTTTTTGGTAAGTTGCCTATGATGACCCGGGGCAGGAGGGAGCCTACTTGATCACCCCCTCCACCTCCTCCTCCTCTTCCACCTCCCCTCCAAAGTGGCTCGCTAAATACTGGTCTGTCACGACGACTTTGCTGTATGATCATCGGGTGGGTCAAGTCTGATGTGCAGTCCTTCAGATGACCGGTGCATTCACACGGAAGCGCACTTTTACTACAAATTAAGTCTTTATTGGAAGTGCCAATGGGTATATTCCTCTTGAAAATACTTGAAGTCTGGTGCACACATGATTATATATTTTTTTACGTTTTTACAAGCGTTTGTGATATCTTATCTTACTGCTGTGAGCTGTGTTTCTTTCAAGGGAAACAACTTTTCTGATAGGAGGACTAAAGACCATGCACCACATTTTTAGATGTTCTGAAAGTTTAGTATCTGCATATGTATACAACCGTCCTCAAGGTTCTGATATGTTTAGGTTGTAGTCTCTTTTTTGCAATTTGTTACATCACATTTACTATTTAAGAACAATAAGAAATGATGAATGCATACAATTAGGCAGTAATCCAACAGAGGAAAATTGGTTTGATGTCTGTTCCAAACTGGTCACAAAAATGCATTAGGTGGGGGTGGTGATCTTGGAGGTTTATCCAGTTTTGCAATTACCTGTGTATTTGTTCACCTTTGCGTTTTGTCTACAGCACAAGTTGAAGTCATCACAGAAGGACAAGGTTCGGCAGTTCATGTCCTTCACACAGGCAGGAGAGAGGACAGCGCTGTACTGCTTGACACAGAATGACTGGAAACTAGAAGTAGCCACAGATAACTACTTCCAAAATCCAGACCTCTACTATAAAGAATCCATGAAAACCTCAGTGGACCGCAAGAAGCTGGAACAGCTCTACAACCGATACAAAGGCAAGTGTAAAAGACCAACCAGGGTTACAGTAAAAAGCGGAGAAAAAAAAAAATCTCATGCTTCTTTGCTCTCTTGACAGACCCTCAGGATGAGAATAAGATAGGCATTGATGGAATCCAACAGTTCTGTGATGACTTGATGCTAGACCCAGCTAGTATGAGCATACTTGTAGTGGCATGGAAGTTCAGAGCAGCCACACAGTGCGAGTTCAGCAGGAAGGAGTTTCTGGATGGCATGGCTGAATTAGGGTAGGCACCATGTATACTTTTATTGTATACCCCATGAATACCACAAATCGTGATTGTCATGTACTAAAGGCAGGGTTTAGGCTCAGCAATGGATACCAAAGTCAAGTAAATGCAAATTTAATAAAGAGAGCATCAAAACTAATGAATACATAGTTTTCTAGACCTAAGAATTGCAATGTGTCTGTAGTGGACTTGTTTAAAAAGTTCTCTCCTTTAGCTTTTGGATCTTACTAGTTAGCCCAGTTCTGATTGAACTTATTCTCCATTTTTAGTTGTAAATATGACCTTCATAATGGTATGAATGTTTTTCCTCATAAAAGAGGATCCCAAACCCATCATGTATGAAGCTAGAAATGCAAAAGATAGCCTAGCACTTAATCCTTGAAAAATGAAGGACAAATCTGATGATAACCATACAAATAGGTGATATCCATAAAAAAAGTTTTAAAGGAGATTTCACAGTTATAGAAGGTTACAGTAGGTTTTTGTAATTTGCAGATTTAGCTCCACTACTCATATCAGTACATCTTTGGAAGTGTAGTTATTTGATTCCATTTCATATCTCTTTCAGCTGTGATAGCCCTGACAAACTCAAGGCAATCCTTCCCAGACTAGAGCAGGAGTTGAAAGACACAGGAAAGTTTAAAGACTTCTATCAGTTCACCTTCAACTTTGCCAAGAATCCTGGCCAGAAGGGTCTCGGTAAGTAAACTAATCTCTCAAGTTGTTTTTGAAATTCAGAAGAACTGACTTACATATTGGTGTAAACACTTTTTTAAATCATAGTCCAACGTTTGTTTGTGGGGGGTTTTTTTGTTCTAGATTTAGAAATGGCTGTGGCTTACTGGAATTTAGTTTTGACAGGTCGCTTCAAGTTCCTGGATCTTTGGAATCGCTTCCTCTTGGTAAGTGTAGATAAAATCCAGATTTTAATTGGAAAAAGTAACCTGAAAATGATTTCTGTAAAATAGTTGATACTTGAAATGCTCTTTTACAATAAAGTAGATTTACGTTTCAATGTTTCATGAAGTCTAACACAGCTATTCTTTTTCTATGTTACTGTTCTGCATTCAGGAGCATCACAAGCGGTCAATCCCCAAGGACACATGGAATCTCCTTCTGGACTTTGGCAATATGATTGCAGATGACATGTCAAACTACGATGAGGAAGGTGAGCTTATTAAGAACAGCAGGATAAATGAAATCCATATTGTAGCCCATGAACTATACAACAGTGGATAAATCCATGTTAAAAGGCATATTGTCATTGGTCATATGATAATTCATATGGTATGGCCTTGCACTCTTAAAATAGGACACCTATGACTGGAGAAAAAAATAAGAGGAAAGATTCTGTGTTTCTAAATGCCCAACCAGCAGGGGGCATCAGTGAATTTTACAGCATATCACTTCCATGTATATCATGTGTGAGATAACATGAGGATGTGATCTAATCCAGTATTGTGTCTTCTCTTGTCTCCTTAGGGGCGTGGCCTGTCCTCATAGATGACTTTGTGGAGTTTGCTCGGCCGATTGTGACAGGTAGCAAGCTCACCATGACATAGTGTTTGTACCTGCTGTATGCAATGGATGGAGTTTGTGTTTCTCCCAGTTTTTTAGTACGGATTTTTATACAAATGAGCCAAAAAGAGACTTCTTCTACATAGGCCTGTCTGCAGCTTATTGTTCTTTCAACAGCATGAGATGCCTTGATGGAAGAGTGAGAACGGAGAGCGTAAGGAGACTGGAAAGGAAAAGAGGACATCATTTATTTTTATGTCCAAATGGACAGGCTTTTGAGTTGCAATATGGAAACGATGGGTACCCTAAAACTCATCAGTGGTGAGCGTGGCCTCAGTCTGCTGCTGAAGACTTGGCTCACCAACTTGCACCCTTGGCACAGTGAGGAGGAGTTACAGTGAGCTTTCAGTGCTGACTGAAAATTAAGTTATAGATGCAGTAGGATGTGGCCTCTTCACATGTAAATTATGAATGGAACAGTTTGTTAAAATCTGCATGTTTTCATCAGTTAGCGTGAAGCAATGCCATAGACGTGGGAGAGGAAATAAGGAGGTTACTGTCACTGATATTTGGAATGTGTGGCTCTCACAATCACATGGACAGAGAGGAAAAAGTGAGCTTGTTTGGTATTGTATGCTTGTGTGTGTGTGCACATATGTATGTGGTGTTTTGGGGGTTAAACAAATTGCCTCTTTTGCGATAAGATGGTACATTACTTTTTTTGTTTGTTTTTCCTAAGAAACTAGGATCCACCTTTTTGAATTTCAGCAAAAGATTTGTATTCAAATTGGACAAAACACTATTTTTAGAGCACCAGCAAACGTCACTGTTACAATTAAAGCTAGTCATAAGAAACAATAGGAAAAATCTAAGACACTCACTAAAATGTGCATTTTAGATGAATATGTTGTGACATTTATGATCATAGTTTTCTGATTTTTTTTTTTATATATATATATAATGCTATGGAGTTCTGTTCTGATCAACTTTAGTGGTGCAGTGTTAAAAAAGCTGTACACAAGGAGAATGGCTGACACATTGCTATTATCCAGCTGATTACTTGCCAACTCTACAAACTGCACTGAGTTACACTTTTTCTGTTGTAGAAAAGACATTTATCACTGCACACAGCTCCAGAGCAATTCAGTTTACTTGACAATAGGTTCACTTAGACATTCTAGCATTATGTTTTTTGTTTTTTTTCATGGATCTCAGCCAAGAGTATTTTAACTGTTTGTTTACACTATGTGAGGTTTTTGTGTGTTGCTAACTGGTTGGTCAATGGTGACATGTAACACTGACTTTTAAGTGCAAAAGTGAAGAACATGTTACACTGCTGATTTTTTTTTTTTTTTTTAGGGTTTCAGGCACCTTTCAGTACCTCTTGAAATCCTGCACTTCTGTACTACATAACAGCAGGATATGAACAGACTTAAAACAGGCCTTTTGAGCTTGTAGAGGTCATTGCAGCATTTTAAACTATGCTGTGTAGGTTTATATGCAACTCAGCTGAGCAGGTATATTGGTATTGCCATGCTATCTGCTTTCCATCTTTATAAATCCAAAATTCAGGGTTTTCTGAGATGTGTTAAGGTTTTTGGTGCTGTTGAAACAACGCCAATGTGCATAATTTACACTTATATTCTTGCAATATTTATAAAATGGCTCATAGAAAAGGAAAAGGAATCAGACTTAAGGGGTAGGGAAATTTCTATTGTTCTATGTGTCTTGAAGTAGTAAGAAAACCCTGAATCTATTTAAAAGAACATGAAAAGATTCACTGTTGTGTAATGTTCATACACAACCACAGATAATGCAGAGTTCATGCGACTGACAAACATTTAAGCTCTCATAATTAACGTAAATCAGTGTTAAATTCTAGCAGTATGCATGAATGTGCACTATAAGAAACTGGGGTGAATTAGGTTGTTCATTGCAGTTTTGGAAATAATCACTGGGCCATGACAAGGGAGATATAGTCAACATTTGCCATGCCTTCCATGTTTTCTCCTGTGCAAATGTGAAGTAAAAATCACCAAACGAAGCATGAAATGTTTGCTTTACCAATTTAATAATAACCGAGCTGTATTTAAAAGAATAAATGACAACAAAGTTGCATTTCCAGAAACCCTGTCTGCCAAAACGCAAGTCTGTACAAGGTAAATACAGTAAAATGGGTGATTATTTATGATCTGACATTATCTGTAGTTCTGGAGCAGGAATGTGAGACATAATTCAGAAGATAAAATGGTACATTTTTATTTTTCAGACGTGTGATGGAGTGTTTCTTTTCATGCAGATCATTCTTATCAAAACAGTATTATTTTTGCTGGCAAAGAAAATGAATACAGACAGAATATTATGTTTTGTCACAGAAACATATAGTATGTTGTTTTTGTTAAGAATAAAAGGTTGCCATTAAAGCATGTTGTTTTTAACAGCCTGGTCAATGTGTTTTCATTCATGAATAAATGAGCAACAGCAGCTAAATTAAGGAGACTGTAGATGTGGATTTTCCTGATCCTGATCAAACCGCTTTAGACTGACCAACTTTAAGAAGCTTTATGTGTTTTTTTTTTTGTTTTTTTTCAGCTCCACTCAGTAAAGTTGTAATAAAACACTAATGAATAGATGAAAATGAACTTTTGTAGCTTTATTTGAGGGGTCTCAAAATTGTTTTCTACAGGGGCCACATTCAGCCTGATTTGATCTCCAATGGGCTGGACCAGTAAAATGAAAATATAATAATCGATAAATAATGACAACTCCAATTTTTTTGTCATTGTTTTAGTGTAGCCCCCCCCCCCCCCATTAAATGATGAAAATAATTTTGTAAATTATTTTATTTTAAAAGGAAAATAAGGGCAATATTCTGCCTCAATTTATCATTTGTCCATATATATTATGGATCAGTTCTACAGACATTAAACTCTTAGTAACAAAAGCAAAAAAAATGGTTCAAACTTTGTGTAATTTTCTTTAGTTCACATTTCAGTTATTCATATTTTATTGTTACAGGATAGTTTGTAAATGTAAATATTTTCCTAATTTAATATTTTTGGCAGTAAAACAATGGTAAACATTTTAAGTTATCATTCATAGGTAAAGAAAAAAAAATCTGTGTTTACATTATGGACCAGGAAGTAGTTACTTGATGTTCACTCAGATGTTCTGCAGAAAGTATAACCTTTGTATTATAAAGAATATGTTCATAGATTGACTTTTTTGTTTGTTTTTTTTGTGTTCCAGAATGTGATTATGTTAGCTTTTATTTTGTTGCTATTATTATGGTTTGATCCTATTGTAAATCATGCAGTATGTATAAACAGTAAATCTAAAATAATATAATAATAATACCTGAATAATGTTAACCCCTAAAGATCATGCAAACTTCAGTAATTTCAGTAACTAATACCTCATTTATTTTTACTTAAAAAAAAAAAAAACAAACATTGAGGACGGACCCTCATTGTCTATGGTGTTGAGGTCTGTAAAGTAATTACAGACACAACTTTAAGCAATATAAAAAAAACAGAATTAATGGGATGTATCAGAATTGACCAATGTTAATGACAAAAGGATTATAAAAACAATAGAACAATTAGAAGACAGCAAATAAGACCAATAAATTCAGTCAATCAGATTAACAATTAAAATATTTATGAATATATCCCCAAAATGTTAGCTTCAGGTTACCTGGACTCCAATAAGTAATAATTAGAGGTGCTCTTTGGATGGGAAAACTTAGAGTATGGGGGGGGGGGGCTAATTCCAAGGCATATATGTGTGAAAAATTAAAAACCTTTATTATATTGGCTTGGTTACAAAAACCTATAAAAGACCCCCACACGTGTCGGCACCCTGGCCTTCATCATTAGGGAGTCAAACCTCGGTTAATGAATATATGTTGTTTCATCAAATGCTCCTTCATAGAAAAGTTATTTTTATTGGAAACTCCATTGTAGTGTGTTTTTAAAGCATGCATCAGCTTAACAGTTGTTGCTTATCTGGTTACATTCCTGTTGCATATCATCATCATCTGGAAAAGATTTGTCTCCTATTACAGAGAATGATTGGAGCTACATCCAGAAAGACAAAAAGGGAGGGAAAAATAGATGTTTATCAAGGAGAAAAGCAATGTGTACAAAGGATTGAGAATGCACACTGATGTTTATGAAGTTGTAAATTGGATATAAGTTGAATATTTTTACCTTTCCGTGAAACGTTCATGACAATGTGATTTATTCTCGATATATAAAATGTAGCTGGGACTCAGTACGTAATCACTGAACCAGATTAATGTGATTAAAATAAAAAAGACGATAGTGTTTGAAAACAAAAAATCATTCCAACTTCATGGACAGTAGTGTATAAGAGCCAAGGTGTTAGACGAGGATTAAAAAAGCTGAGTAGGGGGGATAACGCCTGGATGTAGGAGCTCAGATAAATGAGTAGGAGATGATTAATAAAGCAGTTTCAACTGATGAGGTTGAGTTTCAGAAAGCTTCAATGACAGAGGAGGCAGACGTGGCATGGAGTGCGGGGCATTAACTGGGATGATGCTCTGTTCTTGTTCTCCTCCCATGGGGCGGGTGGGATGTCAACAAGGTCTAGCACCAGCTGACAAGCTTGCACTCCAGCCCAACAGCACATTAGCATCTCCTCCAGTGTGTCCAGCCCCCCCATCACCATTCCACACCCAGCTATCGAGCTTTTAGGCCATGGAGCCATGGGGATTGCCTTTTTAGGAGACACCTGATCATGGCTCAACTCACCGCCGCCCAACACAAAGAAGTTAGGGCCGATAACATGAAGCTTTTGTGTGTGTGTGTGTGTATGTATGTGTGTGTGTGTGTGTGTGTGCCCACTCTTGGTGCAGAGGGTGTTTATTTGTATGTGTGTGAGACAACTAATGGGAACTTATTGGAGTTGAGGGTGGGAAGGTCGTAGTGCATGAAGCTGGAGAATCAGAGGTTTGAGGCAGAACCAAATCAAGAAGAGAAGCTGGGAGTGTTTCCAGGATATTTATCTCTGTTAGTTTGGGATTAATTTAGGAAAGTACAGATCTGCTTGTGTTATCTGTGGCACTTTAATTCAAGATTTAATTTTT
This sequence comes from Siphamia tubifer, assembly GCA_020466265.1. Lineage (NCBI taxonomy): Eukaryota > Metazoa > Chordata > Actinopteri > Kurtiformes > Apogonidae > Siphamia > Siphamia tubifer. The sequence goes on along the minus strand of CM035785.1, from coordinate 44,302,113 downwards.
TTTTTTTTTTTGTCACTGGTGATCACCTGAGTGCTCCAGAGTGTCCTTGTTCCTCATCTGAAGACACAGGCCCAGCGTCATGGAGAAATTCAAGAGTGGCATGGTACTCGGTGCTGTCGGTGATGCCTTGGGCTACAGGAAGGGCCGCTGGGAAAGTTGCATTTCAGGGAAGAAGATCCAAGAAGAACTGGCATCTCTGGGAGGTTTGGGAGCTCTGAAACTGGACCCTGATAACTGGCCCCTAAGTGATGCAGCACTGATGCACATGACCACAGCAGAGGCTCTTATAACAGGTATGTGTGTCAGATTCATATAAACAAGATCATTTATTCAGATTAGAGACATGATATCGCTGTCAGATTAATACACTAAATGTAACATGTAACACCTCACCTTAGCATTTGATGTAACTTTATTAAAATTACACATTCATTTATTCTTCAATGAAGTCACAACATTGGGCCTTTCCAACAGTGTTTTTGATCCTTCTGCATTTAGATGGACAAGAATAGCTGCTTCTATACAGTTAGTGGAAGATGCTAATCACTTACTGGCAGAACATGTTTGCATGATAAATCCTGTTGACATACCATAATCTGACCAGCAGTTTCCAGGACAGAAGAGTCAGAAATAGAATACTTTGGAAAAGCTGATCCTTTCTCCTTTACAGAACAATAGCAGGGCAGTGTCAGGCCACAGCTGATGACAGTACTTTTAGAAAATGCTGATGACATTTTTCGAGATTAGGAGTTCCCTATTTAGCCACATTGGTAACATTTCTGAGTACATTCTGTATATCTGTGCACACAAGTATCCATATAATCACACATATGACACCCAGAATATGTACTTCTACTCAGGGTGCTGGAATGTATTTACTCATATTATTATTATTATTTTTTTATACTTCTACTTTACTACATCTCAGAGGCAAATATAATACTTTTATATTCTACTGCTATATTTTATTTAATAATTTTTATCCAAAGTGACTTACAGGGGAAAGTGAGCAATCAGGCTCTCTAACAAAGTTGATTAGAAAAAACAAACAATTGCAGAAATAGATCATGTCCATTTATCTTAAAGCTGTACTGTACTTACTCAGTTTTTAGATTATAGTCTCAAAAGCTTTCTGTCAAGTGAAATCCACCTCTATAAAAATGTATGCATTGGTAATAAACTGTTTCAGAAATACTTTGGTATTCATGTAAATAACTTTTTTTTAAAACATGCTCAACCAAATGGTAGTAAAGGGTCATGAAATGCTAATGCTAATCGCTAATGCTAATCGCTAATGCTAATCGCTAATGCTAATGATGCAAACACAAAGAGCTAATAGTACATCTAATTTGAACCAAGTCACAAATTATGTTGGTAAGATTGGTGAAGGAATACTGTTTGAATTGTAATACTTAAGTTAAATTTAGGGTCAGTAAAAAATTGTTTTATCTTATAATAGTCCCCGTGAGGTGGAAAAAGCAAAAAAAAAAAAAAATTATTGTGATTTTTGTAGTGTGACCAACAAAGGGTTAATGCTTCCTCTGCTCTTTGCTGCTAACATCCATAACTGTCTGGGAAAAATACATTGAATCTAAAACACTTTAGTCCAAAGTTTATTTTTTTCATTCCACCTTTTAATCTAAGGATTATTAGGCTCTATAGTTGTAGAATATACATAAATAGAATGATTCTAAACATTCATTATATAATTTGCTAATAGATGAAGTAACAACTTCCATTCTTTGACCTTCCATTTTAAAACATTTAATCCAAAGTCCAGTCAAGAGGGTGAAAGTCCCCATCTTTCAAGTCCCAGATCAGTGAATTAGAAGTGATGGTTCTTTGTCACCACAGACCAGAGGTGTTCAAAGTACTCATATTCTGTACCTAAGTAGAAGTACAGCTACTTGTGTGAAAAAATACTCTGGTAAAAGTGAAAGTACTGATTCAAGTCTTCTACTTAAGTAGTTTGTTTGTTTTTTGTCATGAACGCAATAATACTTCAGAAAATGCAATCAGAAAAGTTTTAAAAGTATCCAAAATAAATCGTTTAAAGGTGAGTTACTGTGTAGATAATGTGTTTGATTGAGTCACGGTTACTCAGTTTTGTGGATATGGGCAGGAAATTTTGGAAAAATGGGGGGAGAAAAGTGACAATTGAGATAAAAATTATGAAATAAAACGTCAAAATTAGGAGATAAAAAATCCAAATTATGAGATAATAGTCATATACAGTAACTAATATATAAAGTCACAGTTTTTCTCCTCCACTGATTTTCTCTCTGAAGCAATTGATTTTTCATACTGTCACATCTGTTTAGTTTGTAAAAGTAATGAGTTTATTCTGAGAATGTAAAGAGTATAAAGTACAGATATTTATACAGAAATGTAGGGAGTAAAAGTAAAAAGTTGCCAGAAAAATAAATACTCAAGTAAAGTACAGATACCTAAAAAATCGACTTAAGTACAGTAATGAAGTACTTTTACTTAGTTACTTTCCACCTCTGCCACAGACTCTCACATATACAGTGTCCACATAAACAAATTCTATCAGGATGGCTGAGGGCTCTGCTCGTGGAATCCAGTTGACCTCATGGTGTGTAGAAGTGACTCCAGTCGCTCCACAGGCATGCTGGCCCTAATCTGTGGTGAGGCAGGCTGAGGCTAAATTTAGACCACCACAGCACTGCTCATCTCGCCTTTCATGCCTATCATAAATGACTCTTAGTCACTGTGTTTGTGTGTGTCCAGATTACTGGTGTCTAGAGGACCTGTACCGGGAGCTGGTCCGTCTGTACGTTGAAGCCATGGTGTCTCTTCAAGGCCGGGCTCCTGATCCTGCCACGGTGGAAGGCTGTGTTCACCTCAAACCTCATAACTTTCTGCTGGCCTGGCACACACCGTTCAATGAGAAAGGTTGTTAATACTACTACTAATAATAATAATAATAATATTTGTGGAGAAAGAAATGAAAAACCCTGATAATAATAACTCAATATGGAGCCAAAATGAGCCACTGTGAACAAAATAAATACAGAATTATTAATAACAGAACAAAGAAAACCTTCACACCTATATCTCATCCTCATGCTGTAGAAAGATATATTGTTTATATTTTGTTTTAAACTGATGTAGACTATGACACTGTTTAACCCCACAAAATTAAATGCAAAATTATTTCCTGTGTGAACGTATTCTATTTATTTTAAAATTGTCTTTCCCTCTCAGCTGGCACTCCCCATCACGATCCCTAAATATTATTTGTATGTTTTCTGGTAAATGATTGTTTCTAGCTTTGTATATAATTTGTACACACTGTCCTTCTTGAGTAAGGACAGTGTTTTTCAACTCCACGTTGGGTCACCTGACATTTCCAGTAGTTAGAAATATATATATATAAAAAATACTGATAAAGAGGTGAGTTGAGAGAGACAATCACAATCCATAAAAGACATGACAAACTCTGAAGCTGAAACTGAAACACTGTGGTACTGTTTATCTGTTAAATGTTCATTATGGTCAGTTTCAGATGTTGCAGCTCTTTCATAATTCTTTCATTCATAATTCATTAATGCTGAGTTATTGTTTGCTCAGTATTAATTATCAGCCTTGTAAATACAAGTTGGACTCTCTGTACATATCCTGACCAAGGAAAGTAAATTTCTCACTTTGTGCAATAATCTCAACCTAATCTTTCTGCCTCCACCCATATTAATATAGATTATATAGACTAAATGTCATCTAAAATTAAAATGTATCTGCAACATTGTATAGCAAACTATTACATGATTAAAAATAAATTAAATTTAGCACAAACAAGGCTATGTTTTGAATGTCTGGAGTCACCAGAAATGTGTGATGTTAAAAAAAGGTTGGAAATCACTGTCTTGTTACTTATATTACAGTCTGCTGATATATGTCTTTCTATTATTCACTGATATGGAGATTTTGGCTTTTGACTCTTGACCACCATCATTTAATAATCTCATCATTCACTCAAAAAATAAAAATAAATTAAAAAAATTAAAAATAAAAAGTAGTGACCGTAACCTAGGCTTTTGGCCACCAAAATCCCAAAGGTTTTCCAGTTTAAGTTTGAGTCCAAGTTAATAAATCTAAATACATTTGTGAGTCCATTCATGAGATATTATGATATGATGATATAGATGTGCATGTCCTTTCATATGTGACCTGTAGTGATTAATATTACAATATATTTCAGAGTTTACACATAGTTTACAATTAATAAATTATACATCATAAAACATCAACAACTGGTAAAAATAACAAAAAAAACTCAAGTCAGTCCACACATATCTTCTCATGTACCTTTTCTTTGCTGAACTTTGCACAAAGACTTTGGAAAAGCATCCGATTTTTGCTATTAAAAGCTGGCATGTTTGATTGAGACCGCTGTGGTTCAAGAGTTAGAAGGTTATGTTTGATCCTCTGGTCGTCTTTTTGATGTGCTGAAATGTGCTTTGGTAAGACATTGAAACCTCACTTGTCCCTGCTGTCACTGTTGGGCTAATGACAGATATATTATGTGGTGGGTTGGTGCCAATAAAATAGAAAAATTACAGTTTAAATGCAGACTGTTTAACATTTTCAGTGAGAATGGGAGTCATCTGTTAAAAGCCTTCTACCAGCTCCATTTTCTTCAAAGGTTAGTGAAAATACTGTGTTAAAAACATTCGTCAGAGTGTGTGGACTTGTGTTTCCAGGGTCTGGATTTGGGGCAGCTGCCAAAGCCATGTGTGTGGGAATGAGATACTGGCAGCCGGAGAGATTAGACAGCCTGGTGGAGGTCAGCATCGAGACTGGACGAATGACCCATAACCATCCCACAGGTGACGCTGTTGACAGATTTAATCAATGGTTTAATGCTGATATATTTTATGTATTTGCCTGTTGCAAAGCTATTTTACTGATGGTGTCTCATGTCTGTTGTGGTCCTATTCTTGTCTTCAGGCTTCCTGGGCTCCCTCACAACAGCACTGTTTGCATCCTATGCGATCCAGGGAAAACCCCCGGTGACATGGGGCCGTGAGCTCCTGAAAGTCATTCCAAAAGCTGAGGAGTACTGCAAAAAGACCATCAGACACATGGCAGGTATGATTAGATGACTGTTACTCATTAAAATGCTCACAATTTTCTTTTTTCTGTTGTTTTCTTTTCTTAGTTTTATTTATAATGACTAGGTTTAGTTGAGTTTTTACTTAGTTTTAGTATTATTTTAGTTCTCATGAAATCATTCATATAAAAGGTCTAGGTTTATATAATGCATGACATTAAGTATGATTAAAAAAACTCATCTCATCTCATCATCTGAACCCGCTTTATCCTCACTAGGGTCATGGGGTCTGTGGGGGCCTAATCCAGCTACAATGGGCGAAGGTGGGGTACACCCTGTATGAGTTGCCAGTTCATCACAGGGATTAAGAAAACTATTATTCATTAAAGATCTATTATTATTATTATGCAACTTAATTTCATCCTTTTTGAACCAATATCTGTGGGGTGAGACTAAAATAAAAGTATGTAATTCTATTTCATTTTGCTTTATGTTGCCTGGTACCACATATTATTAATATTTAATTTAAGTCAGTGTGTACCGTATGTGTTTGGTTGATTGATTCAGGTCGGTTAAATCATGATTTAAAATTTTTTTTTAAATAAAACAATTATCTTCATTGTAAACTGCACAATAGAACAGTTGTTTCAGATACATTTTTACAATCATGTAAGTAAAATTGTCAAACATTTATGGCCTACAGAGGACAAAAATGTACTATTGGATCTCAGGACGTTATTACAAACACATTTATATATATATATGGATTTTTTTTTTTTACAGTTTATGTGAAGTCGTTCCATCAGTGTGTGTGACTGTGTTTTAGAGTATCAGGAAAACTGGTTCTACTTTGAGGCCAAGTGGCAGTTTTATCTGGAAGAGAGGGAGATAGAGAAGGATGGACAGAACAAACCTTCATTCCCTGATCACTACGATGCTGAAGAGATAGATAAGGTAAGTTAAACTGTAAGAGGGGAAAAAGAAGGAAATTCACAGAAAAAATGCAATGCATAAAACCTTTCTCTCCACAGATGTATAAGCGTTGGAGTTCTGAAGGTCGTGCAGGCCGGAGGGGTCATGATGCACCCATGATCGCCTATGATGCCCTTCTGGTAGCAGGAAGTGACTGGGCTGAACTGTGTAAAAGAGCCATGTTTCATGGAGGTGAGTCCCACAGCACCCTGAAACTGTCAAATATACAAACAAGTATTCAGAGAATGCCTAATCTCACCCCTATTTTGTGCCAATCTCAAGTGTGTATGACAACCTGCTCTTGAATTAGTGCCAATATTGTGATTTTCACCTTTCTGCTAAATGTGACCTTTGACCTTTACAATATTGATAATTTCGTTATATGTATATATGCATCACTGCATGTAATATTATGATAATATATCCAGTATTGATTAAATTATAACGTGATATGTCAATGCTTGACACACCCCAACAGTGTTACAGAAGTACATTTTGTGACATGTCACCTTTGATCTCCAGAGATCTCAAAAACTATTGGTTGGAGGTGAAAACACCAATTATGAGAATTGTAGAAATCTTCACTCCGCATCGTTTGGTACCAATTTGAATGTTCTGTAACCCCCCCCCCCCTGTTCTTGAGTTATAACTGATAATGTGATTTTGACCTTTTAGTTAATTATGGCCTTGACCTTTGACCTTTAGTCAAATGGATCATTGCATCTGATGTGCATTAGCTATATGTATATGCCCATATAATTTCATGGTCATATCTCAAGTAGTCATTAAGTTAAAGCATGATATGTCTCTGTGGACAAACACACATACATGCAGACAGATAGTCATACACACTGATTACAATAATCTCGCTCAACCAATGTGTGGGCGAGATTAATAAAGCACACATAAAGCACCAAACCTGCTCATCATCTCCTGTTGACACCCCCCACCCCTCCAGGTGAAAGTGAAGCCACAGGCCTGATTGCAGGAAGTCTCTACGGGCTCGTACATGGCCTGAATCAGGTTCCTTCAGGACTGTACCAGGATCTGGACAAAAGAGAGCGTCTGGAGGAGCTGGGGGAAGCACTTTACAAGGCAGCATCTGCAGAGAAATGCATAGACAAGTAATCTTGTTCACCACTGGCCTGAACCCTACTGGCTATCAGAGGAACTGCACTGACTCTAAAACCGCTTCCTTCTGTCCCACACCACCCCCTAGTCCTCAGTAGTAGTACCTCAACAGTCTTAAGTGGCCTCAGTCCTTCCCTCTCACCTCTCGTTCCCTCCTTGGTTTTACAGTCCACTTTTCTTAGATCTGCCATAAACTGGAAACGTAGCAGCAGCTGTTACTATAGGTGTGGCTAAAACTATAAACTAGTGGAAAATAAACAACAGAAAACATCTTTCTTCTCTTAAACTAACCTTTATTAACATTAAGCTCATAGTGCTTTAAAGTTAGTTTTATTTGCCATTTTTACACATTCAGGTACATTGGAATTATTTTTGCAGATGTCTCTCAGAGCACAAGTATAGTGTTTCAGAGTAAATCTGACTAAAATCTTGTAAAATGTTGTTTTTTGACAAAGCCAAAAGGATTTTAAGATACAATGCTCTCTTTATTTTGAGCACATTCTGTTTCTATAAAGAATATGAATTGAATCTACAACATGCAATAAATTTCATAGTTTTTAAATGTGGTTTTTGTCTACTTTAAAGTTACAGTGCATGCAAAGTGGAAATCTGTGATAAATCATTATTTATACTGTCATGACCTTATCACGTATGGTGTATAACACATTGTAAAGGCGCCATTAAATTGTAATTATTAAGTATGACAATTAAACAATTAAAATGGACTCCTAAATACAGATGCATGAAGTCTATGTTTATATTAACAGATCACATTCATTTCAGTTATCCTATTCCCTGTTATAATTTAATATTAGTTTCCCTCTCTCTTTTAACAGGATCCCACTTTAAACTCTTTGAACTAATCCTTTACAGACACGGTTACTAAATTTACTTCAACTCTAAACATTTTATGTTTTTGCTTTGTTGCAGCTCAACAAGAACTGATGCAAAACATTATCCACAACAATACCTACATTACCTAATATGGTCACTGGGAACTCAAATAGACCACAAGAACAAAGTGGTAGTGGTAGTATCATTAAGTAGATTTAAAGATGTTAAATATTAATTTAGAAAATGTTACAAGGGTTTATCAAATGTACCTAATGCAGACAAAAAAAATTAAAAATTAAAAAAAATAAAATAAATAAAAATAATAATAAAAAAAATTAAAAAAAAAAAAAAAAAAAAAAAAAAAAAAAATATATATATATATATATATATATATATATATATATATATATATATATATATATATATATATATATATATATATATATATATATATATATGTATGTATGTATAACTACATGATGTCACAAGAAATATAGACTCAATCTTAAATAGTTTTCTAAAAGAAAGAAATATTTCATGACAAAGTCATTCAGATTTTGGATGTATTTTTTAATCATGTATAAATATAAATAAATAAATAAATAAATAGGCTTTTGTCCAACACATGTAAAATCTCATTAAAATAGACAACAAAATAAAACAAGTAAAATGCATACATTTTCTTCTTTGTTTTATATGTGTCAACATTTTTCTATAAATAATGTAAAATTATGTCCATTGTTGATTTAAATATGTTTACTTTGACATCATATTTTATTGAAACCCACCGTATCCTGTTTATTAAGTGAATGTTGGAATTATCTAATGACTAAGCATTAATTCAAACAAGTCTCACTTGCACATAGCTTCATTAATTCATTAATTTATTTGACAGTGAATTTCACTGAGATTATATTTTGATGAGTTGTATAAATATAGATATAATCCCCCAAAAATTAAATGTTATATTATAGCAGCCATCAAACTCTCATATGTAGATAGTGTAAGAAACCAGAGCAGAATGTTTTGTGTAAATGTGCAAATGTATAACTAAAAAAAATGTTTTAAGTTGATCATACTCTTTAAATATAACTTTGAAATGAAAATGCCTGTATACATATACTGATCAGGAATCATCATGTCCATATGGTCCATAAAGATGACAAAAACAGACCCGCGTGAGATATCCTCCCAAATATATATATGGTGCAAATTACAATTACACCTGCACCCTAATGGTCAATGAGAGCTTTTTTTAAAAAAAATCTAGTCTATATCATATACGGGTATGGTGCGTTTATTAATAACCTATGGAGCTCAGTGTCAGCACACAAACCAAACATCCACCACAAACACTGATAAACTTCAACCTCATATAAAACACTTACTCCTAATTTTTGACAAACCATGTGACTTTACAGACTCAGACTGAATAATTTGCATTTCCCTCTTCAAATCTGACTATCTAATTGTGCTCAAGTGATGAATTAAAAGCGATTATGTTTTGCATGTCTTCTACTCTCCGTAGACCAGATTCTCAGAAAACCAGTATCAGCCCTAATGCCAGTATGTTGAGGAAGTTGGTTAGAGACCGCAACTGCCGGCCAGCTCTGCGTGGGATTCTGGAGTCTCTCCTTCATTACCTAACAAATGACCTGCACAACTGCTCTTCTCGAAACAGCACCACAGAGCAGCCAGGGTTGAAAGTAACATCTGGAAGAGTCAATGGAAGCTTAGAGTGGCCTGATCAGAGAGTTCAAGTGAAGCAAAATCCACTCCAATCAAGTTGCACGACCAAGCTCCCTAAAACAATGCCGGAAAATAAGGTAGAAGATGGAGCACCCCGGCGCCTTTCGTCATTCCAGCTACTCCAGTCCAAATTCATAAGGTCCATTCCCAAACCTCCTGTCACCCACCAGAGAGAGGTAGGAACCCTGTGCTTCAGCAGAGGAGCAACTGGTAATGTGAAGCAAGACAGGGAGCACGACCTGCACAAGAAAGACCAAAAAAGAAGAGCTCTCGTACAGAAAAAGGGAGGTGGTGTGAAGGATATCGTGGCTAAATTTGCTGTGGCTGAGCAGAAACAAAGTGGGTTGAATGTGGAGAATCAGCAGAAAACAATCAAACCAAGACAGATTGGAAGAGGGATGCTCCTGTCTTCACTAATGGGGCGGTTTGAGAGCATGGCTACTGTTCATAAAGGAAAGGACCTGAAACACTGGAATGAAAAGCCTCCTGCACAAGGCAAAGGGATGAGTTATGTAAAACAGAGGGTGGCATGCCATGAAGAAGGGAAACAGAAAAACCAACACAAGCAGATGAAAGCCAAACCTGTCCAACTGCAGCAGAAAAGTCGTGATACACCTAAAGGGAAAACACAAAAATTAGAGATGATTAAAGCAAGTGTGGAAGAAAATAATGATTCTACGGCAGAAATAAGTGTGCAGTCCAGCAACCAAACATCAGATCATGAAACTAAATGTGAATGTTCAGTTAGCAATCAAAGAAGTCTATGTCATGATGAGGATATTAGTTGGAATTCAGGGATGCACAATGAAAGGTGTGTAGCTGAGGAAGCTAGGAGTATTTCCAAGTTACAAAATGGATCCCTACATCTCCTCTGTTCAGCTGCTGTAACACAGTGGTCACCTCGAGAACCTCACAGACTTTCTCCACAGGTCGAAGATCCATTGATGTTGCATGCGGCGATCATCCAACCCTGCTCTTTAATGTGGACCAAATGTGTTGATTCCACACCAGGTCACTTTTATTTAAAGGAACCCGAACTTGAGACTTCAGAGACTTCACAATCACAGAAGAATGAGGTTGTCTGTGGTTTGAAGTTACACGAAGCTTCTATTTGTGGTAAAACGAGACACACTTTGACATCTGAAATTGAGGAAGTTTCTACAGATACAACAGCAGTAGAGAATCAATATGTACCAGTTGTTGTGGCGTTTCAGAAAGGCCTGCCAAACTATGTCATTCCACGGGTTTATAGATCTGATGATCAACAAGATGCAAGTCGGTCATACTGTAGATCACCAGAGTATTCACAAAAAATCCCACCATCATACTCTGACAGCTTGAGCAGTTTGAGAACTGGATTAATAAACACGGCAAATAGTCAAGACCCAGATCCTAAAGTCAACAACATACAAACCCAGACAGCTGAAAAAGAGAAAACAACAGATGAAAAACCACAGGACAGAAGCGAAGAGGATGGGCTGAAAAAATCACAAATATCACCACTGGAAATAACAAATAAAAATGTGCAAAGCTTTGGAATTTCTGAAGTCGCCAACAGTGAAGGTTTATCTGAAAAGAGCAAAGCATCAGGTGTGGCATTAAGTAATGAGATTCAACCTCTCATTAACAACCAAAAACAGAGGCCGAAATACACAACAATAAACTATGGGGATTCTTCTGTCAAGCAGACCTATAAACCCAAAATTATACGTTTCACTGACACTTTTACTTTTTAGGTTAAGTGGAAAAAATGGTATAAAATCAATGTTCTTTTAAGAGCATTTCTAATGGGGAGGCTAGGTCACACTCTTCTACTTCCGGTCCATGGGTGCTTAGCTCGCCAAAATGGAGTGAGTGAATGGAGTGAGTCAAGCTAAATTCTGTTTCCGTTTGCAAGTGCTCTGAAATTCACATATGAAATATTTGATGTGGCATAGGCAGACCAACCATTTATAATAGGAAGCAAATGTGACGTTAGGTTTTATGTGGGCTTAGTAAGAGACGTAACACTCCGTTCAGCTGTAGTGTGGAGTCTGTGGTGACGTCACATATGCACCATGTGTGTAGTCCAAATTATTAATGTCGTTTTACTCACAAATGAATCAGCCATTGCTTAACAGAAGCAGTTGAAACACACATTAATAATTATCATTTATTATGAGGTACAACATGTGTGTAATTCAGGGCACATGACAAACCACATACGATTTTAGCATTTTATTTTACATTGAATACCATTGATGAATTTTCTGATCTCAGGCCCCATGAGCTTCACCGGAAGAGATGGAGACTTAACCTCCCTATACAAGGGAACAATAAAATAATGTGACTTTCAATGCACGCGTAGTGGCAAAACATGTGTTCTGTATTATCTGTGGAACAGCATAGCCTATTCATGTGCCCATTTTTGCAGTGATGAAATGTACAGCATTGCTGATTAAAATACAGTAATATCTCATCACTTCATAAGCCTGCATTAAATGCCTTTCACTGCTTTCTGATGAATAAATCATTTATCGGGTACTCAACATTTTTGTAGAAGTAGTGATAACCTTCAAATGGCTGACAAAGTGCTTATCAGACTGAACTGTTTATTTATTCATTCATTCATTCATTCATTCATTTATCAATAAAATCAACACACATGACCTTTCAAATAATGCACAACATTCAGAAAAATGAGAAAAGACAATACAGTGACTGACTCAACTCTTATAAACCTAAAGCATCTACTGATTTAATTACTTTAAAACCAATAATCATATTAATACACTGAAATAATTTAGGTTAGTTGGAGTTTTTCTGCTATTCATCATTATCATCATCATAAGATATGACCCATTTGAATTTTCATAGGGCTGTGCAGTGAGCTTAGAAACATTGCAATCTTACGTCAATAAAATCCATGTTGTTTGACAAATGACAGTGGTTGTAGACATGTTTTTATGTTCTGTGAACATTACATTTTGCTGAAGAAGTCAGTTTTACTTCAGTTTCTCTCTTTTGATGTAATAACCTTCAAATTTACTCTGAGCTTTTATGAACATCTACATGAGCAGTGAATTATGAAATGTTAGAAAATAGTAAAACTGAAAAAAAAAAGTAGAGGATAATATTAACTACTGCTAGCTCTGTGTCACTTTGCAAATGAAGTTTTATTTCTATTTAACCTTTCTGAAGAGATTTATCATTGTTTATTAGAATTCTGTCCTGTGTATTTCATAGAAATTTAATATTTTGCTGTATTTGATTAACTAGTCATGTAGATTTTCATAGAAATTCAGATCAAATTTGAGGAGTAATATATCAGAACCAGAGAAAACTGAAGAAAAAGTGACCTTTCACTAAAATCTATCATTAACTGAAAATAAACCAAGTGTCTCCATTCACTATTATTCATCAAACTCCATGGGTTTAACTGGTTAACCAATGTTGTAGGGACAGTGTTTCCACGGTAACTACAGACACTCTGAACATCCAAATGGGTCATATCTGATGACCATGAAAAAACTAAAAACTGTATTTTACACAGGACAGGATTAATAGATCAACAAGTATTAGATAGTTTACATCACTAGATGCTTTTGGTTTCTAGTGGCTGTTTGGATCTTTATGGGTTAAAAATGTTAAAATTTTACAATTATCAATAAAATCACTTATTTTGGAACTGACACAGAAGTCACACTGGCTCCTTATGGGTTAAAGTAAATGTTGAAAAATTGTTTGGATGTCAAAAAGTTCCTTCCTGTAATTTAGAGATGGAATTATTATCAAATATACAGCTACTAAGAAAATGGTAGATTTATGGGTTGTTTTTAAGTTTCCCCTGCCTTACGCTATATTTGTCTGCTTCTAAATATTTTCCTATTAGGTAAATGATTACTTTTTCCTCACTGACTAATTGTTACATATCCGTGTTTAAAATAGACTCCCCAAAATGTGTGGTAAACTCAAAATAATGCTAACTTAATCTGTTTACTTATCACAAGTACAGTTTATGTAATTGACAAACCTCAAATCAAACTAAAGAATTAATAAATGAAATAATCATAAAGATTAAGAGGCTGTTAACACTGAGCATCACCTTTAATCTAATGAAAACAATGATTAACCAAAGCACAAACTCTAACAGAATGTGAAGCTACGGTGTCATAAATTGCCTGAGCACATGAACGTGTTTCCAACATGTCAGTGGTTGAAGTTTATCCAGTTCACAGAGAGCCAACCCCCGCCCCTCTGCAGGATCACAGGACCAGGATTACACAGCTGCTGAAACATCAGTCTGCATTTGAACTCAGCCTGGTATTTTCACAAGAGGATAAGAAATCAAGGCCGTGATCCATGGTCTTTCTGTCCTGAAGCTTATCCTGATTGGTGATTCACTGTTGATCAGTGCAACCGTTGTTGAGTGCCTATTGACAGGAAGTGTGTTTGTAGGGCAGCCTTTAATCAAATTTCAAGTAATTCCATTTAAGCAGAACTTTGTACAAATTTGGTGGACTGTTGCAATCTTTAGTCAAAGCTAAAAACACAAACTCAAAGAGGCTGTAAATCCCCTTTTTTCCCCTCTGACATCAGCATGTATGGCTTTCTATCTCCAACAAAATGTTCTTATTTTTAACGTTCCTCATCTGCAAGAAACCAGACTTTCTAAAACAAAACAAAAAAAAAAATCATTTTTACACCAGCTTCTACTTTCCATCTTCAGTAACTGTTATATTTTTTTTGCCATTTCATCTCCATCCAATTACACTAATCAAATATATCCTTGTGACAATGCATCATTCCAGAGGTGAAAAAGGAGAAACACCTATTCTGTTTGATACAAATATGATGTAACTGTGACAGTATGTGTGCAGAGACAGCTTTGAGGTGACAAAATGTCACTTTAATTTGATGTGTATGAACCTGGTTGACTGTCTCAGTATGTAGAGTCAGATGTTTATTTCTACTGGCAACAATGAACACTGCATTTTTTAAGCATATGCTAAGCATAAAACCATGGGTTATATAATCTTACACACACATTTCTAAATTAAATAATGATTTTCAGAGGTGGAAGTAACTAAGCAGAAGTACTTCCTTTACTGTACCTAAGTATAATTTTTTAGGTATCTGTACTTTACTTGAGTATTTATTTTTCTGGCAACTTTTTACTTTTACTCCCTACATTCTTGTATAAATAACTGTACTTTATACTCTTTACATTCTCAGAATAGACTCATTACTTTTTCAAACTACTATTATATCAAAATTTTGACTTTTTATCTCATAATTATACATTTCCTACTTCATAATTTAGAATTAATTTTTTTGACTTTTTATCACATTTCTTTTTACCTTAGTCTCATAATTCTGATTTTTTTTATCTCATAATTTTGAGTTTTTATCTTACGATTTTGATTTTTTTTTTATAACTTATGATTATGCTTTTCTAAAATCTCCTATTTATGACTTTTGAATTTTTCCTAAATGTTCTGTCGATACCCACAAAACTGAATACCATGACCAAATAAAACACATAATCTACACAATAACTCACCTTTAAATGCTTTGTTTTGATATTCTTTAAATCCTGCTTAAAAATAAGTATTATTTAATCCGTGGCAAAATAAATCCAGTTTTACTTTTTACTTTATTGCAATTGAGAAGTTGTACTTTTTTTCCCTCCTTTTAATTCTGTAAAGGACTTGAATCAGTACTTCTACTTTTGCCAGAGTATTTTTTTTTTCAAACAAGTAGCTGAACTTCTACTTAAGTACAGAATGTGAGTACTTTTACCACCTTTGATTATTTTTCAAACAGCGAGAAACTGAATCAGGCATACTGAAATGCTTCCTTCTGGGTGTGTTTTACTGCTCTATGTTCTTCAGATGGTAATGGTTGGATTTACCTGGGTTACGTGTCTGTGTTGAGGAGGGCGTGGTCATTCTCCATTTTGCTGCTTTTAAATACCAACAGAAACAGCAGCATTTCTGTTACAATCATAGAACCTGCAGATATGTAAAGAAGATAAAAGTTGACACCAATGTAAAATATGAAGAGCTTACTTTGCCACAAGATGCTCATTAACATTGCCATATAGAAATGTTAATCTATTGCTTTGGAATTATGCAATTAAACTTTAAAAATATATTTAATAATGTATACATTAATAAGGTCAACAGAACATTCAAATAGTAAGTTACTAGACTGAAATAATCTAGTAACTTTTATGCATTATATTCCCTGTACACATCAGTTTAGGATTAGAACATGTATTTGTGTATAAATGAATAAATTTTTCAAGATAAGTCTCAAATATGGTATCAAAAACACATCATGTTTTATCATAGCCTCTACATTTCCGAATACGTTAAAAACAACAACATGATTAGCCAAAACATTTTAGCAGATCATAAAGAAAAATGTATACCCATTTAATAATGAACTTTCAGCGAAATGAAGTGTTTGACACAGAAGCCAAGTGGGGTGATATTTTAAAAAATACAGATAAACATGAATATTTAAGTTTTTATTTATCTGATTTTTTTTTTAAAAATTAAAATTCATCTTCTTTTTCGAGGTTGTATGAGGATAAAGTGACAATTTAATAAGTATATATTCGAATATCTTGGTTTTGGTGGGACAGCCGCTCGTGCTTTCTTAGTGGAGCGCGACGAATGTACCTCGATGAGAATCATAAATTCGGAGCTTCACGGATACCCTTGAAAGCATCATACGGTCCGTGTGTCCCGGGGCAGACGTCACGAGTCCGAAATCTTTAAGGAGTACTTCGCTGTCAAGTAGAGTAAGAGTTGCACGCCGAGACCTATATCTGGACTCCACCAGGCACCATCCATCCAGGGTTCGACTTCGGATGTAGTGGAACGAACCGGAGACTAAAGTTTGTCGTTATTCTCCGGGACGAAAGGAGCCGGCGACAGGTGCATATGGATGGCGATTAAACTCGGAGCCGTAAACCGTGTTCTGTCCAAACAGCGGACGTGGAAAACATCTGAATAACACCTAAACAAGCTCCTGTTTTCGGTAGAAGACAAAAGAATGTATTCAGTTACTTTCCTCATTGCTTTTCGAGCCAACTTTCTTCTCACTGTTCATCTATTTCAACGGCGACAGAGTTAAAAGTTGCCAAACGCTACCTCGGTGTGACTTGGAGGTTGAGGTTTTCTTCATATATTTGGGTTATTTTTCACCTTCTTGGATGAAACGGTGCAGTTTGGATCCTGGTTGAGTGTTTATACTGTAATATAGGAGGTAATGGAGATGAACAGCAGGACCCACACCAACGACAGAGCTAAAGACAGAGTGGGCAGGTAATGATAACGTTAGCAAACATAATACTGGTCTGGAATAGGCACCTGGGTCTGATAAATGTTTTTATGTTTGGTTGGCTTACAATATGTTTACTTTGGCAGGTAAAGGTGAGTAAAATATTACCTTCTGATTCGGTGTAGTGTAGCTTGTTACTTGTTTTTCTTACTTTATGCATCCCCTCGTGGAGGAATAGCTAGCTATCAAGTTAACCCAACTGTTAGTCAAACTCACGGTTAGCTAACCAATTAAAAATTACAAACTGTGTAAAATGCTATAAATAATTACCACCTACAGTTACATTATGTTTGTATAAAATTAATAATATACATTAGATACTCTCCTTGTTTCACAGTGTCTCAAATAAATTCTACTAACCTAATTTAAGTTTACAGACTATATATAATATCTATAGTTGTTTAAAGTTTCGACAGGATGAATACTTTTATTTTCCTTGTTAATATTAAATCAAGGTTTGCGTTGAGGACAGATTAATAAAAATCAACACCACGAACGAATACTATTTTCTAAGTATAAAACTGGCATTTGTGTCTAAACTTGATGATATTAGTTTGACTTGCAGCTAAACAATTAAGCTAGAATTAATTGCATAAAATAAAAACGAGCTCAGGTTTCCCGAACAACTAAGGGGAAAGCAAATAAAATGTACATCATTTATATAAATGTCATTTTGAAATGTACATAGCAGTGTTCTCTTCAAATAGTCTGTCTTCCTTCAGCTAAAATGTTGGGGTGAAGTATCTTCAGTAATTTAATTTTGGCTGCTTAAAAGTCTTGGGAAAAATGCCTAATTCCTAAAATCTAGGTTAATGCTTTCTTGGAAAAATTCTTACTCAATAAACATTACAATTGCACCCTATATGGTGAAGTAACTTCACCCTGAATATTTATTTCCAGTCAGTACCTATGAGTGGTGGTCAATTTTGCTGTGGTTTATTTATATTTCTTAACAAATTATGTCTGTTGTCAAGCACTGTTTGTTTGTTATTTATATTGTACAACAAAAGTATATTATTTTAGTACAGATAACTATTCCTGAGTCATGGTCTAGCTGAAGTTAATTTAATCAGAAATTAAAACTGATTAAAACATAATCATCCACAATGCAAACAGATTTTCAGAAATAAAATGGAGGACAGTTGTTTACCTCGCACACTTGTTGAGAACCAGAAATAATGAGAAATCCACACTATTCACAATGATGCATATAATTCTACTCTTTCATTTTTGTTTGGGCAACGTAATCGCCGTGAGGGGATATAGTTTGCAAGATGATACCTTTATTTTCTAATGGCATTAGCACAGCCACATCATTAAAGCCCAGACTGTTTCGTATATAGTGAAGAGGTTTTGTAGGAGGTGCTTTTGTACTGAGGTTGAAAGTGGATCTTTTCATCTGCCACACTGCTGGTCTGAAGGTGCGTTTCTTCTTCATGGATGTCCGTGCACTTGTGGAAGGTTTAAGCTGGAAGAGGATTATGGTGTTACCTAAGCATCTTGAGGGCATTGGGTACACACACGCATGCACACACACACACACTACAGAAGTAGAGAGTAGCTGTAGTTATTTTAGAAAGTGTGGTATTTGAAAAGCTTTTTTTTTTTTTTTTTTTTACGTTCTAATACTTTTATCCAAATGAATGCCTCCAGAAACAGAAACTGTTACTGATAATGAATAAAAGTAATCAGGTTGACAGACATGGTCATTTAAAATGTTGATCAAAGCTGTTGCTTTATTTTTTTTTCCCCCAGTGTGGATCCTTATGGCTTTGAGCGCTCAGAGGACTTCGATTATGAGTCATATGAAGAGCTGATGTCAGAGTATCTAGTTGTGCTCACCCGAAGATCTATCAAGTGGTCCAAACTCCTAAAAGGAAAAAGCAAAGTGCACAAGAATGTAAAAGGTAAATGGTAAAACAAACATTCCTGAGTCTTTATGTGGTAATGCCACATACTGAAGTTGGTTATCTTCTTTTTCAGTAAAACGTTATGTACGCAAGGGGGTTCCGAATGAGCACCGGGCTCTGATCTGGATGACTGCCAGTGGGGCTCAAGACCAACTAGAAAAGAACCCAGACTACTACCAGTCTCTGCTAGGAGCCCAACAGGACCCAAAACTGGTAGAGACCATCCGTACAGGTCAGGCTATGACCAACATTTCATTAATCTAATGAACCCTTTATGTGGTGGCACCTGTAACAAATACCAGCTTTGCAGCACATTACATCTAAAATTGCTAGGTTTATGTGATAATCTTTGATCTTAGTGAGGCTACACTGAGACAGCAGGTCTTAATGCACAATTTGGATTTTTGGTGAAATCTAATTTTTGTGTGTATGTGCTGGTTCATATTACACATAAAAGGCAACTTATGTCAGTTTTGAGTATGAACTGAATGCGACCCTGAAGTGACCCACATGCGCTAAAGATGTCCTGATGTAATGTGTAACCACGTGTTTTTCTTTTTTCCCCCACCACTCCTTCTGGGATGCTCGATCATCATGTTTGTCGCATTTCAGTGATGTGTGAAGGTTGGATAAAGGCTGTTCAGACTGAAGTCACGTTGCAAAACATCAGATGCATATTCAATTTAGGACCACATACGAAAGTGGCATGATTCCACTGGTTCTCTTGGCTTGTCATTTAATTTGTTCATTAAAATGCACTACGTATGCGACTCGTGCTAATCAATTAATTGGCAAGATTATCAAAAGTACAAAAAATATGCAAAAGTAGCATTCCACAGTTTCCTTTAGCTTTCCAAATGTTTTCTTTTTTTTTCAAAAGCAGATGTTTTTTTTGTCATGGAGACTTAATCTAACGTCTAAAATGAACTGTCAACATCATAAGTAATAAAGATTACTCTTGTTTAGCTCTTTCCCAGAATTTGTAGACAACCAGTCATTGTTCATCACCAGCCATGAAATCTGTATGTGCTTCCACATGCTGTATGAATCCAGTTGCTCTCTTGTCAGACAGTTGAATGTCAATGAAACGGCATTAGATACCATGAATTAACTAGAAGCCACTTGTAAGCCCTAAAATGTTTATTTTTTTCATCTGTCCTGACCAATATGTGATCCAGCCTAAGTTTTATATGACCATTCCAGAGTTTCCAATTATTGCATTTCACCTGAAGTGCTCATCCCTCCCACATATTGTACATGTGTTTATTGGTAGTGACGTTTGTTTAATGCATCACAAAAAAAACATCAATGCATTGCTCTCTTCTATGACTTGGATGTTCCTGTTTTATATAACCAAATGACAAAAGTGGTTTGTCTCTCTGTTATCTATCTTTCAGACTTGAACAGAACATTTCCAGACAACATTAATTTCCGAAACACATCCAACCCATGCATGCAGAGATCTCTATACAATGTGCTGCGGGCGTATGGTCACCATAATCCATCTGTGGGCTACTGTCAGGTAATACTAGTGTACTAAAGATCCAGTCTCAAATGGACTGTGATAACGTCTAACACTGAAGCAGATATATAAGAGTTAAATGAGATGAAATGTTTTCAGAATCGAAGTTTTAATATGTGAAAAGAAATTTGGCTATAATCATTGATGGTGATTTGGATCATATCATTAGCCTCACAGCATAATTGCCTCTGTCAAATTTCTGGCCAAATTGTGATTTTAGTGTTAGGAGAGTGAAGTTGTGTAGGTATTATAATTTGGCCAAAATATTACTCGGGCAGTTCCACTTGGAGGCTAACAATATACAATACAATACTCATGACGTACACACCTTACTGTTAATGTAACCTTATATGTGTGTGCATGTACTGTATATGTCCTCTGTCTCTGGTACATATTTGGCCTTTTGTATGTTTTCAGTGTTTTATACTATTTTTGGGATAATTTCAGCACTTTTCAGTATATATTGTCAGTGTGATAGCCTAGCCACCTAGCCTATCCCCATTCATTACATGTATGGGTCTAGTGGTGCTTCATAGGCAGGGGAGGCGGGGCTAAAAGGTTGTCTTTCAAATTCTTCTGTATGTAATAGGATGGATGGTACAACAACCAATCGGCAAAATCTTTAGGATGATGTAGTTAGAGCAGCAGAAAGTTCACGGAGGAGTCCAGAGAAAGTTACGAATGACTAAATGGTGGATTATGGAGCTTCGCTTTTTACAGATTGCTGATGTTTTCTCACATTCTTTACTCATCTTTGATAAAAGGAAATCGCCACCTGTTCTTCTTCTATGGTTGTTTCTCTCTGAATCATTGCAGCATCACTTTGTTAGACCCGCCCTGTGACTCTATACTTCACTGTGATTTGTTTGCCAGTTTCAGAGAAATGTAGCCAAAAGTTACATTGAGCATGACTAGACTAGTACAGTTGGCACATAAGGTCCGTCTAGTGCAGCTATGCTATCAGTGTAATTATATGCAGTCTTTCTTTTCGCATTTTAAGAATCTGCTCTAAAATTGAACAGAGCTGCTCAACTGGTTTTCATTATTCAGTGACAGTGATATTAAAAAACTATTGTATTTTATACCACCGGGCTTAGTTGCATACCTTTCCAATGACCAGTTACAGGTATCACTGTCAGTGTCAACACATTATAGAGCTTACATTCATTACTGATATTTGAAAGGCAAATTTCTTACGAAAGAGCGTGGGTAGTTTAGTTTGGGATTCAAACAGGGCGCTGTTCCTCATGGGTAATTACATCATTCCTACAACCTAACTCAATGCCTTTAGTCTTTGTCTATACTCAGGTTAACGCTTACATTGTAAGTGGATATGTACTAATACATACAGTGGATGCTTATTTAAAGATGTCTATATTTTGGCTGTAGGGGATGAACTTCATAGCTGGGTATCTCTTGATTATCACAAAGGATGAGGAGAAGTCCTTCTGGCTGATGGATGCACTAATTGGAAGAATTCTACCAGGTGTGTGTTTATTTTACAGTAATCATCTGCCGTCTGTGCTGTGTTCTATTGTTTTGTTTAACAGTAAATGGACTCTCATTCAATCCTTTTCTATTAAACTGATTCTGAAAGTACCTCAAACTTGGTCTCATTCAGCCATTTCCATATAAACACAGCCAGATTCACACACTGATAATACAGTTGCTGGGAGCACTGCAGTGTTCAGTGTTGAGTTCTATGGTTCTCAACTTTTTTGGCTCGTGACCTCATTTTAACATCACACATTTCTGTTGGCCCTGGGCATTCAAAATTGAGTTTGTTTTTTTCTTGCTAAAATGCATTTGTCTTTGATCATGTACTAGTTTTCAATTCTGTGTTGCAAGTAAACGTTACATTTAGGCAATATAATGTGTATAATTGTGGACGGACGCAGTATCTGAAACAGACTACAATGAACATCTGACAAACGGTACCACAGTACTTCACTTTCAGCTTCAGTGTTGTCATGTATTTTATGAATAGTGGCTGTCTCTTTTTATCAATTACTTGAAATTTCAGGTGACCCCAATGTTGAAAAACATTCGTTTAGTACAGTGTTGGGCAATCCTGGTCCTCGAGGGCCGGGCTCCTGTTGTTTAGTCAACTCATCAAAAAATACATAAAAAGCACATGTTTATTAAACTATAGTTGCACTTATTTTTCTTTTATCCTGTAAAAGTCACATTAAATGAACAGAAAAAGACAAATGGTTGTTTAATTTATTTGTAAAACCATTGATTTGCAAGTACTCAAGTTCATTACAGCCCAAAATGCAGGGTTCCTGCAGGGTCTTGAATTCACATGTCTGCATTTAAGGGTATTAAATTTGATATGGTAGGTCTTCTGTTATGTTGCCATATACTACAATGTGTTCCATCTGTCTGGGAAAACATCCGTCGATTCAGTTCAACCCACTCCAACCTGACAATTTATGGTGAAATTAGGAACTAAATATTGCCGACTTTGCAGCCACTTGTGAGGAATGGAGTAAGTAAAGGCATTTTTCTAAATTCTAGGAGTCACTTTTTTGCCAGTATGGCCTTAAAATAAGGCATTAAATTCAGTTTGAAGTAATTTTAAAAAGGTCTTTAGAACTGTAGGAACCCTGTTTAAATTGCATGACTTTGACATTGTGGGTGGTTTCAGACTACTACAGTCCAGCCATGCTCGGACTGAAGACTGACCAGGAGGTTCTGGGGGAGCTGGTGAGGCTGAAGCTCCCTGGGGTCTGGCAGACCATGGTGGATCATAATGTCATGTGGACTCTGGTGGTCTCCCGTTGGTTCATCTGTCTCTACATAGACATCCTACCTGTAGAGGTGAGCATGTGACTTTCCTCACAATATCTGCATTAAGGGATAAATTGTCTGTAGATATAACTGTAATGTATGTATTTTGTGGCAACACACAACAAACACACATTAAAAACATTTCAAGAAAGCTTTTAGAAGAGTTTTAAAATTCATTGAGTGGAATTATCATGACTCTTAAACCTGGAAAAATAATTCTTAAAGGAAATGATATCTGCTGAAAATGACTTTTCTACATTCCTGGAATCTGATGGGTCACCCCGAGTTAGCGACACATGCTGTGTTTGAAAGTGGTGTGTCACCTCCACTGGCTGTATGTTCTATTCATAGAAAACAACACAGAGAAATGAGCGACTCAGTGCTCTTCTGAGCACATCTCTTTGGTTGGATGGCCATCGATCTTTTGCAGATTTTGGACCAAGGCTGTGGAATCTGCTTCCAGCACAATTACAATTAACAACTGAGCTAGCTGTTTTTAAATCTGTTCAAAAACCTTTTTATTTAGGTGAGCATTTGACATGTAGCCAACTGTCCATGTCTCTTTTATGTTGTTATGGTTTTACAACTTTTCTTATCTTTGTTTTTATCTTGGTTTTATAATTGGTACTTGTTTTTATTGTTTTTATCTCATTTTGGAAAGCACCTTGTGTACCTTTTTGGTGTTGTAAGGTACTATATAAATAAAATTTGATTGATGGAAAAAGCCTGTCCACATTACATCACACGGACATTGGCGTCACCCACGTGGAGTTAAGCCTATCCCCCATTGCAGCGAATCTGAAGTGGTATTGGCATCTACAAAAGAAGACGTGCCACAGTAGCTGCTGCACAAACTTAAAAAAAAAATGGTGGAGCAAACGGGTTCATGTGCTCTCTGTGGAAATAAAGCGTGTTTTTTCCCCTGCTCATTTTCAAAACCAGCAGCAGCATGAAACCTAGCTTAATGCTACTCTGGGAAGGTAAACATACACAGAGCAAGAGGAGAGGGCAGAGTGTTCCTTGATGCATTAATTCTTGGGGCCAATCAGAGACGCCTCATCACCGCATCATGGACATGTATGCAGAAGTACCAGTAAACTGTTTGACCTCAAGTCATTTTTGTACCCTCCAAAAACAGCTGAAAACAAAGCAATCTGGTCCTTTTTTTTAAAAAAAAAAAATACAAATATAACCAACGCACAATGCATTCAATAACAATGGAGAACACAACAATATTGATGAAATAACGATGGATTAACTCCTTTAAGAGATGAACGAAAGGAAAGAAAATGAGCAAACGTCCAACTACGTGTTTACTAAAAATGAATATATTTTCAGTACAAGAACAGTTGCATGTTTTGCACTGTATGTATAATTTTTCATAATTCTTGTAGGATAAGGGGATTGATACCACTGTTGTATCTATTCAGAAGGTCCTGCCAATAGCCAAGTCAGCTTAGCCTATTAACAGAAAGGCCAGAAATCTGTAGTCTGGATCAGTCCAAATAGAAGCAAATCCTGGTTTCTCACCACATAACACATTGGAACAACAATATGTTTCATGTTGTATTAGTAAGACTCGGTAATCAAAGTTTACCCTATGATCAAAGTTGGGCTAATCAGTGATAGTTGTGAAAGTACTCAGATAAAGTACTTCAAACAGGGTTATTTTGCGAGTGAGAAGCATTTTATTTTTTATTTTTGGTGCTTTTCTGCAGACAGTTTTGCGGATTTGGGATTGTCTGTTCTACGAGGGCTCTAAAATCCTCTTCCGTGTGGCCCTGACACTGATCCACCACCACCAGGCTCAGATTCAACAGGCCCAGTCGCTGCCAGACATCTGCCAAATTTTTAAGGAGATCACCCATGGACCTTTTGTTGATGGATGCCACATTTTCATGCAGGTAAAAACATTCCCATCCCCGCTTACAAATGTCATGTCATTCTAGTAAACAGTTTCAACTGGACATCTCCTTTTTTATTTACTAATCCTTTAATCTTATTCTTTTGCCTCCTTTCCCAGAAAATCTTCACTGAACCAGGAAGTCTCTCCATGACAACCCTGGCAAAGCTGCGAGACACATGTCGAGCACGAATCATTGCAGAAGAGTCCTGACCCTAACCGTGTTTCTGTTGCCTAAACACATTCCACACAAGAACGCATTTGCACCTTTTTCTATTGCTGTCATAGTGACGACGACATGCTTTTACAGAAGTGTAAATATGATTGTACGGGAATAGAAATGTGACAATTCCACTTAAGTGAGATGTAGCTTGTCTTAAGTATTTTCTAGTATCACGATGTGGAAATTAGCACTTTAGTCAGTTTGAAGTCACAGTATAAAAATGTCTTATATCAAATATCTTAAATCCTGAACTCTGAGCACATCCAGCCTACTGTATGACTAGTAGTTCCTTGACTGATAGTTCCATGTATTTAATGGGGATGACTGAATTTATTTTACTTAATTGTAAGAAGGTTTTTGTTTGTTTGTTCATTAATTAATGTGCACAGTGGTGATACATTTGTTCAGCTTTTTCTTAAGTGTGTCTAGTGTCTACAGTCTTGAGGTTTTAGGACCTTTAAACAGTTGTACTACTGACATCGTATTTTGTTGCACTGTACAGAAATAACTCTGGCAGTGATCCTAGCTCTGAGTATTCTGTGTAATACACACCTTGTTTAGCAGTTCAGCCATGTGAACACCCATGTGTATGAGACGAAACAAGAGAAAAACCTACTATAATATGGGAGGGGGGAGTCAAGAAGGGCTAGATCTTGAAGATTTTATTACCTCTTGATATGATGCATAATAGAAAACGAGATCAAACCATTTTCTATAAAAATAAAAGATTAAACTACTACAATTCATATGAACATTGTGTTGGGAAAATCAATCATATAAACATAACCAATGCGCTAGTCAGCATGTCTTCTTTGATTTAAAGTATGCACAACAATCTTCACCATTAACAAACTGTAGAAAACGGCAATCCACATTTTTATCAAAATGGTTCATCTCTTACTGCAGTGTTGGGCCAGTTCAGCCTTTCACCACTTTCCACCGCAAAGAAATATGGAAGCAACTGTCAGAACATTCCCTTTTCTTTGACTGCTTCTCTTAATTACATTGGGGTATTCAATGATTGTTTATAAATAGTCACAAAGCTATAAACAACACAATAGCAATTAAACTGAATTTAACCAAGGCCTAAAACATAATCAAACAAGAACAGCACAGGGGTGATGTATAGCTAAACAGCAGATGGAAAACTTGTTACAGCAGGTTCTCGGTACCAGACGAAGGCTCAGTCCTTTTGGGCTTCATCAAAATGTACACCTTGTAAAGTTAGCCAGCACTTCTGGCCTCATTTCATCATTCGCAGGGAAAGTGAAAGGAAAATCAAATATCCAGAGGTCACATGGGATATGCAAAAACATGCATTCAACAGCACTTTCCATCCATTCATGCCTGTGTCCACAGTCCACAACTTGCTCATTCAAAGCACCACCCTTTCATATTTGAGTCTATCAGGGGTAGGATTAATGAGGAACATTCAGATGGTCTGGTATCCGGCGTGACTCTTCTTCCTGCCTATTAGATAGGCAATGAGGACAATCAGCACCAGGCCAGCCAGAGCGGCTCCCACAATGATGGGGATGAGCATCTGGTCCTGGTCAATCTGACACTCCTCAGCTGCAGAAAGAGAAGGAAGAAGATGAAAAACCCCAAACAGAAGCTATTTATGCAGAAACCAGCTGTGTACAGTGCAGTGCATCCATCAGTTTGCATGGCTGATAACTTAAAGGGATAGTTCACTGTTTTTCACATGAATTTGTATGGGATCACCGTCTTTACTCTGGTGCACCCACAGTGACTTACCCCCGACAGTGTCCTGTAGTCCCACAGTTCTCAAACTGGGGTCTGCGGACCCCTAGGGGGACGCGGCGCATGTCCAGGGGGTACGCGAAATTATTTACGGTTTTGTTTTTGTTTTTTTGCTGTTTTATTTTGAAACGCGGAAGTTTTATTTTGTAGCGAGCGGGCGGAAGTAACAGCGCTGTTTGATGCCAGCTTGACTAAATTGAGACGGAGCGAGTCACAGGCTATTTTTAGCCACCCTGCAGCGAACATGGATCGATTTTTGTGTCCGCCAAGTTCCTCAAGAAGTGGTAAAGGAAATGACAATGAAAATGACAATGACAAAAACAAACGCCCTAACCCTAAAAAGAGAAAGTACATTGATAGTTATATTGAGTTTGGCTTCATTGAGAACAATGATGGGAGACCAAAATTCCACCAAAAGTCTCTGTCTGTCTGTCACACACACACACACGGTTTTGTGTGTCTTTTGTTCCGTTTATTATTTTAAAATTATTTAAAATTGTTGTTTCTGAAGTGCTCATTTATATTATAATACCTGAAAATGTCGCTGGTTTGCACAAAAGCACTATTAAAAAAGGTTATCATTGTTTCATAATAATCATTATTGAAGTGGTTTTTTATCATTTTCAGTATCGCGAGGATGAGGGGGGACATGGAAAAATTTCACCCCTCCAAGGGGGACCTGGGCCAAAAAAGTTTGAGAACCCCTGCTGTAGTCGAGTTCTGGTATGGTTCTGGTCAAAGTGAAAGGTGCGTTGTCAATGCTAACAGCTGTGCCTCTTAGCAAACTACTTTTATCAGTTGTTCACCAGTGTTTGCAGCTGCTACGTGCAGGCGCACGGCTGTTGGCAGTGACAACATGCATTGATCGCTATTGAGAGAAAGTAGCTCCAAGCAATTACAAGTTGTGAGTTTTTGTTCCGTGAGGGTTTTGTTATGCAAATAAGTCACTCTTTTAAACCCAAGTTGTTTTGAGAAGAAACAGATTTTATTTTCATGACCCCAGGAAACCTGCCGGGACTACTTTCGCTTTGACCAAAACCGGACCACAAGTCGACTCACAGGACACTGTCGGAGGGGAAAGTCACTGTGGGTTCACCAGAGTAAAGACGGTGATGCCAAACAAATTCATGTGAAAAATAGTGAACTATCCCTTTAAAGTGGTTAATAGTTACATCTATATACAAGAGGCACTCACAGTACAGGGATTACTGAAGAGTGGTTCTGACCCTTGACCTACTGAATGCACAGCTGCTTTAAGCCTGGTTACACTGAAATAATGCTGAAGTGTCATAAGTACATGGGTCCTGTATACCTTATATTTACAGGACATACTTACATTTTCTGCACTGTCCTTTCCCTGTGGTTAAATTATCAATGATGTCTGTTACAACTACAGATACAGTACATGAGGAACACTGTGCAAAAGGAACACATTTATCAGACTATTTTATTTACTATGCATAGAATGTACAAAGCAATGTTCTTATCCAAAAGTATTTTTTTATCTAATAATGCTGAGTCCTGCGAGTTAAATCCTGCACTACATTCTCTGTTTACTCTGGAAAGAGCAGATATCTGTTCTGTATCAATCTGTCCCGGTACAGAAGTTTCTTACTTCTACATATTATAAAAGTTGATGTGAATCTCAGGTATTACTGTAAATCTGTCAGTGTGTGAGGCCAACTCCTCTCCTTGCATCACCTTATTTAGGATGTAGAACTCTGGAGTGTTATGTAAAAAGTCTGGATACATCTATGTAAAAGAACAGTTTGTGAAATGTGTTTACACAAACGCTCAGTTGAATAAAATCTCATTATCACAGAGTTAGCTATTAAGTTACAGGGAGAAATTAGCCTAGCATAAATGGAAGTCATATGTGATGTGATGTAAGGAGAATCAGCTATATTAGTTCATAATTTTAATTTTTAGTCCAATGCCTGAAGGTCTGATGGACTATTGGTATCAATTGTCGTTCATCAATCAACAAACTGTTTTCTAAGAAATGTTTCAAAAACTGTCAATTGAATATCAATTGTAAAACAAAAAAAAGGGAAAAGTTGCACTGAAAGTTATAGCAGAGGTTGCTTGGGGTAGGGTCTACCAAATTCATTCAAATAATTGATAAATATAGATTTCTTTGTATTTTCTTATGAATTTTTGAAATTTTAAAAATCCCCATTGGTTTAAAATGAAAAATGTCAAAGTGCTACAACTTCAAAACAGTTGAATATATTGATATAATAGCTATTGGCAATAGATCGGAAGTCACATATGAGCTTTCGTTTAGTGCCATGACCTTTGAATCTTTTGAAACGTCAAACCAAACATGCCATTGGACTACAGGACCCTTGGTTCTATTTTTAAGACTGAAAAACTTTTAAAATCTCTCAACTAGTTCACTAAGCCAAAAGAAAAATACATACCCTGAACAAATGTAAGGGTAAACAGGACAGAACAGATATGTATTCCTAAATAATCTCGCCCGGCATTGGTTGGGAGAGACTATTGTAATCAGTGTGTGCGTCTGTGTGTCCGCAGAAACATATCATGCTATAACTCAATGAATACCTGAGATATCCCCATGATATTACATGGGCATATACATATAGCTAATGTGCATCAGATGCAATGATCCATTAGAGTAAAGGTCAAAGGTCAATATCACATTATTGGCTCTAATTCAAGAATGGGTTGTCATAGGAACTTGAGACTGGCACAAAATAGGGGCGAAATTAGGCATTCTCTGAATACTTGTTTTCCTTTAGTTTTATACTTTTGGTGAGCAACAATTTCAACTAGGATTAATAAAATATTTTCATTTTGATAAATAAGCATACCTGTAGCAAACTGGTTGGTAGTGACCCCAAAAGCCTGGACCTGTAGTCTGAATGTGTTGACAGACAAAGCTGGTACCACAGCCAGAGTTTGCTCTGCATTACACATGTAGGAGCGGCCCATTGTAGTCCGAAGGTAGTCCAGACTGGTGTTGCTGGCAGAGAAGGAAGCTGGAGAAAGTGATAGTATGTGTATTTTATGTCAGGTGAAGCAACAGACAGAAAAAAAAAACTAAAAAGGTTAGAGTCGTTGACATACCACTCATATCAGACCAGTTTGCAAGAAGACTTATCGCACCCAAATGGTACTTGTTGGATGTAGAGTTCTGCAGATAGGAGGAGAGAGGTTGAATTCATGCAAACACAAACTATCTGTATATTTCCACAGGACATAAGGGAGGGCTGAACTTGCCAGAGTGAATGTAAATGTAAGGGTGGTGGTTTGTGCTTGGGTGAGAATTAGTGAAGCACTGCTGGCATTACAGGATCCTGATGCGATCGTCAAATTGGGAGACAAGTTCACTAATTCTTGAATAGTCTGGCACAAAGGAAAACAACAAATTCAGTTTATTCCAGATATTCTTAGGACCTGCAAGTGGATTTATTTGCAATTATCTATTGACTCGTATATGAACCTCCACTAGTTACCTGATTCCGAGACTGGGAGAAATAGGAAACATTAAGTTGCAATCCCAGCTGTGCCAGGAGACAAGCAGTACCATTTTGGAACACTGTGTAGGTTCCCCGTTCAGGTGGTCCTGGTGGAGCAGGTACTGGGGCTTGAGTAGTACTAGCAGCAGTGGTAGGTGAAGCTGTAGTAAAAGCTTGATCTGCTGTACATACACTTTCTGTGACAAAAATCATAAATAAATAGGTTATCAGGTGGATGTGGATCTTCAAAGTCAGATTAACACATAATCAAACTCGTACCAGTTGGACTCAGGTCATTTCCAGGCATGTATGCCTCGAGCCTCATGTCGGAGAATGTCACAGCCGCTCCACCCACTCTAAACATGACGGGGCTCACACAACGGTACGTGGTGTTGACTGATGCCCAGATACCAACTGAAGCTGACACCACAGTAACCACATCTAGAACACACATGAAAGGAACAAATTAGTCACACCCACAAAACCATGGCTCAACTACACTCAGCTTTCATCAAACATTGTAATGGAACTTTAAACACACACACATGTATTCATTTATGGCTCTTACAGCAACAAATGCTGCCTTCACATGCTATGGGAATTATGGCAAATACTAGTTATGAACTTTAAAATTGCACATGAACACCCGTTGAAATAATATTTTCTACTGGAGGACTGGGAAAACATTTGATACACAAGCTGTTGAGATGAAACTAACACTAGAAAAAAATAGGGCCAATGGACCTGTGCTCACAGCTGTGATGTCTTGCTATCAACAAAAGGCAGGAATTCAATAGATCATAAAATCAATCGCACTGTGTGGCTGTCTGTTTTTTATCAACAAATGCTACAAACAGTGTGACTGGTATAAGTATGGTATGCTTCTGGGGTAGCATCTGACTAAACAAAAGTAAGTAACAGGGTAATGACATATTACTGTGGTCAAAACTGTTAAATGCTACGCAGGAGGTTGTTGGTGGAAACTAATATTGGGGCAATTACTTTCTTTGATCTGGATTGAAACTGAACTCAGTGAATCAATCATAAATGCAATCAGTTGAGAACTGAGGGAAGAGTAGTGATTTTAGTGAGCAAATGGTTTACAAAGGCAAATTTCGACAAAGTGATAATTTTGTGACGAATGCTTAATCCAATGAATCAATCAGAATTGAAATCTGTTGAAAATTGAGAGAGGAAAAGCGATTTTAGTGGATTGTAGACGCCGCCGCCAGATGCCGCCGGACGCCGAAGCGTGTTTTTAGCTCATCCCACACATCGTCCGGATGAGCTAAAAATCATAATCACACCAAGTGTATTGTTCTCATTTCTAGTCAAAATATCTCATAACATAAAATAAGGCATAATCGCTCAATGAATAACTTTTCAGTGAGATATTAGACCTTTTTATTAGACAATAGATCATGAACATCTTCTTTCCAGAAATATTACCAAGATCACTTGTTCCAATTTTTGGGGGGGCTTAATTCAAGCAGAAAACAAGGGAACAAGTGAAAATTATCTTGGTAAGATTTCTTGAAATAAGATTTGAAAGATCTGTTCAAAATAAATTCTTATATCTCATTGAAAACTTACTCTTTAGATGATTTTGTCTCATTTTAAGTGTGATGAGATATTTTGACAAGAAATGAGAAAAATATACTTGGGGAGTTTTAGACTTTTGCACCGAACCTTTGAACTCAACATGGCTGACATGGCATCTATCCTGAATAATAAACAATGCTTTTATTAATGTTCTGCTGCTGTTAGCTGATATTTTTGTACATTTATAGCATTCACAATTTACAAAAAAAAATGCTGTAGCAGATTAATTCACATGTCTAAAACTAGTTTCCCTAACTAGCAGGTCACAAGAAATGGTGTGTCAGCCATGTTTCATTTCACTACGACAACAAAAGCACTTGAACGCAACACACTTGTAATTTCAAATTCACAAGTGGAAAGGATCATCGTCCTGATAGCACGTGAAGGCAGCATAATAGTTGTGTTGATTCTTCTCACCAGAGCTGTTGGAGCCAGGGAAGATAGACGAGTCACTGAGGTTGTACTGCAGCGTCAGATTGGCGACGCTGTACAGACTTCTATTGGTTGAAAAGCTCAGGCCCAGTGCGTGGCCTGATCCGAACACAGCCACCAGCCATGGGGAACTGCCGTCGGTACCACACGAGCTACTGCCTGTATCCACTGTGGTGGAGTTGGGCAGAAACACCTGCACCGACCTCTGAGGAAACAAACACTGTTGACTTCTCGGAGAATACACTAAATGGAATCTCTGTCTTTTCTTAAAAATTATGAGCATGCATTAAGACTGAAAATATTCTGTTGCTGTGAACTGAAGTACCGTGCTGCTGGCGGCGTCATATGTGATGTTAAGTGATGCGGAAAGGTCAGCCTTGATGCAGGTGGAGTCTCCCTCCCTCACCTCCAGAGTAACCGCCTGAATGCAGCCTGCAGAGGACGGGATGGAAATGGTTGATTAATTCAACTATTATCAAAGTGATTTTATGTTCCATTATTTACTTGCAGATGTAGCTAGGTCTGCTTTATTAAACTCTGAACAGGACACATTCTAAATTAGCTGTTTGCATGTTGGTTTTGGGTGTACTTCTCTTATACCATAATTAATACAACTTTATTAAAGTCAGATAAACGGCTTAACTAATTTATTTTCAGGCCTGTCAACATCACATTTAAGCCATTTTAAGGCTTAAAAACAGTTACTATTACAGGTTTTGTAATAGAGCTGCTGAAATTCTGCAAGACACTAAAATAGGCTACAAAATATACAATATAGAAAATAAATATGAAATAAAATTGACGTAGTTTGGCAGAATTGTGAAATATTATCCCATACATTATCAATATCAATAGCATCATTATCCTCCTGAGACCCAGGAAAGTTTATTCTCATTTTGCATGATAGACTTGAGACTTCAAAACAGCATGACAACAATTTCAGATGTATTTATTTATTCATTCATTTTATATATATATATATATATAAATTTGTAGTAAATAAATCTGACTGTTGTCAGAAAAAGTGGACACAATTTGTTTTATAGCTGTTTCATGTGGGTCTATGCAAACACCACTGTTACTGTCCTATCAGCTCAAATGAGTTCAGACGAAATGAATTAATCTGTTGCTGCAGGAAATCTTTCTGTTCTACAGGTTAGTGAGAATACTTTGGAGGAAACCCTGAAATTTACTGCAAAATAGTTTTGTTTATTTAACAGGAACTAAAGACAAAGATCCGTTACACCAAATTTAACTATAAGCTTATTTCCAAAAAATACTCTCATATCCGTACACATCACTAACTCTCATAAACCACATAACACACTAGCTTAAACAAAGTGTTGTACAAACACTTCCCAGACTACCTCCACAGGATAACATCCTCGTGTTCATACATGGATATAAAACAGTCAGGAATATCATACAACAAGACCACTCTGATCGTAAAACCCACATGTCAATATAAATCTTAAGAGCATGGAGCTGTGATAATTTATAAAGGTAGAAAAGTGCTGCACACTCCCGAGTTGCAGGTGAAGGATATTTTTTAATGTGACATTTCAGCCAGCCGGCCTTCTTCAAGTCATGCAACAAACAAAGGTAGTACATTGTCTTTTAAAATTTGGCTCAATTGTTCCCGCCTGACACATAATTAGGGTACAACAGGTGTGTAGGTACTCAATTAGTGTTCAATTAAGGATGGGACAGAATGCTTACTTGCCCCTGTGGCAAATCATATGTGGGCAAAACATATGATTTTGCTATGATATGATATGAAACAGAGCTCTAAAAACACGTATTGCGGCGCACAGAAGTATCATTAGATGTAAACATTTAAATGATCCTGTAGCAGCTCACTTTGTGGAGTTTAATCACCTTATATCATCATTAAAATACATCAGAATTGAGAAGGTGACTCTGCCCCCTCGGGATGGTGATCTAGATTTGTTATTATCTAGAATGGAACATTTTTGGATTCACCATCTTAAAACTCTAGTACCTCATGGTTTGAATATAAAATGTTTCTTGTGAATGGTATTGGATAGATAGACCTACTCTGATTAACTGATATTATTTATGATGACCTAAAGAGGACTGATGTAATATTGTCTTTTTCTTTTGTTTTTTTGATCTTTATATATGTGAAGATAACATCATGTAGTACAAAGTGTTGTCCCTACTTACATATTTACATGTGACGAGGACCATAATCACTTGGAAACTTATCTGGACTGTTATTTGAAAAGCATTCTGTCCCATCCTTAATTGAACAATAATTGAGTACATACACACCTGTTGTACACTAATTATGTGTCAGGTGGGAACAATTGAGCCACGTTTAAAGACAATGTACGACTACCTTTTGTTTGTTGCATGACCTGAAGAAGGTTAACTGGCTGAAACATCACATTAAAAAAAATATCCTTCACCTGCAACTCGGTACTGTGCGGCACTTTCCTGTCTACCAGTTTCCAGTCTGTGTCTCTGGTGTGTGTTTTGCACCTTCAACTAGTTTACAAAGGTACAGCAGTTAGTCTCGTCCCTTTTTTGAAGAATAGATGTAGAATTAAAATTGACTTTTTGTCACTCAAGCTACCAGAGGATATCATCAGTAGAACCTAAATATCATGGATCTGGATGAGACTGAATATTGCAAAGGCATCTGCAAATGTACCACATAGCCTAACGGTATAAAGAATCCACAAGATTAGTGACAAGACCCAAGCTAAAGTTCCTCAAGAGCTTTCTAATGTTGCATTGAACTCTGTTTTTAGCTGATTAAAAAAAATACAATCCTAAAATAATATCCTTGCATGTGCTCAAAGAAGAAAAAAGAATAAACTATGTTTCTTTTGTAATATTTAAAAAAAAAAAAAAAAAATTGGCTGCAAGACAAAAAAATGCATTGATCTCAAACAATGTTGACACCCTCTCTGTGGTGTTAAACAATGAGAACAAATGCAGACCAAAAAAAAGGAAAAAAAATGTAATATTTATCCACTGCATATGATTTAGTGAATATTTTAGGCTGCCGTGCATATGAATAACACTGTGATTGTTATTCAGTATGCCTGCAGTCATTCACACTACATAATATAGCCTCATGGGAGGTGGTGTTACATGATATTTTGCCCCACATTCCTAATGCCGCAATTCACACAGTTACCACCAGAGGTCTACACATGGCTAAAAACTGAACTCATCTGTTCTACTACTGTTTTTCCCCCCTGTCTTTCACGGCAAGGGAATAGTCCAGCTCATTACTCAAAGCTACTACTGTCCTCACCAGTGGAGCCAAAGTGGCAGCTTCCAGACTTGCACTGTGGGATAAAAATACTGTGACAGCCTAGAAAATGCAGAGTCACTGTTATCTGTGTGTGTGTGTGTGTGTGTGTGTGTGTGTGTGTGTGTGTGTGAGAGATAGAGTGATGGTGGCCCTAATCCTTATATTGTTTGGGTACCTCAGTGGGTATTCATCACACACATGGTACTTATCAATTACTGGTCAAATTCTACAAAGTGTTTTGCACCAGTCAGGGTGCTTGCTGTTTTACCAAATTAAATGTCCAGGCTTTTTCCAAACTGATATTTTTTTCCCCAAGACCTTGACTTGATGCACGTTTACACTTGTGTATCTACTGCCTACTACATTGGCTGAGATTGTCCCAATCACATTTATTAGAAAAATTCATTTTTATGGTATTGAATGAACAAACACATAATTCTCAATACCTTTTTATATTTGTCATTTTACAATGATTTGAGTGTACTGTATGATAAAATTCTACTATGATAATTTGTTTTCATACTTTAATAAGACTTTCACCTAAAACCCAAATCTTTTCAAGATCTGGAAAAAAGCATTTCAAAATTCCATACTTCTTAAAACTTTCAAGACTTGCGCAATCACCCTACCCGTATTAAAACACACAATGTCTGTTTCAGCTTTTGCTTTAGCAGAATGTGTAGTTTAACACAAATATAAGTCTTTTATGACTATGATCCATCCACAGTGACTGAATATCCAACAGTACACACTTGCACTGAATGTAAAATTGGAGGGGTCCAAAAATGAGAAAACAGATTCATATGAGCTGATAAATATTATTTACATAATAATACAAGTCAAATCAACTATTTCGAATTGAAATAATTTCTGTCAAATCAAAAGCTGTTTTGTAAAAACTGAAGAAACACAATGGTTATTTGTGGCTGTAAACTCTTTTAAAGATCACATGACAAAGACTTGCAGAGATTCAACTAAATGATGAGCAAAGCAAAATAACAGACAATTTAAATATTTTGAAAGCATTTTAGTAGACATGGTGAACACAAAAACTGTAAAGACAAAAGACAAATTGATATTAATATTTATATCAATATCACATTTTATTTTCGAGATAATTCTGATTATTGTTTTATGGCCTAGGCCAAAATGAATGTTATATTTTTATCTGAACAAACAATACACAGCATGTGACTATGCTGGATCAATAACAAAAAACATGAATCAAAATGGTTATTCTTACACTTGAATAACTATGGTAAACACTGTGGTTTTCTGTTTACCTTCTGACATGGCTGAAACAGCATTTGGATAGTGGGTGGTGTCAGATGTCCACCCATCTACTGGTCCTATTTCGTAACTCAGTTATGACACAGCAGACTGCCTGGAAGACTCCTCTCTGCTCCTTTTCACTTCCTACTTCTTTTCCCTCATGAACTTTCACTGTTAATAATATCGATTGAAGAGCTCCCTAACTGTCCATGAAGCTGTCAGGTCTCCTGCCTTCTTTCTGAAACTTGACCTCGCTGTCACCTCTCCTTTCACTCCGTAAACACACAGCAGACAGTTTACACAGCATTGCAATCAGATCATGAGGTAACAGCGCATGCCCAAACCAAGTGTCACACTGTAGATAGCAGCTGGTGTGTGTACAAAGTAACAAAATACATAGTCACATTTCTCCTCTTGCTACCTGTTTTTAAGGAAATACTGGTGTGAAGGTAAATACACAGTATACAACGTGCAACTACAATGGCACTGAAGTGACTAACAGCTTAAAAATTATAATGTGACACTTTCTATTAGCAGGAATGTGATTTTTTTCAGATGAGGTATGGCTGCAGTTGACTCTTCTCTTGTGTCAGCAGCACCCAGGTGTCAGTAGTTGTGTTCAGGCAGATTAAACTGGTCTGACCATAAACTAACATGAAAGACCCCGACTGTGCTGTTTGCAACACAAAGCAACTAAACAATGACGGCCAATCTGCTGGTCAACAATAGCAATATATGGCATTAGAATAGAATAGAATAGAATAGAATAGAAGTCCAAAACTCACTCTCTGTATGGCATCTCTCCATAGATTTCCCTTTAATTTTCCTTAGTTGCAGATTCAAGTAATGATAGGTGGTTGTACATTTTGCTATAAAGTCTATAATACAGTACATATGAGTACATTTTCGTTTCTTAATTCTAACTGAACACCATTTTTTCCTGCAGAACCATTAAGCTGATCCATTTAAGATGTATATGTTTGTAACATTAGCCATGAACAGAATCAAATAAATGGATTTAGTGAATAAAAGGGAGCAAAACGAGTATTAAACCAGAGTAAACAAAATAAACACCAGCTCTGATCATTTGTTAGGAAGTGTCCAATATCTCATATGTAGCTTACTCAGACACAACCTGAAAATTATGCCAATGTCAGGTGAAAATGTAGTATATTTTAACTAGATTTTCAGAAATGTGTGGCAGACTTGTGTTAAAAAAAAAAAATTGTTAACTATAATCTGCTTCAAATCATGGACTACCTTTGTAGTCAAAATGTGGGACACTGTCTCAGTATGTGGGACCAAACATTGTTTTATATTCTCAGCTGGTCACCCTACCAGTTAGCTGCTTACTAGCTAGTTACTAACACTGTTTACTAGCTAACTACCTACCTTACTAACTAGCTGAATCTGTGACGTCGTTTGGTTAAAGTGTAGCGACAGAATGGCGATTATGTGCAACGTTCTACCACAAAACACTCACCGAAAACCGCAACCCAGGCGATGATGAGCGTAGCCAAAACGTGGGAGAGTTTCATCCTTTTAGTCAGCGGAGGAAAACGCGGACTGTGCCCGTTATTCGAGTCCGAGGATAAGGGCTTGCGGTGGCGGTGGCTCCGGGCGCAGGTGGGTCGTTCAAAAGCACTTGACTTGACGGACCGTTAGCTAAAAACTGAAGCGTCACTTGGACCGAAGGGCTCCCTGCTGTTCCCTTCTGTGTCACACGTAGATTTAAAAAAAATGACAGTTATTCTGCTTAGTGTAGAAGAAAAAAAAATAAAACAATATATATAAGAGAGCGGGTATTGAATGCGGCCCCACTGCATTAAGCCATGTCCGTGGTCATGTGAACGGCTAGCATTTAGAGCTCCCAGGTCACGTGAGCCCGCCCCTTCTCTGCACTCATCACTACCACCACCACCACCATCATCATATCATCATCATTATCATCATCACAAGGTGCTGTCCTCTGCCCTGCAACGACATAAACACTACAACTCATTAATATAAACTTACAGCAGAGAGATGATAAATGACTTCATGTTTTATCCAGTTATGATCTGATAAATAGAACGTGTGACTTGTAACAAACACACAACTGTTAAATGTCATATTGTAGGTAAGGCATCAACAGGGTGTGAATGGTGTTTCATACATTTCCAGGAACAGTGTTACATGGAAAACTTGCACTCATAGAATTCACATGTATTATTTAAGTCATGGCTTATATATATATATATTTTTGTTTTAGTTCTAGGTTAATTTGCTGAGAAAACCTGCTTTGATGACTTTTTTTGTTAATTTATACAGACCTACAGTATATGTGGTTTCATGAAGAGAAAATGGGTAGAGAAAATTAAACAAGTCCTTCACCATAAGGTCCTGCAGCATGTGAGTATGAACACACACACACACACACACACACACACACACACACACACACACACACTGTTAAGGCTCTAACTACTGCATGTGTTGTGGGGAGTCAGCTGACACCATCCTCAATTCACGAGGGTGTGCAAAACCCCAGAAGGAACGCAGAGGCTGCTTAAATACTGCTGTCCAGGACTTACCATAACCCTGCAACATTCTCCCTGCATAGTTCAATCATGCTTTTTCACTACAGACATGTAGTCTCCTAAATGAGAGATTATAATGAGCAGCAAAATCATACTTGTACATTTATTTCCTGGAGTAGCCCTGTGTCTTCCAGAGAGTCCATTTCATTTTCATTTATATTTTCTAGGAACATTATTGGTTGATACTAAATGCGTACGGCAGAAATAAAAGTGGGAAGTTAAACTTTCATTTAAATTGTATCCTTTCTGCTTATATTTCAAAACAGGCTTATTTATCATCCTTCAGGGGAATTTTATTTTGTGTATCTGTCTGATGAATAACAGTAAAAAATACAGTCCATTTGTGAATTTAATAGTGCAGGTCACACATAATAAAAATATGTAAGAGAAACATGGGATAAAAGGTTAAAAAAATGAACATTTCTAGTCTCTTAATTTTGGATTTAGTGTTTATTTTAGTGACTGATATAGTGAAATTGGGAAGAAAATTAGGTGCAAAACATACAGTAAGACTTTTACTTTGAATTTACCTAAGGAAAGAATTGGTGTTTCTACTTCTATGTGGACTTGGTAGGCTATGTGCAGACAAAAGACTAGTCCACAGGTGTCAAACATAAGGCCCGGGGGCCAAATGCGGCCCCAGGGATGAATGTGTGAAATGCAAAAATTATAAAGAAGATAAATAATAATCAAGGAAGTTTAATTCATTTCAGGTCAATTCAATCTAAAGCGGATGAGGAAAGTAAAATACTGTCGTAATAACCGACAAATAATGGAAACCCACCTTAAAGTCATTTTCCTTTTTGTTTTGGTGTAAAATAAAGTACAAAAAAGACTAGCCTTTTAACAAAAAAATGCAAATAGTCTGAAATATTTGTGGAATTTTACTCAGTGTTACTCAATGCTGTGTAAATTTGTTGATCTACTGTTATCTCTAAGTTGCAATGCACATGTATAAATATAAACACTAAAGCATAATATCATCAACATTTCATTTATTTTTCTTAAGAATTTACAGGTTGTTCATATTTGTTCATGTTATGTTCATGTACAGTTTGTAGATATAAACTTTTTATTGGAGAATTCAGCTTTTTTTTCACTCAAAAACAGAAATTTTTGGTATTGACATTATTTTATATGTTTTTATCCTCTTATTTATATTATTTTACTCGTTATTTTACCATATTAGGCTGAATGTGACCCCTGAACTAAAAAGAGTTTGACACCCCTGTTCATAAAACAGCTGAATTCCTTCCTTCCTTCTGAACTGAAAATTTCAGCTCATTTCAAGGTCAGTTGCATGAGGAAAAAAAACTCGCTTCTGTTATTTGGCATGGTATCATACAAATGAGAGAAGTACAACATGTGTTTATTCAGAGGAGTTTCTGTTTTTCAATCACATACATGTCGCATTCTTAGAAAGTTGCTAATGGTCTCTCCAGTTTGCCATTATCTCACTGTTGTCCTAAAATTCAGATTAGGCAGTGAACAGAGGTGGAAAGCAACTAAGTATTAGTACTTCATTACTGTAGATTTTTTTTTAGGTATCTGTACTTGAATATTTATTTTTCTGGCAACGTTTTACTTTTACTTCCCTACATTTGTGCATAAATATCTGTACTTTATATTATTTACATTCTCAGAATAGACTTGTTACTTTTTAAAAACTAAACAGATGTGACATTATGAAAAATTAGTCACTTCAGAGGGAAAATCAGTGGAGGAGAGGAACTGTGACTTATATTATAGTTATAGGACTACTTTCTCACAATTTTGATTTATCGCATCATTTTGACTTTTTATTTAACATTTTACCTTACAATTTAGATTTTTTCTCTTAAAATCAATCATTTTTTTTTCTAATATCATCATATTAATATTATATAACTTTTCCTCAATTGTGACTTTTTTCATTTTTCCTAAAACTGTGACCTGATCAAACACATTGTCTACAC
This sequence comes from Siphamia tubifer, assembly GCA_020466265.1. Taxonomy (NCBI): domain Eukaryota; kingdom Metazoa; phylum Chordata; class Actinopteri; order Kurtiformes; family Apogonidae; genus Siphamia; species Siphamia tubifer. The sequence goes on along the minus strand of CM035785.1, from coordinate 44,260,292 downwards.
AGAAACTCACTTTTAAAGGCTTTATTTTGGATACTTTTGAAACTTTTTAGATTTTTCCTGGTTAAAAAAAATGTTTTTGTTTTTACTTTTGTACTTTATTACAACTGAGAATTTGCACTTTTAAAAAAAAACAAAAAAACAACAACAACGTTTACTTCAGTAGAAGAGTTGAATCAGTACTTCTACTTTTACTAGAGTATTTTTTCACACAAGTAGCTGTACTTCTACTTAAGTCCAGAATGTGAATACTTTGGCCACCTCTAGCAGTCAAAGAGTGAGAGAATAGTCGGTGAAATTCTCAACAATACTTTCCGGTGTGGAAAACTGACAGGCATTTGAACTGAGGACATGAAAGACAAAACATTCAAATAATTTCTTTTTTTGAATTATTAAATATCATTTATTCAGGTTCACTTTTCTCACTCTTACATAGAATACAATCTGATCTACAAAAACATCAGGACGTGACATCAGACATTTGGACATTTTGGTCAAAAACATAAGATACCCAAAGAAAAAAACCCAAGTGGCTTGCCTGTCATGTGTCATTTACTCTGTATGCTCAAAAAAAACAAAAAAACACAGAGACCCCAACACATCAGGACCACCTACCCACCCCACTTCCTTAAGTGTCCTTTCACTCATCACATCTTCTTTGTAGAGCTGTGTATCTGCCAGGCCAAGCACGCAACTGATCAGGCTTTTACACTCAGCACTTGATGCAGCCATTCACAAAGAGAACTCCGACACAAAAAAACTTAAATAAAACAACATAAAACTCAAGACAAACCAACTATTGTAGAAAAGAAGTGATTTGAGTTTGACATAAAAAAAAAAATCTGAATCCCAAGAGGGGAGAAAGAGGAAAAAAAAAGTGCTATTGTTTTTTTAGTTGAGTTTTGCATTAGCAGATTTGTAAGTCACATGAACCAACCATCGACAACGCAGGCCACTCCTCCAGCCCCACTGCAGACAAGACCCACTGAAGATAATACAGAGTGGGGTAAGTACAGCTGAGTTTCTCTTCTCCATAGAGCTCTGCATGACCTGGACGCTACGCCCAGGACCGTGGGTGAAAGGAGAGATGGGCACCAGAGGAGAGTCGGGCGGCTGAAGGGCTGTAGTTGTTTTGAGGGCCAGCTGTATACTTGCTGTGAGGAAAGCATGGTAGTGACAGCGGCGCCCCCTCAGGCAACATAGTGGTACTGGTTTGGAGTCTCTTTATCACGTTCCATGTAATCTCTGTCTATGAGGGACTCAATTCTTTTCTTCAGATCGCCAGGCTGAGGAAATAAGAATAAGAACAAGAAGCAGGTTCATCAGTTTTGTATGTGTCACTTGCATCAAAAGGCAAATACAGAACTGAGAAACTGGTGGCCAAGTGACATTTTGAAAGAAATGGGAATATGTTCATCAAATTGGAGTGTTTTATGAGCTCTTTCTCGTGCAAAAACGAAACATGAGTTAAAGGTGGGGTCTGAGATGTTTTTCTGGTGCATTTTTCTTTTACTATACTGCTTAAAATCCCCTTCACACCCCAATTTCAACCAATTAATTACATGCTCTAACAGTAGAATAAAAACATCTAGTCACCGGTGGAACCGACAGGACTGAAAAAACTCCATCCAAACATTTTGACATCCTACTGTAGAGTTTCTAACATAAAACCCAAAAGACTAAAGTACAATAAACCAGCTGATGCAAAGGACAGAAGCACACTTACTTATTACTAACTTACTGAGCGTACTTAATGATAATTTAGTAACTAAAATTAAATTCCTAACTATTGTAACAAAAGGCCCAGGTTTTCACTTTAGTGTATTAGATTGCTATTTTAGCTAAATCATCAACACTCAAGCTAATTTGATGTAATAGTTTCCTTTTATGTGAGAGCTGAATGGATTGTTTCTTTCACTATGTATTGTTCAGAGTCCCCAGATACTCATGTTTCACATTAAAATGCAAACTAACATTGGTGGTAAAACACACATATGATTTGTTTGTCCAATCTGTCCCTTGTTTTAGGTGAGATGTCACTTTTGGTTCACAGCCATCAGTGTGTGCATGTAATGTTGTGATTTGTTACCTTGACGGGGAATTTGAGCTGATTGTAGAGCTCTGACACCAGCAGGTTGTGACTCAGAGTCTTCCTCATCTTCATGATTCGAACCACGGCTGCATCGATCTGATATTGTCTGTCCTGGAACACCCGTTCTGTGGTGCTTACTTGCTCCTCCACCTGAAAGGACAAGGTGTTCGCACATATTTACCACTAATTCAAAATTTGAATATGTTTTGATAAAAAAAAAAAAAAAAAAAAAAAAATCAATTAAGATGAGGGTTCAGAATTCACTCATACAGTTGTTTCAGGTACAATACAAATTTTTGCTAATCAAGGAAACCAATGTCCAAGAACAAGTTCTGCACTAAAGACAATCTATTAGTCAAAATGTATCATAATAAACAAATGAGCAAAGAACTTTAACACTTCAGGAATAATTATGATTTCACAATGACTCACCAATATTTTATAGTTCCTCACTTGCATTTCTAACAAATTTAACTGAATAAGGAATTAATAAAAACATCTTCCTGTTATCTAAAGTAAATAAACCAAAAATAAATGAGACTCAAATTTATACTGACATTTGAGACTGAATTAGAGCAACAGAGACAGATGCATAAGTCTTTTTTAAAACGATTTTATGTTATGGAGATAAAAAAACAACAGCCTGTAAATGTAAATATCAGAGTTCATAATTGGTCGACCCCTAAAAAGCATGTTGCAAGAGGGCAGAATGCGGAATGATTCTGTTTTTACCGTTTCTTTCATTTGAATCTGGTTGATCTTGATGCGGAACAGTTTGTGTTTAAAATCATTGTTGAAATTGAAACGGTCTCCATCCTCCACGTCTTTCCCCCGTGGGTTCTTGTTAAGGACTCGTGCTTTCCCACAGGCCAAGGACTGCAGAGTGCGCCTCAGTTCACCTTCCTCTGTACAAAATATACGACAGACACCCATACAGAGCATGTACCTTTGTTAAAAGTGGAACATATCTGAGAAGAAAAAAGGATCTCACCTATGCCTGTGGCAGTACGAATCTCCTCTATGCTGAACTCTTCTCCCTCATTAAACATGAGCAGCACCAACGTCTGGAACAGAGAGACCTGCACCTCTTTCTTACCCTGCAAGAAGAAGTAGTGATTATAAATATAGTTCAGATTATCAACCAATTTCTCCTATATGTACTTCCTACTGGTCTCACCTCTTTGAACTCAGCCTTGAGCACAGCATGGCCCAGTGTAGGCTGCCACTGCAGTTTCCTTCCACTGTGCTTCCCCAGGTAAAACAGCTTAAATACCTCCTGGAGTTTTACCATCTATGCAAACATTAACAAGTGATGCAATATGTTAAATATGAGTTATTGCCTGAGATAACAAAACAAAACAAGGAATAAAAATAGCCTCCTTAAAGGGATGGGTCCCTATGTTTTCACATCAATTTATATAGGATCAGTGTCTTTACTCTGGTGCACCCACAGTGACTTACCCCTGAGAGTGTCCTGTGAGTTGAGTTCTGGTCTGGTTTTGGTCAAAGCGAAAGTAGTCCTGGCAGGTATCCTGGGGTCAAAAAAATAAAATGTGTCTTCTCAAAACAGTATGTGTTTGAATGAGTGATTTATTTGCATAACAAAACCATCACGGAATAAAAACTCACACTTTGTCATTGTTTTGAGCTACTTTCTCTCAATAGCGATCAATGTGCATTGTCACTGCTAACAGCTGTGCTCCTGCACGTAGCAGCTGCCAACACTGCTGAACAACTAATGAAACTAATGCGCATTGATCGCTACTGAGAGAAAGTAGCTACAAGCAATTACGAGGTGTGAGATTTTGTTCTGTGACGGTTTTGTTACGCAAATAAATCACTCATTCAAACACATTTTGTTTTGAGAAGATATGTTTTATTTTGGTGACCCCAGGTGGGACTACTTTTGCTTTGACCAAAACCGGACCAGAACTCTACTCACAGGACACTGTCAGGGTTAAGTCACTGTGGGTGCACCAGAGTAAAGACGGTGATGCCATACAAATTCATGTGAAAAATAGTGAACTATTGTTTCAAAAGTCAAATCACAAAGGCTTGAAATTCTTATTTCACACAAAAAACTAATTTGTACACAGCAAGTGGCAGCTATACATGACAAACACCTACTTCTGGGGGCAGGTGGACCTCCATGGGTGTGTATGAAGGCCAGTAGCCCATGGTGAGGATGTTGACTGTCAGTTCTATGATGCTGGGCTCACTCTGATTCTGCATATACTGAAAAGTTAAATCACAATGTTTACTTTTAATTATCAGAGCTCAGCCAGATGTACACTATATTGATATTTCTGTGTGATTGTGTGTGTATTTAATTGCAAAAACCTGTTTGAACTGGATCATGATGTCTTTGGACAACTCCATATCTTTGAACATCCCCTCTAGTTTACTGGTAAATGCTGCTCCACACTCTGGAATACATCAAACAATACACAAAATGCCTCAGGGACAAATATACAGTTGTGCTCATAAGTTTAGGTACTATGAATGAATGCACATGGGACTATCTTGGATGTTCTAACATGACAATGACCCAAAACACAAAGCCACATGGACCTGTCATTGGCCTCAGCAGAAAAAGTGATAAAGATGTCAAAGTCTTCTGACTTAAATATCACTGAGCCACTTTGGGATAAGTGTCAAACGTGTAATTCATGCCAGAAAACCAAAAATGTTACAGGAACTGAAGGTGTTTTGCCAAGAATAGGCAGCTTTAGCATCTGACAAAATAAAGGACCTCATCCACAACTACCACAAAAGACTTCCATCGAAGATTCAGAATTAGGGTATGTAAACTTATGATCAGGGTCATTTGGATAGTTTCTGTTGTCAGTATGATTTAAAAAGAGTACCCACATTTGTCTGATATTAAATTACTTCACCAAATCACTAGCCACAAGCGAAAGAAACATGTTTGTATTATCATTAATATTCTATGAAAAATGGCCAAAAGAATCAGAAATTCTGCTGGGATATGTAAACTTATGAGTACAACTGTAACACCTATATGATGCTGTGAGAGGAAGCATTCGTGTACTTATATTACTACTATTTTAGCATATAAAATGTATAAGACATCATGTGCTTACATTGTGGTCTTAGTGGTCCAGGACAACTTGTAAATAAGTGTATGTCCTGTCATTAAGGCTGCCTATCAAACCATACTTTCATATCAGAAAACATTTTTTGGATTGTATCTTTATATTTTAAGTAATGACACTAATTTGGGGCTCACCATGTTTGAGCTTGGACAGCATAGACTTTTCCGCATCAACTGAAGCGCTTTTGCCAACCAGCAGACGCTTGGCTAAGTCTTTCTTGTAAAACGCTTCAAACACATCTTTTCCTGAGGGGACAGAAGATGAATCAAAAGTGTAAAAACTTTCAAGTGGTTAGTAACACTGACTGTGAAAGCAAATACTATAACATCTGCATTTAACACACTATTTTGCACATTTATGTCTGTACCGTCCGCACACACAATAAACACACCGTGAATGAAACGAAAGATTATCATGATCTTGTCCAGGATTCTCTCTAGCTCCTCTTCTGTAGCCTCCTTGTTTCCTGCTCGCAACTTGGAATCCACGTATTTAGCTGAGTAAAATATAAAAATAAAAGACACAAAAAACACAAGGAAATTTTATATCCCAAACTTTTTTTTGTGTGAATATGTATACGAATGTTGAATGATCAGGACCTACCAATAAGTTCAGCAGGTTTGTTAGGCCTCTTGTTGATAAAGGTCTCAAAGGCCTCCTTCATTGCATTGATGAATCCCTCATTTCGGGCAAAACAGTTCTGTGCCACATTGTCCATCTTGTCCTTGAAATCCAGCAGGTCTTGCACCATGTCCTTGTCCTTTTCTGGTGTGCATACAATCTCTCCACCGAAGGACTACAGCCAACACCATTTACATCATAATGTTTTTACAGAAAGAAAAAGAAACGATTAATGGACCTCATCACTTTCTATGGGATTCATCTGAACTTAATGAATTTTGTGAGGTGTGTACCTTGATGTAATCCCTCCAGAACTGTAACAGTGTGGGAAGTCCTCCTTTTACCTTACTGAAGAGCTGGTAAAGGAGAGCCAGCTCTGTGACACGATTCTCATCCAGTAGAGTGCTCAGACCTGAAAATAAAATAGCACAAAATATGGTATACTGTATGTACATTTATACAAGATTTCAAAAGAAAAAAAAAATCACATTTGAAGGTTCTTTATTGACAACTAAATTAAATCCACAGTTGAAGGAAACATTTGTGCAATACATTTCTAACCAAGTATAAAATAACTGTATATATATATATATATATATATATATATATATATATATATATAAACAAATGTGAGTCATAGTTTAAGCCATACCCTTTTGTAGTATTGCTGTCATATGTTCACCTAATAACTGTTTCTCGACACAGCTGATAAGTGGTTTCCTGTAAAGTAACAAAGAGGAAATGACAAAGCATGGATGAGTACAATATAAAAAAGCAATAACATTTAGTCTGTGCTTTGATGGACATGTCTGCAAATGCCCTCTCACATCTTGACTTTTGCCAATTAGTCTTGCATCATCAGTAACACTGAGGTAAATAATAATAGCACTGTGTTCATGTCATGACCACAACAAAAAGAAAAGCACTGAGTGTTGTAATTAATCTGCGGTAGACTGTCTTTTGTTTAGGTTAGTACACAGGTTCAAAGAGAGCTTTCAAATCATTTATTTTCTATGTCTGATTGGATATTATTCAACACAATATTGTTCTAAAATTATAAATTAAAAAGCAGCTGAACATGAAATATGCCAAATGTATGTAGAAGATTTACTGAGTGCTCTGGTCGAGGTAGCTCATGATACGATCATTCTCTTCTTCCAACCGACGAGCCACATGGTGCAAGTATTCAGGCACCTGTACACAGGCAGATGATATACAAATCATTTATAGGAACAAAACATACACTTGGAATTAATTTACCAATGAATAATAATGAACACATGAGATGAAAATATTTTAACTATATACCCATAAATTGTGGGTTTCACTCACATCTCTCTCCTGCATCAGGCGCTGTCCTTCTGCTGCATACAACCGATTGGTCTCAATCAAAAATTGTTCCTCAAATGAATCTTTGTAAACCTGACAAAAGTCAATCAGGGAGGTAAAGACACTGACTTTTATCACATTCAATCCATGGAGCAAGTAGGTACTGATAACAAAGCAATAAAGTACCTGCAGGTCTGAGAGCATGCCCAGTAGACTCCTGAGTAGACTACGATCTACAGTCTCACCATTCCGTTCAAGTTCTATCTGCTCCAAAATGCCATCTACCGTCCGCTTCTGAACGGCACTGTCACTCACAATGTGAATACGAAACAGTTCCAGCCCAGTGTCCCTGTAACATTAAAAAACAAAACAATTTCTGACTCTTCTATATAATACATCTGAATGAAAAAATGTGTTTGAATAAAATACCAATTTACCATATAGAAGGGAGCAGGGAGTTCTGCAGCACATAGGTACGATCCAGAAAGAGAAAAATGCTACGGATCATTATCTTTAAGAGAGATAAACAAAAACTGTCAGTGTAGCAGTCATTCATCAAAACAACAGATGCGTATCTGAAGAGTCAAACTTTACAGTTTGCCTGCAGTGATCCTGCCAACAGCGATTCATCCTCTTCAGGAAGGAAAGGTTATCCAAAGACTCTGTGAGGTCATTGTTAAGGAAAAGCATCCTTTTCATTATTTCTGTTTTATTCATTTAAAACAGTTTAGCATGAGCATATTACTACAACTATTTATAGACAAATATTATCTGTACATAAATTAGTATGGAAAACATGTCAAGTACCTTATGACAGCCACATTCACTGTTTGTTAAACCCCACTGTGAGATATCAACATATGAAGAAGTCCATACCTTCACATATGTATTTAGAAAAGACCTGAAGTGTGACAGCAAAGTCCATATTTCATCAAAAGTAGAGATGCACGATATATTGTTTGAGCATTGTCATCGCAATGTACATATGTGCATTAATCGCATCACAGGTACGAGGCAAATTAACTGAATGTCTTATCTAATTTCAACCAGTGTACCTGACACACACACTGTGCACAGCAATCCACAAATCATAATCCCTTTTAATCAGTTAGGTGAAGAAGACCACACCCCTGCACGAGTCGCTTGTAAAAGCATTGAAAAATGAGCAACTAACAAGAAAAAATCATCAAAAACGAAGACTTGGTACCAAAAAGAGAAACATCTGTTATCTGAATTATTTCACCTACAGGATAATACTGAAACATGTTTTTTTCGATAGTCCCTTCCACCTGATGCCACAACGAGAGGAAATGCAACTGATTAGTTTGACCATTTACATTGGTGCCACACAGTGATTATATCCTGCTGTTTATTTCTTCATATTGCAAAATATATTGCAGAGTTAAAAAAAAAAAAAGCAATATCAGTTTTTTTTCCAATATTGTGCAACCCTAATTGATACAAGGTTAATCCTGCCTTTACATTTAGGCTGCAACTAAATATTCAATCTATTTGTATGATATTTATTTACTGTAATAAAAAGTTACAAAACTGAAAAACACCACCATCTAACTTCCCGACGTAGTAATTACCTGTGATGACACGCTGCAGTTGTAACTGATCAAATCAAATTGTATTTATATACAGCCAAATCATAACAGAAGATATCTCATGACACTTTACATATAGGGTCGGTCAAAATCACACTGATTTACAGAAACCCAACAGAATCCTCCAGGTATTCAGTTACAGGAATTGATGAAAATTAATAGAACACACACATCAGCGACATCAGGTCTCACCTTATTGTCTGTACAGGTTTCCCCTTTACCTGACAAATGCGTATAAAAAGGATATTCTCTAAACTGGTGGATCTGAGCTTGAACATGATCTTCACAGACTTGTCGTAGCTGTTTGTACAGTGTTGGGGAAACTTTATAGGAACACAGGTTTTCAACAGCCTTCAAACAAAACACAGGGGACATAGACATGGAGAAGAAAGAACAACATGTTATACATTTGTTACAACTGTATATGATTCATTATGTGGAAATGCAAGTGAGAATTTCTAGGCTATGAATATTAATGTCTAGTTATGCCACAGTAACAAGTAGAAGTGAGCTCTGTGCAACAGAATATTTGTTCAAGTCCTTACAAGTTTAACAACATGGACTGAATGAAATGAAGATATACTGCAGAATGGAATGGGAAAATGTAACTGACTGCAGAATCAAGGATGAGATCATTAAAATGCAGAACTAAAAAATAGGTAACAAACTTGATAGAGCTCCTCCAGATTGTATTTGATAGAAGTGCTGTTCTGGATGGCTCCCACTGCATCACGTAGCTTCAGCCATGTGTCCTCAGTGTAGTTCTCGGCTAGTTTTGGCCTGTCTGTTGCAAAAAGCAAGCAATAATGAGTGTACAGCTTACAACAGCTTACAACACAACTTCCTGAGATAAGCTTTTCCACTGATGTATTCTATATCCTGGAATATGAACGTACATGTAACATATATGTACAACATATAATACCCAAAAATTCCTCCCTGAGATAAAACACTGGATTCATGTTCAGTGAATGAGATTTTAACAGGAAAACTCACTTTTTCTTTAGTTCTGATACACATTGTATTTGCATGACTATCTACTGCACTGATGCCTATACTGGCCCAGACCTGGGATAGACACTTAGCATGCTGCATGGTGTGTGTGTGTGTGTGTGTGTCTGTCTCTGTTTATGTCTACTCCACTTGACCCTGTGTCAAAGTATTTGAGGAAAAAAACTTACTAACCCCAGAGAGCATTTGCACCTATTGTTCTGTATATTTCCTGTCTACCTTGTAACTGCTAGTGCTACAGGCTATAATTATATCCTCTATTTTAAGTCACTTTGGATAAAAGCGTCTGCTAAATGCAATGTAATGCATGTGAATTAAGTAAAATAAGTGATTATCAATTAGTGCTGACAATAGAATGGAAATGATAATTATCTTCATTATTATCAGTTTTTACCATATATTTACATAATTAATTACTTTTCTCAGAAATCAGCAGCTATGATAACCATCATGTCATGTAACATCTTGATAATCATCATACTTTCTTTCCTACAAGCCCATTAGTTTGCAATTAGAAAAAGGAAAAAAAAGGGAAGGAGGAAGAGGGACAAGGAAAAAACAAAAAAAAACACTATTTGTTACCTACTTTCCTATCTGCTCATTTGTTTTTTTGTTTTGTTTTGTTTTGTGTTCTGTTTTGTTTTTTGTATATATGTATATGTTTAGTACTTCAATTATTTATTATTAGTATTATTATTATTGTTATTATTGTTATTATTATCATCATTTTTGTACTATGCACTATATTGCTATAAGATGAATTCAGGTTATTGGGGAAGTGAAGAAGGGGTAGGATTAAATAAGCTTATGCTTCATCCTACTCCTTTTTGGACATGTCATTGTGTATTATTATTATTATCATTATTATTGTTGTATTGATTATTGTTGCACTCTGCACATGTTCGAAATAAATCATTCAAATCAAAAAAATCAAAATGTTAAATAAAACAGAAAGTTCCAATACTGTTGCTTTTCTTTATTTCAATTCCATGCATGATTTGATTATAATTATTTTGTACGGAAAATTTTGTATAGGGCTACGAAATCATTGCTTAAAAACTAGGGCATCATAAACGCATTTTACATGAGTAATTAAAATGTGTCGTGTTAATCCTCATAACTATACACTAATCAGAGATAACTTGGCAGCAGTTCATTTGCTGCCAGAAAAGATAAACCAAGAGCAGTGCAACTTTATTCTGCATGCTCTGAAAGTTACTCTGTCGTGATATAAGTATTATTAATGATAACCGATGATGTTGCTACAGAAGAACCCCAGTGAAAATTACAATGAGTGACAGTACCTTTGAAATTTTTGATGACTAATTTCTTTGAAGCGCCTGTTTTGCCTGAGGCCACAGCAGAGGTCCTGGCCATCCCGTTAGTGTCCGTTATAGCGGAGAAGCTGGCTCTCTTGTCCTGTCGGGTGTCCTCTGCCATTATCAGATTAGCGCTTTGGCTTAACGCTGTATGATTCAAGTGTTTTGCTAAATTCAACGTTATACTGTTTAGTCGCTTGTTCACAGTCAGTAACTCTGCCTCTTTTTTGAACCCGTTGTCTTTGGTTGAGAGTACAAAGGTCCCAGTCTATTTAAAAAAGCATTTACTTGTAAACACTCACTAATGTTAATTAAACAGAAAACATAACTACCGCCAGCTAAGTAAACAGATAGCAAGCTAACAGTATGTTACCAGAAACTGCAGCTCACTTTGCTACCAGTTTTCGTCTTCTTCACAACACTTTAGCTTTAGCTTTAATGGCTACTCCATGCCATTGTCCCCTACTTACAAATAATAAAGGGTTCGATTTTTGGATGTTGCAGCTGTAAACAAAAATAAAAACACAAACGCGACATAGTTAGCGTTGGTATCACAGACCCATACAACTAATGGCTTTCTTTAACCACATAGCTAGCTAGCACAACAAAATGGCTTTTCTCAGACAGTTCAGTTGGACAGGTGCATCTTGGGTGAAAAGCAGTGGAGTTGCATTCAATGACAAACTGTACTTTTAGGACCTTTACAAAAAATAATGAAATATGGTGTTTCTTTTACATTGCTTTAAAAGCTGTTAGTGTCTGTGGAGAATGTGTAACCTTTATTTTAGGCTTTGTTAAAAAAAAAGTAATCTTGAGTTTTACTGCTTGTGTTTGTACTTACTATTTGTTTGCTTTGGTTTAATAGATCAATGTGTAATATTATTTTAATATATGACAGATAATTGATGTCTTCAGGGAGTTAAGCTAAATGTGATTATGAGAATCCGTATGACAACAGATGCATTATTATCACATTTTAAGTAACGCTCGGTTTTTTTTATTACTGCCATTTGAGCAAATAGTCTAATTATCTAAATTGCGTCTTGCCAAAATAAATCAAAGCCATCACAATCAAAGCAATGGCACTCACATAAATGAAACACTCAGTATGAGCAATGTGAAGTGCTGCTATGAAATTTTTTGTTTCTGGGTGTGAACGCAGCACTGTGTCACCTGCGAGCAGCAGGAGTTCAGTGAAAACGGGCGGTGTTTCATACAAGACAGGAAGGCTGAAACGACACAAGCCATATTTCCCCCTCCCAGTGTTGTGCTGGGAAGTATGCCTGTCTGTACGTATTCGTCATGGAACTTCGTTGTGGAGTAGGGTTCGCCTGTGAGTGGTGATCCCTGGCCTGCCGTCACCAGCCCCGTCTGTAGCGGTAGGTTCTTGCTAACAGCTCCCAGGAAAACTAACGCTAGGGAGGTAGTTGGTGCGCAGAGCATCATCTCAAAAGGAGGGGAGGCCGGTTGAAACTAAGGGCTTTTTCTTTTGAAAGATTGTGGTAATGTAACACTGCATTTTCATGGATTACGTTAATATCTTTAACTCATTATTTAGCAGCATTTAAGATCTATATTAGCGGTAATTAAGTGGCTAACATTGGTAGTAGTATGAGCAAGCTCCTTGTGCTATTAGCATAGCTAGGTGGCCCGATAACTAATCAATTAATGGACTAATTCGATCACGACATCCTTGCACGTTGAGTCTATTAAAACATTTTGAGAAGTTATTTCATCTCCATACAAACTAGTGTTTATTAGCGAACTTTGTTTTGCTAGTTTCAGTGCGCTTAGCAAGCTAGCCCTCAACGTCATTACCTAGCTGTTGCAACGTTACCCAATAGTATCTAATCTGACAGTAGTGTTAGAGATTTAATATTGCCCCCAGCTACACTGATCACCGGTAATGTCCATTTTGATCACTGAGAAGGTTTCATGATTTTACACTGGTGGCGAAGTTGCATTATCTAAACGCACACAGTCCTGTAAAATGACAGTATGTGACACTTATCTTTCACATTTTGCAACTTTTCTGAGCTGTAACGTAATCAAATCGATGGAAACGACTTTTATTCTTCCTTGTGACACTGATAAAAGTACAGTAGGATACAATTTCATGGACCACAAACACAGCTATCTGCTCTGCCTAGATTATATCACAATAGTGTCATGTATCACTTCATTTTCTGACTGATTATTGATCTATAAAGTTGAAAAAGATTCTTAAAATGAACATTGCAACACTAGTGAACTGTTAAAACGGATATAGTCAAACTACTGCATTATTGGAATCAATAGCTTTATAAATGGAACATGGAGTATATCTCCAGAGTATGGTCAAAATGAGGGATACACCCATCCCTATCTTGCTGTGTCAAGTAATAATGCCAGTATATTAATAATGGAGTACACTTTTTTCAGGAAAGTGCAATATTGATGTCCACTGTTTCCAGTTGTGTTCACGCTTGACTGTTTTTTTCTTATCTAGTCTAGATGCTGTGCCCAAGATGAGTGTGAAGGCTTTTGAGCTAGTCCCCGCTGTGGAGCGAGATCTCCTCATGGGGGACAAGGCTCGCATCAACATTGAATGCATAGAATGCTGTGGAAAACATTTGTATGTAGGTACCAACGACTGCTTCATCCACCACTTCTTATTAGATGAAGTCACTTCTGCAAAAGGGAAACTCAGTTATTCTGCTCAGAAGCTGCTGCACAAATACTTGGGCCTCAAAAAACCAGTTGCTGAGCTGCGGGCTGCCTCGGCTTTGGAGCGTTTGATCGTACTTTGCGATGGAGTAGTGTTCCTTGTTGACATGGTGACCCTGGAGACTGTGCCCTCTGCAGCAGGGGGAGGAGCCAAGATCAGAGGTGTGACTGCATTCTGCATAAATGAAAATCCTGTAAATGGTGATCCTTTCTGTGTGGAAATGGGCGTGCTCTCCTCCAAAAGGCGGACTGTTCAGATTTTTATGGTTTATGAGGACAGGGTGCAGCTGGTCAAAGAGGTGAGCACACCTGAGCAGCCTTGTGCGGTCAGTCTTGATGGTTACTTCTTGTGCCTGGCCCTTACTACACAATACATGATCTTAAACTACAACACCGGAGCCCACCAAGACCTCTTCCCTTATAACAGTGAGGAGAGGAGACCGATAGTGAAGAGGATCGGAAGGGAAGAGTTTCTGTTGGCAGCTCCTGGGGGTCTTGGTAAGTTGGTATAAAAATACCAAAACTGGCATTGTAGAAGTTCAGTTACATTCTGAAACTCAGAAATTTTCTCTTAAAAAGAACCATTTTGAAAAATTGTTTGTCGTTGAGAAAACAAATTATAAAGTTGCCCTTTTCCAACAATTTTTTTTATAGTGAGTTGTTTGGTTTATGTCCTGCTCTAAAACCATACAGTGAATATCTTTGTGTTGCTAAATAAACTGGACCTTTGATAATATAATTTTTCAGCATTTACTGACTGACCTTTTGAAGACCAAATAATCGATCAGTAGCCAGTCAAAACAATCAGCTGCAGCCCTACAACTGTTTCCCTTCAGTTAGAAGTTAAACCTTGTGCTATAAAGTTTGAATTTTGTAGAATTCTGAGTATATCATTAACTTTGGTTTTTGTTTAGTTTGGTATTTAGTTTCTCTGAGTCTGTATTAGGAGGGAGGCCATGATTTGTAGAAGCTGAGAAAGTCACAAAAATGCTTGGCATCAAATATGATTTACAAAACTATTGTTTATTAAAATTAATATTGTTTAATTCCATTTTAATGTTGTTTACAACGATCTTTTTTCTTGTTTTACATACCGGCAGTTCTTTATTGTTGTTGTTTTTTTAGTATCTTTGTTAATGAAAACTCACACAAAGCTTTTTTCTTGTGTTCTTCAGGGATGTTTGCCAATGCTGAAGGTGTATCTCAGCGAGCTCCAGTCAACTGGTCTGAGAGTGTGATTGGTGCCACTGTGTGCTTTCCTTATGTCGTGGCTTTAGATGAGAGTTTCATTACGATCCACAGCATGCTGGATCAGCAGCTGAAACAGACACTTTCATTCAGGGATGGACACATTCTACAAGACTTTGAAGGTATCCTGAAACACCTGTCGCATTAGACAAATTCTACACATGGTTATCTGAGACTGAGTTGTGACCTATGAGTTTTGTGTGTTGTAGGAAAGGTCATCCTGGCTTCCACTAAAGCTGTGTACGTCCTTGTACCCTTACCACTGGAGAGACAGATCCAGGATTTGCTGGTCAGTCACAGAGTGGAAGAAGCACTCGTTCTCACTGAGGGAGCGCAGAGAAATATTCCCAAAGAAAAGTTTCAGGTAACAATATTTTACTTCAACTTTTGTAACTTTGTGAGTTAAAAGTGTGATCCTTTTGCTGTACTCCAGTAATGGTAATAATCTGTAAATCTGTCCCAATAATGGATTTCCATTTTCTTTTCATGTTCAGATTTTGCACAAAAGGATCCTCCAGCAGGCAGGTTTCATACAATTTGGACAACTTCAATTTCTAGAAGCAAAAGAACACTTCAGGTAAGTTTTTGTTCTGTTTATGTGCAAGTTTTTTCCTCTCTATGTTTGAGTCAGAACACTTGTTGTAATATTACATCAAGTCATTCTGATCTTATTAGGGTTATTTCATACCAAATTACTTAGCCTCCCCTAATTATTTTTTTCATGTAAAAAAACAAAAAGAAAAGTTAACATTTCTATTAAGTTCACTGGACCTTGCAAAAAAGCTCCATTCTAAGAAAAAAAAAAAGTTTGGTAGCACAATTGCATTACTGTGTCATCCAAGCTTCATCAGTGCCATATTTTTTAATGGTTTAAGTAGAAGTTCATCAAAGAAGCTCTTAAGAAATTTTCAACAAGTAATTGTGGAAATTGTAGTGTTTCATCTCTACTCCTTTTCAGTTTATCATAAATTTTGATTCAGTGTAGTATTAGTGGTCATATTCAGAAGATGTTTTTTTTCTAAAACTGATTTGAAAGGATCATAAGCATATAGGATGAAATATCCATGATGTAGATTAAATGAAGTGAAGTGATGTATGAATGATGTAGGTACATGGAATGATCTTAACAAAAGAGGGATGTTGTTTTTGGTTTGGTTTCTATGTTAACACTCAGCAAAACTATTGTTTGAATTCATACTATATTCGGTTTATATGTTGCCAGTGACCCAGAATAGAATACGAACATTAAACATTACATTAAATTTTTCATGAATTCCTAAAAAGATTTATTTACTTATAATGGGGGCAATTTCACACGTTTACAAAAACATCCGTTTTGTTTCAATTTACTTCAAGCTTGGCACATATATAGAGGCACTTGATATGCTGACATCAGCACACTGATAATCATGACATCAACTGGTATGATGCAAATAGAATAGCAGTACTTTATTGATCCTGAAATGTGGGATTTGTTGTGTCTGGCACCACCTGTTACGATTTTGTTGATGTGTAAACTACTGCACTGATTTCTCATTCTTCTATTGTCAGACTTATAATTCTTGATTGCGTTACTTATGTGCAGTTTTACCTTTATGTATTGTTTACAGAAAAGGTCAGCTGGATGTTCGGGAGCTGATATCTCTTTACCCACTGTTACTGCCAGCTTCCTCTTCATTCACACGCTGCCATCCTCCACTCCATGAGTTTGCTGATCTCAACCACCTTGCACAGGGAGATCAGGAAAAAGTACTGCAGTGCAAGAAATTTCTCATTAGTTATTTAGGAGAGGTAAAACAGAGACATTGCTTTTTTAATTTAGATTTTAAAGAGCATTTAGCTCTCATAGTTTCAGGATTATAATGATACAAATGTATTTCCATCTCCACTCACAGGTACGAAGCACAGAGGTGGCAAACGGCTGCAGGGAGGATGTTGACACTGCACTGTTGAAGCTGTATGCGGAGCAGGATCACGACAGCCTTCTAGACCTGCTCGCCACAGACAATTCCTGCCTCCTCGCAGACAGTGTCCCGTGGCTTGAGAAATATCACAAGTGTGTATTGTACTGTATTATCAATGGACAAACAAAGTCACTGTTTAAGCTCTGTTTTTTTGGATGATTTTTTTTTTTTTTTTTTTATGATGTAATTGGTTTTTAAAGTGTAATTAAAATTGAAAGCATCCTCTTAATTTGAAACCATATTTAGAACTATATTAATTACCAGACCAACAGACAAAGTCATGGGCACTGCAGGGATCACTTCAATTTTCATTAATTATTGCATTCACAAAATGAGGAAATTACTGGAGGGATTTGTTGGGTAAATACGGTGTCCCTTAGTTAATTTCCAACTGGGCACAGGTTTAAATATTTCATCCAGATAAGACACAGCCGTTTAATTACTTCATATACAAACATCTTGAGGGAGACTATTTGTTTCATGATGTCTTTTTTTTCTCTCCCTTTCACATAGATATTTTGCACTAGGGCTGCTTTATCATTACAATGGCCAGGATTCATCGGCAGTCCAGGTACGTACATGTAAACTAAATTTACAACCAACTCTCATTGAAGGGGTAACGCCTATATAAGGTTTTCAGTTTTACGGAATGCATACTTTTTCTGTATTCGTCTGACAGTTGTGGATTCGTGTGGTAGACGGGGATCTGCAGGACTCTACAAGATCTGACTTATATGAGTACATCGTGGACTTTCTTTCCTCTTGTTCTAATCTGGATTTCGTGTGGAAGTATGCAGACTGGGCTTTACGGAAAGATCCAACTGTATGTTCTCAAGACCTGGAATTATCTTAAAACTGTTACTTCACTTAAGTACACTTTCAATCTGAGAGCAACCAGTTATCATATTTTCTCTTAATCTGTTAAATTAATCTTTAATGTATTGTATGAATTGTGCTTGAATACTTAATTTTTTATATATGGTATGAAAGGGAAGAGCTCCACTGGTAACACAGTCTTTCTTTGTCCACCATAGATAGGTGTCTACATTTTTACAAAGAGGCCTGCCACTAAAGAGCTACCAGAATTGAACCCTGATAATGTTATCGCTTATTTGGGAAAACACAAGCAGGCGCTTCTCCTCTATCTGGAACACCTGGTTTTGGACCGACAGATACAGGTACAGGAAATGGATACAATCTCTGCCCTGCCAGACTGTCATTAATTAAGACAAGGGACGCTGATGCTGATCTGACAAATTATAAACTTCTTCTTTTAAGGTAATAAGCACAATGAAAGCAATTTCCATGCAGTATCAGTTCTCCTCTTTATTAGGTTACAGTATCTGGTTTCCCATGTCAGCACTGCCTTCCAGTTATGGCTTTGAAGCTATTGTACTGGATCTTTCTGTGTCAACTCAACTATGACCTCCCAGTTCATGGCATGGATTTGCTTCTAAAAATGTACGTCAAAGCTTCTTTTAAGTTCACGGGACCATGCAAAATTCTGGAGCTGTAACTTCTATTACTCCTTGAGTTGTGATGTCAGACTTCAAAGCTTACTTGCATTTGTTGAACTGTTTTATTAATAGGAAAGTGTTAATATTTGCCCTATAGACAAGCTTTGAAAGATAGATTTCTTCCTCATTCAGTAATTCTTTGGATAGAGCTTGTTTTACTTACTTTTAGGTTGCTGTAGTTTAACATTCAGTGTATTTATCTCATTGGACTATTGAGTGTATCTAAGATACAAATTTCAATCCAATCTGGTGGAAAAATAAGCATCTGGGGAGGCATAGACATATCCTTTTCTATTTCTCTAAGATTCAAATATCCCAGCTAAAAAAACAACTTGGAGTAAAGCTGAGGGATTTTGCAAGATTCAGTGGTATTAATAGAAGAATTTGACTCCTTGACAAGAACTGGGAAGGCCGCATCAGTGGGTTGTTGTAAAGTATAAAAAGCTGGAACAGTTTTCCCTCTGGTATTCAACCTCAATAATAATGGCTTCCTGTTGTACCCTGTAACACTGCTTTGAAACTGCTGTATTGCAAATTCAAGAGAACCTATCAAAGGTCCACATTCTAAAATTCTCTTAATTATTTTGTGCCATGTGTACAGAAGGAGACGTTTCATACGCACCTGGCTGTGTTGTATCTGGAGAGAGTCTTATCGTTACTATCAGAGTCACCAACAGATGAAGAGCAGCTGACGAAAGCTAGAGAGAGGCTTCAAGCTATGCTCAGGGAGTCCAACCTATACCGTGTACAGTATCTTTTAGGTGAGTTACATGTGTGTTAACTGACTGTAAGGATATAATTATGTATGCATGAATAGAATTATTCTCAGGTCCAAAGTTTTAATTCCTCTGCTTTGTTTAGGTAAAATGGAGAACTGTGAACATTTGATGCTAGAGCGTGCAACACTACATGGAAAACTGGAGGAGAATGAGAAAGCACTCCACATACTAGTGCACAAACTCAGAGACTTCCCGTCTGCTGAGGCCTTCTGTATATGGGCCTCCTCACGTCGGGATTCTGCCTACAGGCAACAGTTGTTTCATCTTCTCCTCGGGGTGTATCTTGATGGTACTCTCCCTGCACAATCCCAGATTGCAGCAGGCAGCGGAAGTGGGGAGCTGGAAATGGCAGCAGTGGACCTTCTGAATCGGCATGGGGAGGTGTTCGACGCAGTTCGGGTACTGAGGATGCTCCCTGAAGGCTGGTCCCTGCAGCTGCTCAGGCCCTTTTTGGGTCGAGCCGTTAGGGCCAGTATGCACACCTGCCGCACCTCCCAGATCGCTCTGGGTTTAGCCCACTCTGAAAACCTTCAGCTGCTGCATGACAGGGTATGAAACTGAGCAAAATATATGTTTCTGTTCTTATTCTAATAACTGCATAGAATTGTTTATTGTACCTACCATTATGACTTCTCATCATAGCTCATATACAGAAAATGCCTCATTTTAGAAAACACACCTGTGCCATCAATCTGGAGAGAAAAGATTATATGAGTACACGTCACACATTGTACAAGTAGAAGTCTACAAACACACACCACTACATGCTCGGACATGTAATGAGTAACAGGTCTGAGCTGTTTGAACTAAACATCTGTTGGTATAAACAACAGTACTGGTGCTTTTGTTTTTACGGAGTGTGGGCGATAAAGAAGGTTCCTTTTTCATATTTTGAATCGTTTTTTTGAACGTTTGTGTATTTGAACTATTGACATGTCAGCTGCTGATTTGAAAATGAAGAATATATCACTTAAAAGTTCATGAATTGACCATTGGTTGTTAGTGAAGGTGATTCCACAATAATGGAAACTGATCTTTCTATACTCCTACTCGTGTATATTCTGTTGTTAATCATATTGCATAAACATCATAGTAGTCTTTATTAAAGCATAGCTACATTATAATTGTGTACTTTTTCTGTATTTTTCCTCCACAGTTGAAAGAGCGGAAGAAACCAGTCTTTGTGTCTGCAAAGAAGGGATGCCACCTGTGCCACAACACCTTCAGTGAGCCTGACGTTGTGTGCCTGCCAGGGGGAGTGCCTGTTCATACTCACTGTGTAGCCCAGAGAGTAAGAGACTCTCCCACAAAGAGACAGTTAACTAATAGAAGTAACCATACGTGAGACTTCACACTCCACCCTGTCATGTCAGAGGCACCAAACTAAAACGGGACAGGCTTAGTATTTTTTGGGTGACTGCAGGCTGTAGGAATCACAACAAGCACACGACACCATATCGCTGTTGTAAGAATCTACTTGAAAGTACTGAGAAACGCAAAGAAAGCTGTTGAAAGTGTGTGATTGAATACACAGGTGAAACAGAGGATTTTAATTGTTTATTCCTGTGCTTCGAATATACCCTACCTTCAGATTGCAAGTTTTAATCAAGCGGGGGAAAAAAAACAGTCACTCTGCCCTTTATCACTTTAAACTGAGAGTAAATGAATGATTGCCCCATCTGGTGATTCACTAATGTTCCCATTCTTCCTTTAACGGTTTTAAACTGGAATTTGAGAAACTGCTTTGGACTAATGAGACATGCCGCATTTGATCCCTGTTGCAAATGTTTCTGATGCATGAACATAATATCCACTCTTCTGGTTCTGGTCTGATGAAGTTACATGGAGATTGTATTAGTATGGCCTTAACCTGCACATTGCAGTGTTTGGTTTTAATGTGAAGACCTACAGGTTGAAAGGCACTCTTTTATGTCCACACTTCACTCTTGACATTTGGTGCCACTGCTTTATGTCCCTTCAGCAATGGATGTTGTATTTACGGTATTTCTGTCATTCACTGGTAACAATTTTTAAACTAAGGCCACTGGCTTTGAGTGTTTGGTTATTAAAGCTCAGTGTATCGTATGAGAAATAACAACAGTATAATCCCTATGTGAACTGTTACATTTCCCTACTTATCATGATTAAACATAACTGGGAACAAATCACTACTCAGCCTGTACCATGAATTGCTAGATGGGCCCTTGCATAAATGAAATAATCTTCACTGATAATATTTCAGTTGACTCCCAGTTTAACATTTCAGCAAATGTACTGGCAGAGTTATACGGGATGCTGCAAATATCTGAATTATTACAAGCTCACATGGAATCAGACTGCATAAATTTGATCTGCTTTTGAGATGTAAATGAAATAAATCAAGAAGGATCTTCACTGCCACTGACCATCATACATCCATGTGGTTTTTGCTGCAGAACACACTGTTATGTAGATGCAATGAATCCTGCTCCTTCAAGGGTATAATGCAATGTAAAACAATAACACAAGACTGTGTTCATTTGTGACACTTGAAATTGTCCACTCGTGAAACACTGTATGGGGAAACTGTTTGGGTTTATTCCACCGGATGCCTTGATAATCTTTTTAGATAATGGAAAATTCAGCTAGTCAAAATCATTCCTACTTCTGATGTATTAAAAGTTTTATCAAACTAAAAAATAAAATTGAAACAAATCAAAAAGTTCTTGATATTGTGCATCACACACCCAGCATTTAAAAAAGTAAAATGGATTTTGCAGCCCTGATTTTAAACCCCATCAGACAACCTTCCAAACACAGGAGGAAGCATTAACTGGTTCTGTTTGTAACCATAAGAAACCACTGCTTTGATTTCATCAATGATCTTAAAATAACGGGTTACCTGGAATTCAACTGAATTAATCAGCTCAAAATCAAACCAAATATGGTTTTGTTAAGCTGTTCTACACAAAATATTTTTTAAAGGTCAATGTGGTCTGTATTTGGTTGTCCTAAGTTTTTTTTTTTTTTATATATATATATACATTTATCCAAAAGTGTTGGCTGTTTCTCACAAACACTGACCATACAATTACAAACGTTTTCATCCACATCCTCCTCAATCTGCAAGAAACCACTGAAATGAGTAACAAATTTAAGCGTTAAACAATTAGCCTCCCATATTGTCTATATTTATCACATTTTAATGTGTCCTCTATGTCTGTGGTGGGTTTGGCCTATTTCTCTGATGCCTGTACTGTTGACGCTAGCCTTCTTTACTTGCAACCCATTTCTGAAAATATTATTTTTCGAGCAAGGACAATACAAAATCACTTTCAGTGACAGACATCCATATAGCCTAATGCACATCATATTTCTGTCTGAAAATAAAGTGAAGCTTGCTTTAAACTAAGGTCTCCTAACAATAACCTAAAATGATTTAAAATATTTAAACAGTTGTGTGGGGAAAATGCTATTGTATTTTTAAATATATGTAAACTGGTATGTATATATTGCATTTGTACCTATTTGTTGCTTTCTAAATCAATGACAATGTGGATGGAGAGTACAAACTGTAAATCCGTCCCATTTTAATAAACATGAAATAACTTATTGAGTCTCAGTTTCAACCTTCACATCTAACACTTAATAAATAATTAATTCATTGTTTCTTGTTTTCTAATTTCATACAATATGAGATGAATGTGCACTGGTAGGCTACTGCATCTTTTAAAAGCATCTTTGCTTTTATCAACTGAAATACTGTCGTATGCTCTGCTCATAGTTTTCATATTTATCCCAAACAACTACACAGATGAGAACTGGTCAAACACATGGGACGACATTGTTGGTGTTATGTGAAACTCCAACTCTTATTTTAATTTGATTGACAAAAATGAGAAGTCCAAATCAACATTTAGCCCAGGGACATATGATGGACTCTTATTTTGACCTCCGCCAAGAAGGTATTAAATTCGGGTCTTTTTGTCTGTCTGTCAGCAGGATTACGCAAAAAGTTCAGAAAGGATTTTGTTTCAACTTTCAGGAATGATAGATAATGGGTCAAGGAAGAACACATTAGATTTTGAGCTCTGAAGGTCAAAGGTAACACTAAAGATCAACAGCTAAAAAACATGAGTAGTCATTTCTCAGGATTCAGACAAGATAGTCTTATGGAGAAAGAGATAGGTCTCTTCATTATTTGAACATTCAAACACCATTATCCACATGAATAATATCATTTGTTAGCGCAAAGAAAAAAATTGTGACTTGTAAACTCTTAACTTATACAAATGTGTATTGGTTTATTCAAATGTTTGGTAACTTGCAAATTAAACCATACCTTATTTGTAGACATATCACATTTTGCATGCGCATCTGCCTTGAGATTCCATGTGAAGTGTTGAATCTGCATTTACAGATTGTCCAACACGCGCATGAATACCTGCTTCCATTTACGTAATTTTGAGACATAAATTTCACACTTTTTCCAATCTGATCCAAACACGAAGGTTTTACAACCCAGACTCAAGAGTCATAGACCGTAGGAAATGGTGCTGTTAATCAGGGGCATCACAATCATTTAAAATGTGGTGGTGTTCTAGATTGTGACATGAGCAAGATTTTCTGAATCTATCATTGGCAAAATTAACCGACAATTATCCATTAATGGTTGCATTTTTATATTAAAAATTAATATATGGCCGAAAATAACAAAAAAAAATGTTTTCTTCAATTAAACATTTATTCTAAGAAGAACAAAACTTTTGACAGAAATACAATAAATAATGATAATGAATAAAAACTTCCCCCTCCTTACCCCTACTCAAAACATCCAAAAGTGCTCCTCCTACTTTCAAGCTTAAAATTGGTTTTCTTAATGTTATTTAGCCTATATGTTGTGATAGTACCCTGTTTCTATTGCCCTGTGGAAAGCTGTGCACTAGGCTAAATGCTAAACAACCCATGTAGTTCACTAGACAATGACTCTTACATTCTGCATGTCTCTTTATTTGTGTGTAAGTGTACGTTCACGAAGATGTAAGTTCATATATTGTCTATAATTTTACTACATCCAATCCGTGATTCTATGTGGTGTCTGTTAACAGTAGATTGACTTGACCTGGTTCCTTCTAATGGTAAATCACTCACTGCTGTATAGACATTAATGGCTAATGATGACATTTCTTATGTTACTAATGAGTGAATGTTTGGGATATACCAAACCAATAATGTTAATTTGCTGTCAAGCTCATAGCTGAGTTATTTTTTCATTTACAAAATTAAAGCATCATTCTGTACATTCAGTCAATTATATTTATATATGGACAACACAAGGGTTAAACAAAAATTGCATTAAAAATGTTTTACATCATAGTATTCTGATATTTCATTTTAAATATGTGTTTCTTTACTTGAAAGGTTAAACATGTGTTGTCCAGCTGAGTGGACATTTTTGTAACTCCATAAAAAATAGGTTCATTAAAAGTATTTCAGTCTCACTGCTTCATTCATGCCTAAAAAGGAATAAAAACACTTAGGATAAAATTTTTGACTAAGATTCTCATAATTCATGCATCAAAGGGTTAAGCTGAAGGTTCAGTGTGTTCATTCAGCACAAGATAAAAGTGAGTCAGTGTGTGATTTGTTGAAGCATTTTCCCCTTTAGTTAGTCAGCTGACTATAGAAAATGGTCTATAAAACATGTAGATATAAGAAAGTGGCATGTTTGAATTCAGAGGGTGGCTGTTTCAGAGGCTTAAATTTCAGTCACAGTATGATCAATATTGTAGCAATAAGACTGAACAGTTAAAGCATGTTACATCCCTACTGTTAAACAGGCATAATAGCTGATCCATTGGGAAAAATACAATGATTTTTACCCTGAAAGTTTCTTATGTTGACACTTGCAGGCCATAATGAAAAGAGAAAATAACATTATTACTACTATTTGGAAGAGGAACAGAAAAAGAAATGAAGGAGAAGAACAGTAGAGAAACCAGGAGGATTAGAGCTGAAGAGGGTCCCTGAGAGGAACAGACCTGGAAGGAGGAGAAGAAGAAGAAGATAATGTCAATGTGAGGGATTCAAAAGGAGGAAGATTTGAGAGGGACAGGACATCAAGCAGTTCTTGATCTTGAATATGTAATAACCACAACTGACCACTAGATGGGAACAAACTCATGTAAGTATGCTACTGTTTTGTACACTACATACAAAAAAGTAACTTCATTGTCATAGTTAGAAGATAATTGCAAATGTCTTCTTGTTATTTGGAAAATATTGTCTCGGGGAACAGTGTTGTTGAGTTAATTTGTGTTATTCAAACAAAAATCCAAGTTATTTTTAATTTATACAACAAGTTATTCAAGAAAATTCTAAATGTTTTATTACAATATTGATGTTTCTTTCAACAAAAGAGACATGTCACGCTATAACTCCATGAATACTTGAGATATCACCATGAAATTACATGGGCATATACATATAGCTAATGTGCAATGATCAATTTGAGTAAAGGTCAAAGGTCAATGTATTTAGCAGAAAGGTCAAAATCGCTTTATTGGCTGTAATTCAAGAATGGGTTGTCACGGAAATTTGAGACCTGCACAAAATAGGGGCGAGATTAGGCATTCTCTGAATACTTGTTGTGCTTGTTCTCATTGTTTGGCATGAGCAGTGTATGTGTTTTAGACTTTGAGTCTGGAAAATAAAGATGATGATGATAAAACTTTAGGGAAAAAGGTAGACAGACAGTTGGTGCTTACCTCTCTTTTTCTTTTTTGTTCAAAGCTCCCATCTAAAGACTAGTTGTAATTTCTGAGTGTGACATCACAGAAATTGTAAATGTTATGTTTAGGAGGTGAAAAACATCAAATATATATATATTAGTGATGCACCAATGAGCATTTTGGCCCGATCACAGATACTGATTACCAAAAAACTTGATCTGCTGATTGCTGATCACGGAAGGAATTTTAAATGTCCATATCTTTCATTTAGGCATGAATAGTTGAGTTGCAACTATGACCTAGATGCAACTATGAAATACAGTAGTTGCATCTAAGGCTGCAACTATCAAATGTTTTTGTAATTGGTGGGATGTTTTAAAAATGTAAAAATAGATGTTTTATTTATTTTAATGACATATTGACATTTATATCCTGGGGACAGGAAAGTCACCAATATTCAGGAATGTTCCCACAACAGGGAGAAAAAAACCCTCCACTAATGGGGAGCAGCTGTGGTTGGATTAACAGCACCCCCTGTCGGCGCTACTCTGTTACTGCAGCTGGCTGACTCCGCTCTCGACACAACAACGCAAACGCCATCTTTTAGCTGACAAGCAAACTACTGTAGCAGAGTTGTGACAGGAAACTAGGTCAAACGCTGGAACTCGAAAACACTTTCGAAAATCTCGATTCTAAGGCTTCTGGTGTGCGTTTGCCAGCCTCAGACGCACAGTGCCGTCGTATGGTCCAATGTGTTTGATCGGTCGACCCGCTCCAACGCAGTTTTCGTGTGTCGGTCCCGGTTGAGGTTGAGTAATCGCCCTTTTCCGACAAACAGCTGACGGAGGTTAAAAAAAACACAAAACCCAAACAAAACAGGTAAGAGGTGAACGACATATAAAACTGATAAGAACTAATACCAACTATTTAGTGTATATACATTCTACTTATCTAACTTTATCTGGCCTAAACTTGTGTACTGCTGAAGTAGTTAGCTTGACAGATGTGATGTTCAGCTAAGCTAACTTCTTATGTTCGGTTATTTTTATTGTAAATTAGTCCTCCATATTGTACGTTTTCTAAACGTTACCAACAACCGGCCACGTATGTGTTAAAAATCAGTCACAAAACCCAGTTACAGCGTGTGTGGGTCAACTTTTAAGCCTTTGTGTTGAAAGTGATGTGGTAGTGGTGGAGGAGGCGTGTCCACTTGGTTCAGTGTTTTCATTTCACAGAATGAAAACACACCTGGCCTCTGCTACTGATACATGTTTAGTTTAGTTGGTTAATCATTAATATGTTGTGCTAATCTTGGCAATAAACCACATATCAAGGCAGTAATAACTAGAAAACATCCTCCACTATCTGTCATGTGATTACTGTATCACTGAGGATGAGGAGGCCTACTGTTCACATTGACAGGAAATCTAACAAAACAAGGAATTAAGATAAATAAAATATGCACATCTAATACTGCTATCAAGCATCTCAACCAATTGGCAGGTCTGAATTGTATAAAACCAGTGACACAAGTAGAACGTACCTGTTATAATATTGTCCTGCTATAAGAATAGCCGGACAATAATATAGACTGCAGAATTGGGATGTGTATATCTTTTGGTGAGACAGGTACAACAGCATCTGGATGTATTGCAAAAATTCTACACATTTGAGATGTATGCACAGTGACTCCTCTCTTGTGCTGCCATATAATTCGCTATAATGTGATTTTATGCAGTTGCATGTGATATGGTACAGTGTATTTACAGAGAGAATAGCTGAATTTCTGTGGTTCTTTTTGAACAGAAAATACCTTTTTAAAAAAGTCTTCCAACTTTAGTTTTAGTTACATATTTGTCTCTGTTGGACTGCCACCTCAAAATAGAAAAAAAAATCTCTGTTAGTAGATAAAATGAAAGCAGTCTGGCTGGAGCTCACCTTAAACCTGTTCTCATTTCCTGTTTTGACTCTAGTTACATGTTTATAACACACCTAAGTCTCAGTGGCAGCCCAAGGCATTGCTTATTCTCTTGTGAGACATTCCCATGAGGCTTGGTGGGAGTTGTTCATTGACAGCAGCAGAAATGACAAAGGCGTTGAGAGAACAGTTTGCAGAGGAGGGATCAATTTGTCTATGAATAACAAAATAATAGTCACAAATCCCCAGTCTCATTTCTAAATAATACAGACAGAAAGTCTTTATTGTGCATGCATATAAATAAGTAAATATTTACTGATACAAAAGAGATCATCAATGATGTATTTTAAAATTGTATCCAACACACTCATTTTTAGGTACAGCAGGCAGTTTATCTTCAACTTGTCTGCCTATGCATGAATACTAATCAGTGAATCATAATCCCTGCTGTTGCTACTTAGTATTGTATTTCAATGTCCAGTGTGTCTGCTGCTAGTGGTTATTTTCATCATCTGTTTGTAAGGAGTATAGTTTTTTCCCATGTTGAGCTTGAATAATCTTCCACAGAAGTGACAGCATTTATTTTATTGGTAATGCAATGCAATAATGTCTTCTACTATTATAACTGGGAAAATTAATATGATGATTTTGATGATGATGGTGATTATTATTATTATTATTATTGTTATGAAATAGTAATAGTTATTATTAAAGGTACTTAAATAGAATGTCAAACTATTACCTGTCTAAAGGAATCACATTTGTGTAGTTTGCTTTTATTTTTTACATCTCACATGTGAGATGTAACTGAGCAGTGCAGTTGTCATATTCTGATGTATGCAACAATTTTCAGATTAGTTTGCTCTTCAACAGTGTTGCTTCAGTAGAGTGCTTAATTCAATATCAAATATGCAGAAAAGTCGCACTACATATGCCATTTGGCTTTTTGAAATGTAAGTCTAATAAATATGTATAATCTAATTTGACTTGGAAATCTGAGATGTTCTACTATATTTCTAACTTTGTTGAATATGAAACAATTTCTTTTGTCTCAGAATATCAGGTCTGGGGAAAACAGATGCTCGGGAAAGACACCTCCAGCCAGTTTTCAATATGTTACCTTGGCGTGAACATCTGGATTTTGTCAACTCCTCTTCTGTTTATTTAGGATGAAACGCGGTCTCCCAGGAAATGAACAGGAGGATGGAGGTGGCACCAGTGGTGGGTCTCAGATGACTCTTAAAAGGTCCCGCAAGCAGAGGAGGGAGAAAGATTTAGAGAATGAGGGAGCTCACTGGGAATGTCTGCCACAGGAGATCTTGCTTCACGTCTTCCAGTACCTGCCTCTACTGGATAGAGCATATGCTTCTCAGGTACCTGTATGTTATATGGCTAACCAGTAACTTCCAGTGTAATGTAAATCTTCAGATACGGCCCTGTTAGAACTCACTGCCTGTGAAACAACACAGCACAAAATAAAATGTATTTTCATTATTGCTGTTATAATAATATGAGGTATTCTATTTGATGTGAGGAGATAATACAAGTTTTCTGTACTATTGGGGGAGATCTACAATTGAATGAATTCAAATTGCAAGTGCATTGTGTTAAAGTACTTTTGTTGTGGTAGTGAAATGAAGAATGAGTGACACAATGTGTCATGAACTGCTACTTTGATAAAAAAAAATAGTTTTGGACATGTTGATTCATCTGCTACAGCATGTTTTTTTGTTGCAAATTGTGTATGCTATAAATGTGTAAAAACATCAGCTAACAGCAGCAGAACCTTAAAAAGTTGTTTATCAATCACAGTAAATCTGTTGTTCTCTGTCATGTTGAAAAGGTCAAAGGTTATTTCATTGCAGCCATTCAAGTATCATAGTTTCTTCCCAGTTCTCCAGTGGAAAATAAAACGTGAAGGCCCGTTCACATGCAATTTTTCAGTTCTTAACTAGCATATATCATAATTGCTATGGCATGTGAAGGCAGGCTTAGTCTATTAAATATGACCACCTGCAACAGATGATTCAATAAGTGTGAGCACAGTCAGACACAAATAATAATTCATTATTATTAGTGTATTAATATTCTGAATTGGACATGTAGGTAAAAAGTATTTTTTTCTGGTATTCGATTTATAGTTATAAACTATAGTTGATACTTTGTAAAAAAAAAAAAAAAAATCAAATGCAAAGACCTTCTCTCATACAGATGCATGCTCCAAAAAGAAATGGCCATTTTTAATATAAAAAAGAAAAAAATATCCTGTTAATAGCAATGTGCAAATATTGAAAAGCTGACCTTTTCAAGAAGGTCTTTGAGGGAGTGAAAAAGATTCGGATTCATGATTTATTGAATATGATTTATTAAATAAATACATAACCAAGAATTATTGTTGATTATTAATTTCATAGCGATTAGGAAAAAAGGTAAAATGTCAGAAACCTTTTTCTGTTTTATAGCATATGTTCCAAGTATTAATATAAATGACAAAAGCTATGACTATACGACTTTTATTGCTTCTTTGTAGTTGCCTGATATAGAGTTAAAGGGGTCATATTTTGCTTAAGCCTTTTTTATTAATCTTTGGTTAATTTATTTGTGCATTTGGACCCTAATAATTCCAAAAGTTTAGATTTAATCTTTCCAGGTGCTGAAAAGCTATCTTGACATTGATTTTGACAAATATCTAGTGGATTTCTACACCCTATTTTAATACCTGCTTAATTTCTTACGTCCACTAGTTACATCATGATATTTGCACATATAAGGTCAAGACCTTACTTTTTTTGTTTGCATGTTTCCGGAGCTTCCACTCTCCTAACTTGACGTTCTCTCTTGCTCCCTCCATACCATAGGCTACTGATGATGTTGTACGTCACCTTTATGCAAATTCAGTTAACAAAGCGCATTTACCAGATTATTTTAAAATTTATCTCAAATGACCCAACCGACGACAACTCGAAATATTTTTCAATGACCTGCAACTGCAGGTGACCGTGGGCACCCACTCACTTCGGGTCAGTCTGCGCATCACTGATGTAGACCTTAGGGAAATGTTTTAAAATGCAAAATTCCAAATTTAAAAAAGAAAAATATGACCCCTTTAAGTTAATATTTTTTTCTGCAGGTGTGTCGTGGTTGGAACCAGGCTTTTCACATGCCGGAACTTTGGCGCTGCTTTGAGTTTGAGCTGAACCAGCCTGCCAGCTCCTACCTGAAGGCCACACACCCAGACCTCATCAAACAGATCATTAAGAGGCACTCCAACCATCTACAGTATGTCAGCTTTAAGGTATGGATTTCCATATTATTTATATACTGACAAAACTCACATAGCAAGACAAAAAAGAGCAAAAATGAAAGTAAATTTAAGGCGTAATCATTACAAATTTTCATCATAACTTGGTTTTACACAAATTGATTTTATGCTATTGGCTAATTCATTGTCTTATGTTGCATTGAAATTATTTCAAACAGAAAAACGTAGCCTAGAGTTTAATAGGCTAATGATCTGAAATGGCTGTAAGAGTACCGTAATTTCCGGACTATAGAGCGCACCTGATTATTAGCCGCACCCACCTCATTCTAAGAGGAAAACTGATTTTGTACATACACAAGCCGCACTTGTATATACGCCGCATGTGCCCACATTAAAACATGTAACACAAAATTAACCCAAACCCGACTTCAAGTCCCGCGAATGAAACTAAATGTCCTTCATTAACCCTTGTGCGGTCCCTCGTAAAAGGCACACTGGCTGTGTCCTACAATCGGGTCTTAAAAACCCAGATTCCAAAGTTCAGTTCCATAGACTCATCACCCCACCCCCCAAGGATATATTACTGTTTTCAGTAGTAAGCAATGGCATCCTACAGTACGTATAAAAAGGTACATTTGTGAGCCACCGGATCTCTTTGACCCGAAGGACCGCACAAGGGTTAAAGTCCACAGTCCAAAAATCACAGCCGGCAAAATGAAGGGAAAATGATACTTAAGGTTTGATGCAGACCTGCAGAGTCCGGGTCCCGTTGAAAGTAATCCAAGGGAAAAAAAAATTTATATTTCCAAAGGTAAGGGAGGGAAAAATATATCCACTATTGTCCACCGCGTCCACAAACAGGTGGCTGGTCGCCGCCTCGCCTCATCTATCGCAGAGTCAGCGATAACTTTAATCTATGGCAGAGAGTTCAGGTCAAACTCCTCCGTGCCAACGTGCAAAAATAATCCACAGGGTCTGGTCGAGCCTCTGTCTTCTCTCACACACCGCCGCGGGTTTTTCTTTAAGCAACTTTTTACCCCCTGTACACCTGTCCGTCACCTTTTACCGGTCCCACTGAAACCCGTCACCCCGCGTTTGTTCCGCCCCTCCTTTTTCATTCAGGCTTCCTCGACGCATATATTCCACCGGTCTAAATCTTACCTTTTCTACTCGAGCGCCTCTGGCGGCCGTTAGGAAAATTATATAAATTGGCCGCATCACTGAAAAAGCCGCAAGGTTGAAAGTTTGGGAAAAAAGTAGCGGCTTATAGTCCGGAATTTACGGTAAATAACATCCTATCAATTCAATAGACAACAGTGGGCAGGTTTGAGTTTTATTTTTATTTTGCACAGGTGGACAGCAGCAGAGAGTCTGCAGAGGCAGCTTGTGACATCCTCTCTCAACTTGTCAATTGCTCACTGAAAACCTTGGGGCTCATCTCCACTGCTCGACCCAGCTTCATGGAGCTACCCAAGGTAAACAGCGGCAAGATCACTACTTCTGCGCATCTTTACAAGTCATTGCTTATTTGCAAGCTTAGTGCGCACCCTGCTTGTTGTTGTCATTTTGTCTCTGTGTGTAAAAAAAAAAAAAAAAAAAGATAATATGACAAGTAGTAATGGGAAGTTTGGTTCTTTTGGTTCAGCTCCCAAAGAAGAGCCAGCTCTTTTGACTCCTAAATGGCTCTTAATTACCTTCGCCAAGGAGTTATTAAATTCGGGTCTGTTTGTCTGTCTGTCAGCAGGATTACTCAAAAAGTTCTGAACAGATTTTGATGAAACTTTCAGCAATGATAGATATGATATGAGAGACACTGTTTCTGATGTCTCTGACTGCCTTGTTTAAGATTTTTTTTGTAGGCCTTTATTTTTACATAACTTTGCAAAACTTAATGGTTTGTATGCTGAAAACCCTTTCATGTGCAGTGTTATTATTAGAAACTATGCAATTGCCTAATTTTGTGCATTTATTCTGTTGCAAATCCATTCTTTTAATATTTTAATCAAACATTTTATTGCACAAATTAACAGCGAAATTGCAAATACTTCCACAGAACAGAACTAGAACCAAACTCAAGCAAACAGTTTTATAACAACCTTATAGTTGCCTAATGTGGTGCATTTATTCTGTTACACAACAGTTCTTCCATTTGTTTAATATTTTATTCAAACATTTTCATTGCACAAATGAGCACTGATTTAAGCAGCAAAAGAGGGGGGGGGGACTGGGAGCCACCTCTTCTGTAGCCACGACAAAGCGTCGGCTCTCAGAGCTGCATGTTTTGAGCATGACACATCACTAATGACAAGATACTTCTTGGGTAGACTTCTTCCTCGGCCATGGCTCACGAGGTAGCACTGATTGTCCAATATCCGAAAGGTTGGCAGTCCAAATCTCCCTCTGTAAAAGTCATTTGCTGTTGCGTTCTTGCCTCCAGTGCTGCTACTCACTAGTTTATGAATGGTTGGTATTTATCAGTGGAGCTATAGGTGTAAATTGGTCGTCATCCTGCTCCACGGCAGGAGTGGATACATTTAGTTTACCACCACCAGAGTGGGAATGTGTGAGTTAATGAATGTTGGATCCACTTTGAGTATGCGCTTTAAAAAGTGCTATATATAATGAAATCAATTATTATTATTACTTTATAGAGAAGTTTGACCTTGTTTGAATAAGTGTGGGTGTCAATTTCAGAGAATTAGTAACAAGGTGCAGTAATGTTGATGTTGAAGCAGGTACATGTATGTGTGTGTGTGTGTGTGTGTCTGCCATTTTATCTGTACATGTACACGAATGCCAATACTCTTCTTCAGTTCTTTTCATTTCCTCTGTTCAACAGTCTCATTTCATCTCGGCGCTGACAGTGGTTTTTGTCAATTCCAAGTCCTTGTCCTCACTGAAGATTGATGACACACCCGTAGATGACCCCTCCCTCAAGGTCCTGGTGGCAAATAACAGCGACACGTTGAAACTGCTGAAAATGAGCAGTTGTCCTCATGTTTCACCTGCAGGTACTGACACTTTGAAAGAGGTGACGGAAAGTGAGATGCTGAGATTTCGTCTGTTAGACAAGTTATTGCCAAGGCTGAAGAAACGACTGGAGCTGTATTGAAGTTGGGTCAACGATTTTTGTTTTTCTGAAATGTGTGACTCAATGATAATTATTTGAGATGAGTTGGATGAATGTTTTCTTAAATTTTGAAACTGAAAAAACGGCTCTAGAAGTTGAATGGCTTTTTCTTTTTTTAGATCTTTTTGACTGCCAAGTGAACGCTTGATCCTGAAATGTGTCAGTGAGGACTTTTATGTCTACATTTATCCCCCCTAAAAAAACACATCAAATAAACTCATTTCGTGTCTTTCCCAGACTCTTGTTTAGTTGCATCAGTGTGTTAAAAATGTAAATATAATTAAAAAAAGAAAGGGTTTGCAAAATAGATTGTAAGTTTAGGATGCTTGATGGGATGTAAAAACTATCTGGTGTCTGCAAACTATGAAGTCACATCTTAAGTTTCAATGTTGTGACTATTTGACTTCATACATAATGGCTGTAAGTGTTCATTCACCTTTTGCCTCCTCCTCTTCTACTTTTGTGGATAGCCAAATGCATTTCATTTGCTGTGTTACTACTTACTGCAGTAGTACCATTCGGTGAATGATACATTTTGAGTCACCTTTTCTTTATTTTCTATATTCTGATGTAACGGATCCCACAGAATCTTAAAAAGTCTTAAAAGCCCCAGATGAGAAAAAGATCACCAAATATTCAGCTCAACACAAATGCAGCTGTTAGTCATGCTTAGAAAGTGGACTTTGGAGACTTTAAGGGAAGGCTTGTAAGCAAAAACTAAGCATAGGAAAGTGCCAATTTAATAATGCCGGGTTGGAAGAAAGATAATTCTCGACTTAGTTGACACAAGTACGGGTGAATGCCTGTGAAACTGCATTGAATTATATCCTAAGTAGATTTAAAAAGGTCTTAAAACTCTTAAATTCAATTTGTAGAAACCTGTAGTAACCTCGGATGTAATAACCTTTGAATTTACTGTAAGCTTTTACGAACACTTGATCAGTAAATGAAATATAAGAAAATAGCAGATTTTCACTGTTCAACTGTTATCATTAACAGTTGGTTCAATGTATTTTTAAGCCACAGCAAAAAGAGTTAACCAATTGTGAAACATATTGATGTGACCCTTAACTGCCCTGTTTGCTGACCCCTTGTGGTGCAGCATGAAAATAGCTCAAACCAGACTTTCACAAAGGTAAACAAAAAGCACCTATATTGGTTCTGGCAAGACCCTTATGCCAACATAAGTGTAGCAGGCGAGTGGAGAAAAATTGTGAAAGGAGTGCTGCATTTTTGAAGAATGGAAATCTAAACAGTAATTTTTTCAGCCTGTCAGAATGTCTTGCAAGCTGTTAAATGGCGTACCTATGCCATTGTGTATAGATTTAACCCATAAACACCCGGTGTGGCTTTTATGACAAATGACTTTTTCTCTCTTTTTAACCTTTAAACGAGTTGTCACCATTTTTTATGATGTTATCCGATGCATTTTGCATTATTCTGTGTAAATAATGTATTTTCTTCCATATGTAATTAACTGATCACGTAGACATTCATGAAAACTTTAGTAGATTCAAAGGTTTTCAAATGAAAACTGAAGAAAAAGTGAAGTTTTTCAGAGTAATATATAACTGAACATAAAAACAAACCTCAATAACCACTGTCGTTTGTCAAACTCCTTGGGTTTAACGGTGATTCAATGTTGTAGAAGATAAACGTGTTTTCATGTTTACTACGGCGCATCTGCTGACCATGAAAAGATGACGAATTGCATTTTACACCAATTATTTCCATGTATTGATAGGATTTGTGGATCAACAGTTATTGAACATTCGAGATAAGTAAATGCTTTTAGTCATTGGTAAATATGCTGTGCAGTTGTATTCTTTCTAATCTGTTTCACTAATTCTTTTTTCTTCCAACCACAGGCATCCTATGTGTGGCTGATCAGTGTCATGGCCTCAGAGAACTGGCTCTCAACTACCATTTATTGAGCGATGAACTACTGATCGCCCTCTCCTCAGAGAAGCATGTCCATCTGGAGCATCTTCGCATCGATGTGGTTAGTGAGAATCCCGGGCAGCAATTCCACACCATCAAGAAGAGCAGCTGGGATGCCATGGTGCGCCACTCTCCCAAATTTAATCTGGTGATGTATTTCTTCCTCTATGAGGATGAGTTCGGGCCTTTCTTCCGAGATGAGATCCCTGTCACACATCTGTACTTTGGCCGCTCCGTTAGTAAAGACGTGCTCGGCCGTGTTGGGCTCACCTGCCCGCGTCTGGTGGAGTTGGTGGTGTGCGCCAATGGTCTGCGGCCGCTGGATGAAGAGCTGATCCGCATTGCTCAACGCTGTAAGCAGCTGTCGGCCATTGGCTTGGGAGAGTGTGAAGTATCCTGCAGCGCCTTTGTTGAGTTCGTCAAAATGTGTGGGGATAGACTGTCGCAGCTATCCATCATGGAGGAGGTTCTGGTTCCAGATCACCGCTATGGGTTGGACGACATCCACTGGGAGGTGTCAAAGCATTTGGGCCGTGTCTGGT
Organism: Siphamia tubifer; assembly: GCA_020466265.1. Lineage (NCBI taxonomy): Eukaryota > Metazoa > Chordata > Actinopteri > Kurtiformes > Apogonidae > Siphamia > Siphamia tubifer. The sequence goes on along the minus strand of CM035785.1, from coordinate 44,223,480 downwards.
TTCCAGACATGATGCCTACCTGGTAGAGCGCTGGAAGGAGGTACAGATGTGTGTGTACACTTTCTGGAAGTCTCTGTCCCTTAACCTTCTTTTGTTTTAAAGGAACCTAGATTCCCAGTAACAGTGTGTACTGTTTCCCTCATGAAGAAGTGTACATCAAGTTCCCGCCGATGAAACATGGTGTTGTTTTTAAAAACATTGATTTCTACTCTGCCAGGTTGTTCCATGTATATGGTTTTGTATTTATATGTATATTTATAATTAAATTAATTTGTTTTATTGCCCCCATAGAATGAAGCACTTTGTTGTAAGCCCTGTGAAGGGTAATAACATCCTGCAGACTCATTATGTGTAGTGCCGCTAGACTTGAATTTAGAGGTGTCATCATTGTATGAGAATTGATGGAAATGTCTGGGAATTATTGAAGGTGAAGCTTTAGAGGTTAATGGATGTAAATAGGCTATATTTACTGTGTAATATGCTGACAGAATCATAAACACTTTACCGTATCTTGAGTTCAAGTCTTGACTCTTAACAGTTATGAATTAAAACAAATTTCTCACCCCACAGCGATGTCATCACTAAGCACTTCTCAAGTTCAGGCAGTGGGGAGTGTACGGTCTAATAATCTTCAGTTGTCACTGGAAAATGTACAGTAATCTGCAGAGGGTTACAGTATGTCTAAAGTCCCATTATAGGGACATGATCACCATTATAAGCTAGCATCTGTTCTTAATATTAATCATTGAACTCCCCAACACTAAGATTTCTATATTGTTTATTCAATTTAGAGGAATTATGTATGAAACATTTCAATATAAGGGGACAGTGTTGGATGGGGAGGTTTGTCCATAGATGAGGAAGAGTATCTGAGTGCATAAGGATGTATTTGGGTTCCATGTTTGATCTTCTGTAATAGTTTGTTATTGTGTGACCTTATCATGTCTTTGAATATGTTTAGAGGGTAGCGAGACAGAGTCCCTGCATCCTATTTACAAAATGGCTGTCTCCTCCTGTTGTCTAATTTGGACAGAACTAAAGACACCTCCTTATTGAAAGGTGGTTCTCTCAAGTGACTTTGACCACAATCATTGCAGTCTATATATAAAATATTTTTTTCGTGTAATGTACAGTAACTACATATATGCCTGCATTGCCTCACCCATATTCCTGTTGTATCTGTAAATTGTAAAGTGTTTCAAATCTAATGGGAGGGGGACATTTATTGTGGTTGTCGTATTCGTATATACAGTATCTGTACATTTATCCTACTGATGCACTTTTACTCTATTGAAGTATGATGAGTTGAGTGCTTCAATGATATTTCCTCCCCTTTTTCTTACATTGTTTTGTAAAATCAAATTGTCATGTTAATGGATAAACTCGATCACAGCAATGGGACAAACCTGCCCAATAAAACAATTATGTGTCTATAGTACTTTTAGTCCAGAGTTGACTGTAAAAGCAGATAGTGGGGAACGATTATTGAAACATATGTCAAATGAAAAGGTACAAAGAAAACTGTAATTTCACTGCCAAATATGGATTTTTCAGAATATAAAGATGGATTACACCAGTACTGTCTTTAAACAAAGCTGCTAATGAACCACCAGAACTTGATGAATGAAGAGTTTAAAGAAAAAAAACATATAGAGGATTTTGAATTGACATGCTGGTACATCTCTGCACAGTTAGGCCCAGCGCCATATTCTGAGAAGTAATTTTCATGCAGAAACAGTCCACCAGCCTTTAACAGTGATAGAGTATATTAATTTAAGCTGATGTTTGTCCTTCATCTCTGATCCTTGTTTGTGTGTTGCATACAGAAGTAGTAAACATTGGAGTGGCAAGTGATTAAAAAAAAAACTTCAGTGCTCATTTGAATGCGTTGGTAATGGAAGAAAATCGATAAAAATGTGAAAATCATAATCTCACCCAGGTAACTGCAACCCTAAAGACAGGATGGAGTGACAGCTGAATGTTGATGAAACTGAACGTGTAAGCATGAAATATTTATTTCTCATTAATGTGTTGTTGCAATAGACCTGAGAATGGTTGGATTATGTCCAGTGGTGGATTTTCAAGGATGTTGTCTGTGGAATTGCTAATAAATGTCCTCCTTCTGTGTGCAACAGGGGGGGGGGGGGGGGTAAAGATATTTGTTTTACAGGGTTAATATTTTCTCAGTGTATTTTATGTTAAATAATAGAATCACCACTGATGAATATTTTGTCAGATGTCACCTCCTGTGAGAGACCTGTCATGTCTTAATTTTTTTTCTTTGCTTTTCTCAAAAAAAAACCCAAAACAAAACAAAAAAGCCTGGCATTGGACTTTATAATTTAATCAGTATATTTGTACTTGGTATTTGTTAAACCCTCCCATCTGCTGGTTCATTTAACTGCATTTGTACTCTGTGCTTATAGATGCTAACTTTAATATTCAACAATAAGCCAAGTAAGGGCTGCAGTTTGTAAAATACTGTGCTATAACATGCTGTTATTTTAGATTAACCTTGCTACATTGTAGTGAGTGGACTTACTGGACAGAAACATCCTATACTGTTCCCAAAGATATATTAAGTGAAGTTTATAGCCACATTAAAACTGCCTGTTTGATTACGTATTCTGTGTCTCAACTATAAATTCAACACTGTTGCTGTAATGAGTCTGGTGTGTGTTTTTAAGTGCTGATGAATCTTGTGGAGTTCTTTCCTATCTAGAGTCAACATAAATTTAAAGAGCATTGATTTGTTTGACCTGTGTGTCTTAAGCTGCTCTGTAAACATAGTAATACATGTAATTATACAGAATGTTTTGGGCTGAGGGAAAACATTGGAACATTGATCAAGTAACCGTTCTTTTCTCTAAAAAATCTGTTTTTACATGAAGGGAAAACTTTAAACGCAGGTTGTCAGATAGATAGATAGATGAATACGTATTGATCTCTGACAGGAAACTTCTCAGTTGACTTTAGTAGAGTTAAATATAATTAGGCAATGCTTAAAACACCCTTACACATCCAAAGGCATCTTTACAGGGTACACTGTCAGCCTGTTTTAATGCAGCGTGTGCTGGAAGTGTAATTGATCTCTGTGAGAAAATACGGTTATTACACAGCAAAGGAATACAAGTAAACATTGATTCTGATCCTAACCTTTTCTAATAAAGTACATAAACAACAGCTAAGATAAGGACATAAAAAAAACACCCTAACACATAAGAAAGAACACTTCCAAATAATTTAACTATTAAGTGAAATCAGATAAAAGAAGTAACTCAGTGCAGTCTCTCATTCAAATATAGGTTTAACATTTAAAGGCACAATAAATCTATCTATAATTCAGCAAATCCCTGTCTGTAGTGTTTCCTGTTTGCCTGTGGAATGCCTAACACCTGTACAACTCCACCACGTGATCCGAAATTTGGAGCGTGACTTCCAGTACTATGGCGAATTGCACTGCAAAGGTTCAAGCCATTATGACATACAACAACAAAGATATTAAATTAATTAAATTTATCTTTCTAACTTTGCCACTCTGAGCATTACCAAGTCCTGCACCCCAATTTGGCTACAGCTGTGCTGTAGTGTAATAGTAATGACAACTCACTGCTGTTATGGACTTTCAAAAGGTCCAGTGTTTTCCATACGGTTTTCTTTCCCTCCAACGCGATTCTGTCATCCTCGCTCACACACAGAAAGCGAGCAAGAAAGAGATTAATATTTTGATACCAATAAGCCTAGCGCTGTGCTAATAGCACACTGGGAAATGACAGACCCAAGAGATAATCAATAGGCCTTGTGCGCATGTGGTATGCCGCGAAGGCCTAATAAATCTTTAGACCAATTGGGAGGGTAAGTCTCCGCCCCTTCCGGGAGCCTCATGGCACCTGAGATTGGAAAATTAATGAATGGTATTCAATGGGAAACAAAATGCGAAAATCGTATCTGGTTTGTCATGTGCCCTGAATCACACACATGTTGTACCTCATAATGATAATTATTGATGTGTTTCAACTGCTTCTGTTAACCAACGGCTGATTCATTTGAGAGTAAAACCCTTTAATAATTTGGACTACATGCCAGACGCGAATGTGACGTCACCACAGACTCCACACCACAGCAGAATGGAGTGTGACATCACATACGTGACACATTGTAGTCTCTTACTAAGCCAACATAAAACTTAACCTCACGTTTGCTTCCGATCAAAACTGGGTGGTCTGCCTATGACACATCAAATATTTCTTATTAACCACTATCATATGTGAATTTCAGAGCACTTGTCAAATGGAATCCGAATTTAGCTTCACTCGCTCCATTCACTCCCATTCAATTTTTTGCGAGCTAAACACCCATGGACCGGAAATAGAAGGGGCGTGACTTAGCCTCCCCATATTGTGCAGATACTGGACCGTGATGTAAATTCTTGAACTGGTGATATGTGATGTGGTGCTTTTAATGATAATAATAATAGCTCAATGGGAGGGGGGGGGGGGCAACTAATTATTATAGTCTTACTTTCTGCTCCTGTCAACTCATCTCACCTACTTCCACAACACATTAGTAGCAAACAATCTCACATTTTCTACAGGCTCTGCAAGAGTATTTAATAAAAACTAAAAGTCAGCATGAATCTCTTACACAGTAACTGTTTACAGCAGGGGTATCTTGGGGGTCACATTCAGCCTAATTTGGCCTCAAGTAGGCCAGACCATTAAAATAATAGTGTGATAACCTATAAATAATGTCAAGTCCAAACTTGTAGAGAGAAAAAAGTCCAATTTTTTCCGATCTTCACATCTACAAACAACAAACAAAAGAAAAATCAATGCACTTTTAACAAAATCCATTGTTTTATCATTTATACATGTGCATTATGACTTACAGATGATAGTGGATCTGAAAATACACTAAACATTTAGTAACAGGCAAAATAGACTTCTTAAGAGATTTCAGGTTGTACATAATTATTCATGTTCTTACCTTTTTTGCAGATGGATAGTTTGCAAATAAAGACATTTTCATGTAATTAAAATTTTTTGCACTCAAAAAAGTATGTTATTCATTCATTCATTTGCTTTATCCTCACTAGGGTCACAGGGGTCAATGGGGCATATCCCACCTACTTATGGGCAGAGGCGGGGTACACCTTGAACATGTCACCAGTTCATCACAGGGCAGATTATCATTATTTCTAGGTTTTTATAACAGTATTTAACGAGTGTGATCCACTAAAGATCTGTATGTGGAATCTGAACTAAAATATAATTAACATCTTTGATTGTTAATATATTTAGTGTAATTTTTGCACTTTACAAATTCACTCATTTTGGACCATATTATATTTGACACCCCTGGTTTACACCCACATTATCCCTTTATTTATACATAATAACATAATTTGTAGTTTTCCTGACAGAAGGGTTTTGCCTGCTCTTGTATGCATGAGTGTATATTTGGACACTTCTAAGGTCACAGGGATAGTCACATGGATTTGGGGGCTTTAACACATAAATACAGTGCAGCTGACTCAGGATGGCAGTAGAGTGTAACGCTACAACTTCATGACTGCAGAGGTATTTCCTAAAACGGCTTGGCTCAAATACCTCAAAACTCCCAACAAATAAAGGTCACCTACTACAGTTGAGATCTATTAAGATTCTCTCTAAGGTGATTTTGTGAACATATAGAGCTGACATGAGTGAAGCAGTGGCTCCGTGGAGGGTTTCTATTGATGTCTGTGGTGATTGCTTTGGCCTGTCAGGGGATATCCAGTCTATGTTTACAGTAGCAGAAGAACTATTCCGATCTTTTATGCTAGTAGAGCCAGTACTAAAATACCCTGAAATACTGTATCACAAGGAATTATGTTTTCAAAACTAATAAAAGAAGATGCATTAGCAGCAACATCCACTTTAATAATTCAAATATGAAATAACTATAGTCGTTTGTGAGTAAGTAATAATAATAATAATGAGAAGAAGAAGAAGAAATTCACAATATTTAATGTTGGGTAGTTGAATTGGGGGCAAATCTACAGCAGAAGAAACAGATTGTAGTGCCTCACCTCTCCCATATACCTACCAATCTTTCATTTTCTTAAAAGTGCATTTGCAAAACTAAGATGAAATACAAAGAGAACATGTTATTTATAGTTCATTCTCTGTACATATATACATATAATTTGCATATTTTCAACATAAATGCATGTGATGTGAGTATAGATGTAATATGAGGGGGGTTACTGTGAACTATCATATATTCTGATAGCTGTGGGAAGGAATGACCTGTGGCATTACTTCTTTTTACATCAGAGGTAAGAGTCTAGTGGTGAGAACTGTAAATGGCAACTATGTCCTTAAGCTTCTTAATAATAAATTGACCAAATGTGATTTAAGAACAGTTTTATTCTTCAACCCCACTGCAATTTCCATATTTGTAAAACTTTCACATGTAATGGAATACTTTAATTTTCCTGTAGATGGTTTTTATTTTGAAGATTATCACATTTTTATGTTGTTTGAACACTGGCCTTGATTCTTTTGTGTGTAGATACAAGTCATTACATAACAAATAATAGTGTGTATGGGTTGGGGGGGGCTCAATCAATGCTTTTAGCTTTGCATTTTCTTTTCTTTTTATAATTTTTTTTTAGCTTTGTGTGCTTATTTTTTTTTAGCTTAGCATAAGAAGGAGGTTAATTGTACATTTTGCTATGATATTAAAGCAGTGGGTACCAACCTTTTTTCACAAATTTCTAGTGACCCCGGGCATTTCAAATAGAGTTTTTTTTGACTAAACTAATTTGTGTTTGATCATGTAATAGCTTGCTGTTAAATATTGCAAATGAACATCAATTTTAGACAACATTTAGTCTATATAATGTATATTTACATGGACAGGGGCACAAAAAAGTTTGAAAGACAAACCGTACCACACTGCTTCAGTTTCAGCTTCACAGTTTGTCATGTCTTTAATGTATTGTGATTGTCTTTCTCAACTCACCATATATTAATTAGTATATATTTATGTATCAATTACTAGAACTTTATTTATTTATGTATTTATTTATTTGTGTATTTATTTATTATTATTATTATTATTATTATTATTATTATTATTATTATTATTATTATTATTATTATTATTATTATTATTATTATTATTATTATTATTATTATTAAAAATTAAAAATCTAATTGTATTTGTATCATCCAGTGTTTGTCATGTCGTGGGTGGACTACACTACAGCTCGGTGCAGCTGGGAGTGGACGTCAACACAACACGGGTCTGTCCTCCCATAACTAAACTTTGGAGGCTCAGCAAAAGAAAAACAGACGGTTCATTTATCAACCTCGCCACGTCTGCAACATTGTGTCCCTGAGAGGTGATGCTGGGTGTGGCTGGAATGACGGGCAGGTAAGACTGTTGACTTCGGGACTACATCTATTACAATCGTCAACGTAACTTAGTTAAAGGCTGTGTTAGCTTTGGAAGCTAGCATGCTAAAGCTACATCTGCTAATCAACGTAAGCAATCAGTTGAAGTTAGCTAGCCAGATTGGAAACATAAACACCATTTTGTTGACAATAATAAAAGGTTAATTATTTGTAGTAAAAAATAACCCTCGGCGGATCGCAGAATGATAGTTTGTTAGTGGTAGTTGAGCTTTAATTCATTATTAAAGGTTATAAACGAGCTATAACTTTCTTTTGAGCCAAGATTAGCATGCTGCCTAGCTGCTAGCTGTATAGTCTTGAAGAAATAATACATTGTTGTACTCCTGTGTTTTTTATATTACACCACTAATACCGCTATAACAAGAACTTATTCTTATTCAGGCCCTCAGATCTGACTGTGACCTGATTAGATATGCAGTACAGTGTGAATTGACTACACCATCCTACAAGTTAAAGTTACTGTAAAACAGAAACTATTATTGAGTGAACTGTGTGACAGCTATTATTGCTTCTGTAGCTGTTACAGTTATTTCCAGTTTGATGAAATGTTGTGAACATTTCACAAAAGTTGAAAACCAATATTTAGGTAGTGTTTAAAAACAGTTATGGTTCATTCTCTAGTTTTCTAATGTAAATCTGTATCTGTCTGATCATTGGGGAGTCTGCACACCATCCCTGTTAGCCTCAGTCCTGTCTTGCCTTACCAAATTAGGTGGTGGCTTTGCAGTGAGTAAGAGACTTGGTGAGTTCCCCCACTGATTCACTCATTATTTCCATTCTCCATTGCGACAGCTGTTCTAAGAGGCACAGTAGTTAATAGATGAGATATGTGTGAAATGATAAACATTGTTCTGGCCTTGCATCCCAGTTGTTTGTCAGCCCAATATTTTACATGTTCTCTCTGCTGAAGAAAGCTCTAATGTATTTTCTGTCATATCCAATAGCATTGCTAATGCCCTTGCCAGTGCGGCTTGTGAGAGATGCAAAAGTGGCTTTGGCCCGACTGAAAAGATTGTCAATAGTAATGGAGAGCTGTACCATGAGCAGTGCTTCGTGTGTGCCCAGTGTTTCCAGCAGTTCCCTGAAGGACTTTTCTATGAGGTAAATTACTCACATTTTCTGGTTTGCTTTTTTTGGGAATGTTTTGGCAATTAATACTGTGAGGAGTGATAGATATTTATTTGTATTTGCCATAGCATTCTTTGCTTACACTATGTGTTGATTTTTTTTCCTTTACAGTTTGAAGGCAGGAAATACTGTGAGCATGATTTCCAAATGCTCTTTGCTCCTTGCTGTCACCAGTGTGGTGAGTAGTACAGGGTCTCACCAAATGTCATCTATCCACTTACTTGCATTGTGATACATTTGGACTATGATAATGTGATTCAGAGTCGTGATAGTTTACATCTTGTATCAAAACATATTTCAAATGTACCTTGGACTTTCATTACATTTAGCTTTGGGGCAAGAAAAGGCTATAGACTTGAAATTTCTTGGTTTGTTTTTTAGCGGTGCCAAATAAATGTATTTAAATCCATGTAGTATATCCATACAGGAAAAACCGACTAAGCAGTTGTTGAAGGTTTCCATAAACATACAGGCAAGTGACAAATTAAAGTAAAAGCGAATGTATGAAACTGAAGTGCCACAGAGTGACCATGGTGACATTGCTCCTCCATATTTGCAATCAAACGCTGTTCAACATATTGATATACAAATGTCCACCAATGTCCATTTGGGTTGAGATCTGGTGATTGTGAAGCCCATAGCATGTGATTCACATGAACTTTCACTCCTCCTTGTGGTCTGTGGATGGGGGTGACAACTAATACTAAGTACTTAATTATTTGTCATTATACACTGTACAATGAAATTTGTCCTCTGCATTTAATCCATCCGTGATGCCATTGGAGTAACCTGTAAGGAGTAGTGGGCAGCCATGTGTGGTGTTTGGGGACTCCAGCTGTAGACCCAGGCTAATGGTCAGAATCACCTGGCTGGAGGATTTTACTCTAACAAACATGTTTTTGGGTGATGGGGAAAACTAGAGCACCCAGAGGAAACTCATCCAGCTGTGAGGCAAGAGCGCTAACTGCTCAGCCACTGTCCTGCCAAACTACAATCAGGTTTTCCCTTTAAGTTTCCACCCATAGCTGTGATTGTAGACACTTCACATGTGAAATTAACATCCCTTTTCTACATTTGTTTTGCAGTTACTGAATTCTAAAATGGGTTAGTTTGGATTTTTGTGTGTGGTCATACTATTAATCACAGTCTTTGTAAGACCGATATTAGATGGCGATAACCTAGTTCCTACCAACACAGACATTTTTGACAAGGAAGTGATGCCCTGAATTACTTTTCCACTGCCATAGGGATTTGGAATGGAAAATATTTTACATAAGAATTGCTATTGTACCACCACCTTGATTGTGTAGTGTACAAGTTTGGATCTGAGCTAACACCAAACTCACACATTAACATAAACTAACTGATGGGGACAGTGGTAGACCAGCAAAATTCATGTCCAATGTCAAATTGCTTTTTTTGTCAGTGAAATCTTGCAGCTCTGAAGAGTACAATATAATGGCTTTAGTTCCCCTGTGGAGCAAACTGTCTGATGGAAAGGGGAAGCTATGAAATATAACATAGATTTAAAGGGATAGTGACTTTTTTAGGTGACTAAAATACAATATACTGCTGGTATCCCCGTTATCAGGATATCCCTTAGCTCCCATGATGGTTCTCCTGCCTGGTTCTCCAAACTGGTGCCCTGCTAATCACCATTTACTCCATGTTATACACTTACTGTGGATAAGTACCTCATACAAATCTCAAGTGAATAAATCTGAACTAACCTTTACATTATCTTCACCCATGATCCATGTAAGTGCTTTGTAGCCTTTTCTTTAATCTTGCATGATTTCATTCAGGGAAGGGAAGAAAAAAATGCTTAAGTTTTACCGTGTGTTCTTGTACAATTAAAATGGAGTCTTTGTCTAACAGCAGTTTTGAGAACATTATAGTATCACTGTAGGGCATTGTAGTAACACTGAAGTCTGCATAATGGTGTGCTCATTAGTAACTACTATACATTACCTAGTAAATGCTCCTTCCTCAACAAATATAGGGAACTTATAACCGCAGCTCGCTTCAGGGTGATCGCTCACTTATCGTTCTCCTCAGGGGAGTTCATCATTGGTCGTGTCATAAAGGCCATGAACAATAGTTGGCATCCCGACTGCTTCTGCTGTGACATTTGCCAGGCTGTGCTCGCAGACGTGGGGTTTGTCAAAAATGCTGGCAGGTTAGTATCTCATCTTATTACGGTCTTAATATAACAGTGTGGCAGCCTTTAAAATAGGTGGTTAGCCATGTCAGGCTGGTGACTCACTCACTTCTGCATACTCACAAATATTGGAATCATGAGCAGCTGTGACAGAATGCGTCAAAAGATTATTTAAGACTGTACCTACCTTTCTTGACACCATTGGATTTTGTTCTCCTCTACTTACCTCAGACACCTGTGTCGCCCATGCCATAACCGCGAGAAAGCACGAGGTCTTGGCAAGTACATCTGCCAGAAGTGCCATGCCATCATTGAAGAGCAGCCACTGATCTTTAAGAATGACCCATATCACCCCGACCATTTCAACTGCAGCAACTGTGGGTCAGTATTACTTTTCCAACCCGTTATTTTGTAGAGATTAACAGTAAAATCAGATTGAGCTATTCCGGTGTTATAAAGTTTTATAAGGCATGTTCAGAGCCAGCTTTTCTTCTGGTCTAATGAATATCACTGTTCGTCTACCCACAGTAAAGAGCTAACTGCTGAAGCTAGGGAGCTGAAGGGAGAGCTCTACTGTTTGCCCTGCCATGACAAGATGGGGGTTCCCATCTGTGGAGCCTGTAGAAGACCCATCGAGGGACGTGTTGTTAATGCCATGGGCAAGCAGTGGCACGTGGAGGTGCGTGAACAACAGTAACAGTTTGTTGATGCGTATTTGTCATATTGTTCTGTTTGACGCTGGGCTATTTCCTGTGTCATTAAGCACAGATATTAAGAAGAAAAACAAAAAATGAACGAACACAACGATTCAAAATTAATTTAATTCTAAACTTAGCTTTGAAAATCCCTCTCTCCACTGATGGATGGATTACAGTGAGTAAGCCTTCAGAAAAGCTACTGTCAAGTTAATAATACAAGACAAAGGCCAAGCCGGTTCCTTTTTATAGTTGGAAGTACATGTCCCACACCATCCTTTTACAAAAGGAACATAAAATCTATATTGAATTCCGCATTTACTTACCATTACTTATGCATAGGAAAATTAGCTTCAGTAAAGAACCCACTTTAGAATCAAAACACTGTAAATTAGCTCATTTAAGTGAGTCAGAGACATGTGAGTAAAAATATAATTTCTCTTGAGGCGAAGTGCACCACTTCAAGTTATATGTTCATCTGTCCTGAGGCCACTGAAATTTCTACTCATTGAGCTACTTAAGACTGTCAGCGGTGTATAACAGTCAATTAAATTCTAAAGATGGTTATTAACTAAAATTCTGTATCTGCTCACTTGAGAAACGCAATATGCTTTCAGACTGCCATAAGTAAATGTTCAGCTGGTGTGTTAATGGAGTTGCACACAACACTCGGTTTCATGTTCCATTTAATGAAACATGATTAGACCCATTCATTTTCTAACATTTGTGTTGACAGCATTTTGTGTGTGCCAAGTGTGAGAAGCCCTTCCTTGGGCATCGCCATTATGAACGGAAAGGTTTGGCTTACTGTGAGACTCACTACAACCAGGTAACACGTTTTGTTTTCCTTTACATGCCATGTCTTTACATGCAAATCATGAAGTTTACTAACATTTAAACAAGTTACATGTTACATTACACCCATGCATTTGCCAAATAAATTGGTCGACCATTTTGCTTTTCAAAAATAGCTAATATTTTCCCCTGTCTGTTGTCTAGCTGTTCGGTGATGTGTGCTATCACTGCAACCGTGTGATTGAAGGCGACGGTGAGAATCTGAAAAAACACATATCTGATATAACTGACATGTTTTTCTTGCAGGCTTATTGTTTTTTTGTCCTCCATGTGTATCTGTTTTAGTGGTTTCTGCTCTGAACAAGGCCTGGTGTGTCAGTTGTTTCTCCTGCTCCACCTGCAACACAAAACTCACTCTCAAGTAAGTCCCATTGCTTATTAATACTTTTACTAAAATAGCTGTTATTGTCGTGTCTTTTTCTCTTAACATTTGTGCCTGACTTGTCTCGTCCTAACACTTGTTTCTCTGTTACTTTTCCTCCAACTTCTCTCCTCTCTTTTCCCATTCTTCTTCCCGTTTCCCTGTATGTATACTTCAACTGCTGCTCCTTTGGTAACTCAGAGATAAGTTTGTTGAAATTGACCTGAGGCCAGTATGCAAGCACTGCTATGAGCGCATGCCTGAGGAACTCAAACGGCGCCTTGCCCGCCGTGAACGTGATGCTAAAGACCGCAAGAAAAAACCTGTCTGTTTGTAGAATTATTTTATTCAAGTCACCACAGTATATGCCTTCGACATCCTGACCTGGTGTCACTTTTTCATTTCTTTCCTAAGCTTTAATTCAGAGCCTGTGGCAATGTGGATTAATTTTGCGCAGTATTGGATCTGTACTGCAAATCATGAGGTCACATATATAAATTATAAGATTACAGTTTTAGGAACCTTGGTTGAGATATAATATTCAGGTTTTATTTTTAAAAAAAGAAAAAAAAAAAAAAGGAACCACCTACTGCAGGATGATTTGGGCAATTTTTGTGATCAATTCAGATCCCAGTTGTGGCAATCTAATGTTGTGACTATACTGTTATAACAGAAGGTTTTAATTTTTATTTGGCAATTGTATTTATGCAGATTTCTGGTCAGTCTGACTAAATATGTAGAAAAATAGAGGTTATATTCCAAGAAGTCACATGGTCTTAAGTTTTTCTGCTTCTTTGCAGGAACAAATTTGTTGAGTTTGACATGAAGCCTGTTTGTAAAAAATGTTATGAGAAGTTTCCGCTGGAACTGAAGAAGCGACTCAAGAAGCTGGCTGAGGCCTTAGGACGCAAGTAGACAGCTACAGGCTGAACAACATGAAAGTATTTCTACTGTCTCTGCTGTTGTAAAACCATCCTGCCATAAGAACTGCTTCATTAATCAAGGGCCCAGTATTATACAGTACATCACTGTTTTGTCTTTTCCCCCCTAATATGGTATTTTTAAAAAAATACATTCCTAAATTTCTCCCATGTTATCAAACCCTCCTGTTTTCTTTTCAAAGTCTCTTTTTTTTGAGCAATTAGTTCCAATTGTGCCTTGAGTTTATGTGTCGAAACTTTCAAATAATGGTTAAAATGCAATTGGTAAATACTGTTATGCCTTAATATGTTATTAGAGAAACAAAGTACCTACTACGAGCAGAATTTAACCAGAGTTTTCAGATTGTATTGAGTGGAACCTCTGTCTTATTGGTGTGGAGATATTAACTGTACTGTATATGTCCAATATGTGTGACATTGTTAAGGTATTGCTTGTACTGTAATTGCCTGGGTGTATGTATCGGATATTTTCAGCTATGCTTGCATCTTCCTGAGGGAAATGGTTCAAAGGAATTAAAGATGAAATGCACGTTCAGCTGATTATTTAATGTAAAGAACACTTTGATGTTAAACTACTACTGTGAGTCAGCATAATGCCTCTGTTGCCTACTTTGGGATGCTTATGATGCCAAAAATGATTTGAAATGAGAAATACCACACATCAAAAGTACATTTGTATGGAGAAGCTTTTTTTTTTTAATAATGAGGCTGTTTTTCTGTATTAATTTCTACAGCATTTGTCAGAATGAATATTTGAATTCTCTGCATGATGCAGGGTGTACAACATGCATAAGTCATCGATTTATATTTGTTTTCTGCTAAGAATTCAATAAAGTGTTCATAAACAAGTCATGGCGGATGTCAGTTTATAAAAATCCAAATAAACCTTGAAACACCTGTTAACATTCTACATCAGATGGAAACACACATTTCTGCATTTGAGATGTATAACAGAGGCCTGAAAAGTATTCTCTGATTTCACAAAACATTGTGCACACATGGAATGCAGCAAATCATAACCTAAATGTTAGACATAAAACTGACAAAAGGGATCCAGTTAGGTCTTCTTAACCGTCTGGATTTACCACAAATGGTTAAAAGCAAACCACTATTATCTTTTATAAAGTAATGGACTCATCAGAGCATTGCAGACATGTAGTGATCTTCATATTGATGGCTTCTGTGAGGCTGAAATTCTGCATTTTTATAGCAGTAGCAAAGATATAAAAAGGTTGAATTGATAGCTGTGTTTGGCATTTTTATCTCCGTGATCATTTCTGTCTACTGCATTTCCTTCTCTGGCGCAGTGACATGTAGGTGATACTAGTCATCTTTGCTGGACTGACAGACACAACTCCCTCTGACCAGTTAATATGTTTCCTAATACACCATTTAGGTATCGTACACTCAGATGGGAGCACAGGGACTAATTAATTATAATCCAGAGAACTATGTATCTAAGGTGTGGTTTTGCAGCTAGAGTTTACATTAGCATATTTAGACGGTTAGAAGCACAGTGACAGTGTTTATGTAGCATGAGCCACCTATTAGGAAATATAAACATCACCAAGTAAGGACAATCAAAAGAGGAAGCTGTTTGTCTAAAAATGTCACTGCTGAACAGTCATTACATTCTGAAAGAGTGTGAATCAAAGCAGAGAAACAAGACTTGCTCAAAACAACAAACCCCTTAAAAGATGAAGAGAAAACCATTTTTTACAAAAGCAACAGGTGTTGAATCATTTCCTTGCTGAGCTTATTTGATTAGAAATGCCGAGGACAGCTCATGGTTAGAAATGCCGAGGACAGCTCATGTATATCACATGAACTTAAAAGGAAGTTCACATATGCATCCACAGTTTCATTCATCTCTCTACTGTACTACTGTTCACAGTCCATGTGCTGTTCTTGCAATATTTTCACAGTTATTTCAATTGGTTATTCAGTGGAATCTGGATCAGGTTCCTATTTGCAAATGTTTAAAAGGTTGGGGTTAGAGGAGGACTGATAGGGCATTCGGGACACATGGTTCTGTGGTGACAAGATGTTCCTGTATTGTGGTTGGAGATGTGGAGGTAAACCTAAGAAATGGAGCTTGAAAGTCACCCACTCTCTAAACGTCATGCCGAGGAGGTCTTTGAGGTCATTTGCATCACCAAAAACCAGTGCAGAGCCATGGAGGTCATTGTTTTTCACAATATCAATGTATTTATGAGAGAACTTCATCTGCTCCAACTAGGAAAAAAACAACAATACATTATTAAGAAGCAATGTAGATGTATGTAGTGTGAGTTGAGTAAAAACAATTACTGAATGAACTTCTTACCTCTTTACACACATCTTCTGTTTTCATATTGATAATGGTTGCGAGTGGCAGTGGAACCAGATTCTTCATCCAACCACAATCCTTCAGCCTCGAAGTCCCTCTAATTAGAGCCAACTCGTTTCTAATGGTATGGTCCAAGTTCACCGTTGCCACCTCAAACATCTTCAAATCCTTCACTGTAAACTGGAAATCTACTCTGAGCAATTTTTCAAACATCTCAGGATCTCCATCCTCTCCCAGGAGGTCTTCAATCTGTGCCCTCATCAGGTAAAGCTCAGCTTTGGAATCATTAAAGACTTTCCATAAGAGCTTTGAGTCATTCATGGCCTTGTAGTTGTTATCAATATCAGCTCTCTGCTGAGCATCCTCCACACACTGGATGATCCAACTGAGGCGGCACGGCCACTGGTTGGCCATGACCACCCATGCTGCAATGTCCTCTGATGGAGGGAGCTCTTTCTTCAAAGCTTTCATGATTATCACAGTCAATCGTATAGAGTTGATTATTCTTCTCATAAACATGGCATCTTCTAATATGTACTTGTTCAGCTTCCTCTCATCACTGGTCAGGATGCTTTTGACCAATTGCTCGACTTCTTCCTCTTTCACAAATGGTGTTGTTTTATCAACTAATGGAATGGTTTCATTTTCTTCAAAGGTAATTTCAACTGATGGTATATCCAAAAAAGAAGACTTTATGAGTTCCCCAGTTTTGTCTTCACTGTCTGTCTTGCCTGTGTCCTTGGGGGTTTGTGAAGTGCTGATCAGTCTGTGGAATAAACTACGTTTTGAGTCATCACCCAGTGGTGGGACAGTGAAGGCCAGAGTAACAATGCGGTTCAACAAAGCATGAGCTCTGTCCTCTTTGCTGAAGCAGCCATCTGCAAAATTCACTTTTTGTACAAGGACATCTGGATTGACAGCTAGAATGGAAATAAATGGACTTTCCTTGTCTGACAGCAAAATATTCATTGCGTCCAGAACAGCAACGATTTTCCTGGGAGGGCATCGGTCCAGATTTGTGATCTGCAGCACCACTCGGATCCTCCTCCTCTCAAACACCTCCATAAACTGTATGAACTGAGACAGAAACCACATTTCCTTTCTCACCTCATTCATGAAGCCCAGCTTGATGCTGACGTTCTCATTGTCCATTCCCCTTTTGATCTTCTGTTCCTGGCTGAAGATGAGGTTCTTACCCATCAGAAATAGAAATCTCAAAATGCTTGCTGCAGGGACTCCTAGGGAGGCAATGACTAAGCCTTCTAGTACGTTTACTTGGCTTGTCGTCCCATTTTCTGCCTTTTCTGATTCTAGTTCAGGCTTTGGGAGTTTAAGTGTCAATGGGAGCACTAATAATATTAATGGTAGCCCAAGAAGGCAAAGGAAGAGAAACCACAAGGGGCAGCAACACAGCTTCTTAGACCTCCAGTCACTGGTTGACTCTTCCACTTCCTGAAATATTAAAAAGATTCAACTTAGAAAACAGCTAAATCTTTATCACATAACAGTGACATTAAAAGATGAGGTTACATAGATGCGAAAAAGGTAATTCCATCCATCTGTTTTTATTCTTATTTTTGATTTACACATTAAAAAAATACCTAAAACAATAACAACATTAAAATAAAACATTAGTGTGATTTATTTTTTTGTACCTGGGGGAATACAACATATATAAAACTAAGTGGAGAAGTCAAAACTTTGAAAAACGAACTGTAAAAGTTTGATGAAGGCCAAATAACATCAATGGAAACAGATATAGCAAAAAGTGTTTGTCTTCATGTGTAGACCAATTATGAAAACTGCAACATTCACTGAATAATGTTATAATAGTATTCACTGACATCACTAGATCAGTCTCCATCATGTTGAGTGGCAAACAAATGCAGAGTTGCCTGCACTTGCATTTGTATGGACATGTGCTTTGTTCAAACTGTGACCCACAGTCACTACACTGCACAAAAGACAATGGTTAAAACCTCAACCGTTAACAGCAGCAGGTGTTTTTATAGAATGGATATTTGGAACATTTCAAACCATAGGAGAAAGATGTTTTAAATCAGACATAACATACTGATAGACATGTAAATACAAAGAATATATAGATGTGTACAACAGAGAGATCATTTGTCAGTCTTAGGAGGATGTCATTTGCCACTTTGCATATTTCAAATCAAAATGAAAGTGTTCTGTCTGAACCAAAAATAATAATTTTTTTATTTTAATTTTTTTTTTTACCTTAGATTATTGTTCATGTCTTCTTCGAAACTCATTAACATCAACATGATCTTATTAGTAACTAGAAAAGCACCTTTAAATGAAGAGAGATCCACCAAGGAAGTTATGTTTTTGCCAGTTTGTCTGTCTGTCTGTCTGGTTGTTAGCAAGATAACTGAACTTTCAGGATGTGTTGGGGGTGTCACACAAAACAAATGATCAAATTTGGGTGGTGATCCAGAAGAGACTCTGTATTCTGGATCACTTTGAAATGTATTCTCCATTTACCACAATGTAAGATTTCATTGAAACATTTGCATTTCACAAATTCAACCCAGGGGCCGGATTAGATCCATTGGGAGGCCGGTTTTGGCATGTTCGACACCTCTGATCTAAAGCTTAGAAACCACAATGATAATTATAATAATTTAAAAAAAAACAGCTCTTCATATTCTCATAACAGAACTGGATGGAACATTTTCTTTTGCTTATTGCCTGAACACTAATGAACATCTGGTGTGCCAGACTTTGGTGAGTAATATTGTCAAGTAAATTGATGAACTGGATGATTAGGCTCAGAATGTCCTACAGACATCCGTGTTCCTTTTTCAGTAACACCATCTTCACTCAGAGCTTCACAATACTGTCTATGACCAGACTCCCCTGATAATATTCTAATGAGCCCAAGATGTACTGATACCTTTCCTGAGTCGTACTACTTTAAGTGTAACTTTGCTTCTTGTTCTTTACCGGCTGTATGATTTTAAGAAGTGCTAAAGAGAGAGGGCTGCGAGGGGGAGGCATAGAAGTGTGAAACAGCAGTTGTTGAGTGAATTCCCCAGGCCAGAGTTGAGAAGAGTGCGACACAGAATCAGAGGACACCTACACTGAGTCATACAAGAGTCTAAAACCAAACCAAATTAAATCATTCAAGTACATCCTATAGTTAGAATATTTCCATTTCTTTATCTTATTGGAGAGCAATTGTTCCTGATGGGGATATGAGACCATCAAGCCCTTCAAACCCACCCATTTTCCTGACAGAAACATTAATTTAACCCCAAATGGCTTCATTTTTTAATCCTTTAAACTTCCAAGGGTCCACATATAGGCCAGAAGTAGTCACTCAAAAATGTTAACCAAACCACCCAAATCTGTCCCAAATGTCACATGACCTAAGATAGTTTGACAACTGAGATTCTCACACATCGGAAGATATAAACCCACTTTCTGATAAAAATAACCACAGCAGGTACAATCACTCATTTGTTTAAAATACAAATGACAAACAGCTGATCTGAACCTTTATGTCTCATAATTATCCACAAAAGAACCATATTCCAACAAACGCAGTCATAGTCCAACAAAAACATCCAAAGCAAACTAAAAAAAATTGTCCAAATCTAGTTAAAAACACATCAAAACATTAATAAATATCCATAAATGGCCGTTGTATAATTTAACATTAACAGGACCTGCCTCCAATATCTCAGTTTATATCTTAATATTTTCATTTATTACCTCCGCCAAGGAAGTTATGTTTTTGCCGGCGTTTATCTGTTTGTCTGTGTTCAAGATAACTCGAAAACTTATGGACAGATTTTGATGAAATTGTCAGGATATGTGGAAAATGTGAACAGGAAAAACTGATTTCATTTTGGGGGTGGTCGGGGGTCTACCTTGGCAGAGGTCTGCGCTCTCAGAGTTCTTTTCTAGTTATATCATCAAACACCATTGCATGTTATCAAAATGGTTCAAGAACAGCATTCAATTTATTTTATTAAGAAATGTAGGTGAAATTGAGCAGAAGTTTAAAGGGTTAATTTATTAAGAAACACAGTGATTGATGCAGAGGTAACATCACTGTGTTTTTAGTCATTTTATGTGTGCAGTGACTTTAAATCCATTTTGAAATTTCTGTTTTAATAGGTGTTGGGACATGTACAATAATAAGTGGACACAAGAAAGTACATACAGTAATTAGATGCTATAAAAATGAACAGCATGCATTCTAATAAATAAATAAATAAATAAAATCCTTTGAGTCTTTTTTTCTATTGAGCCAAATTATTGCTGGAACCAAAACAAGGGCTGAAAGAGGAAGAAAAGGTGGATGTTGTTAAAACAGCTTCAGGTAAATTCCAATTATGAATCAAATAATTAAAATAATATAATTATCTGTAATTACGAAGCTTCTTTACCTGTTTTCAAAGAGGAATAAAATTCACAGCACTCCTCTGACAAAAGGCAATAAGGGTCGAAGCCACGAAGAAGGCAATTTATGTGGCTACATGTAGGTATTTACCTGTGTGTATTTAATCCATGTCTTTAGAATTTCATCATGTAATCGCCTTCTGAATTAATGCCTTTTAACTTTTTGCCATGAGCATGCCTTAGGTCTTTTTTTTTTTTTTGGAACGTTTTATGTTCCTGTTCAAAGAGCACCTTCATTATACTTGTTTGAACTTGCACTGTGGATTTTTTTCTTGATTTTTGCCTCAGTGAGGTTATATATTATACATTTTGTCAACAGGATTACACATAAACAAGTTCACTGGACCAAGGAGAAATCCAGTAAAGTTTAGAGCACACCTAGAAGGCCCCAGAAGATCATGTTTTATTTAGTTTCGAAAATTGCGAAATGTTAGGCATTAGTTGATAATTAAACATTGAGCATAGTGGAAAATAGCCTTTGGATTACCTTGAAAATTTACATAACCTTAAATATTATTATGAAATATTTGCAGAAAGAAAATGTGTTTGAAGAAATGTGGCTGAATCAGACAGACACAAACACATGGAAAATGTATTTAATTGTTGTTTATTGTAATAAATAAATAAAACCTTATCAGTTTTAACATTATACTCTGAATGTGTTTAATTATTATGCTGAAATATACAGTTTTGACCTCAATGGAACTGTGCAGGTGCAGAAGAGATCATGTGGATTTGAGGAACAGAACAAAACTTGACACTTCAATGACCTAAGAGTGATTTTTAATGTAATCTATGATATCCACGTTTTTTCCCCCACCACTGTAGACAAGTAGTGTGTGTGAATAAAAATATAGAACATATATTTTCTTTCAAAATGGCCCCGTAGCCTAGATTTATAACCTTGTGTAGTAACTAAGCAAATAGAAAACAACCCACTAACCTTTTGCTTGACTTCATCTTCTTCTTCTAGTTGAACCACGCGGTACAGTGCCAAGTGTAATTTCCCAAAGTTCATCTGCATGGCCTGAAACAAGCGTATGGCCAAACCGGCCCACAACAGGTCACTGCCTGCAAAATGCCAGGCACTAAAATGCACATAAATAAACCTTATGTTATGATGGTGTTGGTTTTCTTTAGTCCAAATGGGTTTATAAAAGAGCAGCCGGCCAATGAGAGCCAGAAAACCAGTAAATGAGGTCTTCACTGAGCGAGGCCTGGTTTCTCCTTTGTATTCTTGCTCGATCCGTAGAGTTTCCCTCTTTGTGTACACTGGAAATAAAAGAATAACACTAAGGTGTAAAATAAATAAGCTTATTGGGATTCATCATATGAGGATTAACAACATGAGACAGGGTGTTAAAATAATTAAACATGATTGATGCATACTGATCACTCCGGTGTTCAGTTATTAGGCCTATGCCGCGTACCATGTCGGGCGCAAGGCCTATTGATACTGTTTGCAGTTTGTTCTGATTCAACACTTTGAGCTCTAATTTGACCCCCTGAACATGCATGAAAACTCACCAAATTTTGCACACACATCAGAAATGTGAAAAATTGCAAGTATTTACAGGTTTCATAAAAGTCAGTAAAGAAATGTGTCTATAGCGCCACCTAGAAAAGGTGAAATAGTTTGTATTAGACCAGATCACGCCCTAGTGAAGTTAGAGCTATGAAAATCGGTACATGTGTTTGTCATATGATGATGAACAAAAAAGCCTAATGATGACCACGCCCATAAACCAACAGGAAGACCGCCATCTTGGATTGAAATTTAAAAAATTTTGAGTCGTCGTTTTCGCTGTCATTGGAATTTATCTATCTCCTCCTTGGCCGTTGGGCTAAATGAGCTCAAAATCGGTGAACACAATCTAGACAAGTGGAACATCAAAAGTTATCCAATTTATTTTGAAAAGTTGCATCGTTTTTGTGCTACACTGTCACAAATTTTGCAACGTTTTTGGGAAAAATTACCGCTACATAAATTGCTTCAGCTCAGACATACGAACTCAGGTTTTGCTGAAATTTGACACAGACGTCTAGCAGGTCTACATCCATTTAGCTAAAGACATTCTGATTCACCGGTGTCTGTGGCTTAGGCTGTACCTGAACACGGATCGTCTGTGTACCTAATCCAATCGGAGGTCCGGCTCCATCTTTCCTCACTCAATCGCAGGGCCTGCTCCATCTTTCCAAGCTGTCAATCATCTGAGTTTCCCCGTGGTTATCGCTTGTTTGTCATCTCATAATTCATGCATCAAAAGGTTCATTTAAGTTTTAAACAATTAGGTGCAGAATCACATGCAAATGGTTGCACTTGTCAAGTCATTATTGGACAAAATGCGCAATAATAAAATACACAGTTCTGGCAAAAGCACAGTCTTTACTAAAGTACAAAAGTACAAAAAGGTACTTATTCAACTTTTTTAACTCAGGTGGAATTTTAAACACATGAAAAGCACTACTCTTAAAAACACCCCTCTGAAGGACATTTGTACTTGTTGATTTTGCCAAAAGCGAACTGGATCTCAAGGAATATTTTCAAATGGGATAAAGCTACTTGAACATGTATGAAGTAAAATTTAAAGCTCCTAGAATGATAAACACTCACATGTGTGAAAACACTATTTACATACATTAACAACATTTCACTGAGTTACTGCTGACCACTGAAATTACAGAACATATTTGTTTTATGGAACCTAACATGGCTGTTCATGTTCAAAACTTGTTGCCAAGGTAAAAAAAAATCCATCAGAATATGTATACAACAAGACCTTCACCAGAGCATAAAAGAACAACCTTAGACTGCTTTTTTTCTTCGCTACCTTCCACTGGAGTTCCACACATTCCATTTAGTCATTTCAATGCCTTATTCTTAAAAATACCCTTAGTAAAGTGTAGGTATATTTTCAGATATGCTGCATATTTAATGTCTAGATTGAATTTGTACTTTCTGTCCAATACTGATATTTCAGCTGCACACCCCAGCATTAACATATCCAGTATATTCTTGTTCATATTTCAATAATATGGTAACTATGATAACTAAAAGGAGCTACAGAGAACTGAAATCCTTTGCTGTGTCCCATTGGATCTAACTCTGTAAAAATGAAGGTTAATGCTGAGACACAAATAATGTCCTGTTTGATTTGTATCACCATTTATACATATATTAGATCATTTAAAAGAGGTTTTTATGAGATAAAAGTCAGTTTGTGTGAAACATAACATTTCAATTTGCATTGCAAATGGTTCATTATGCCTGACTTATTTTACCTCATTCCTTAAGGATGAGATCGCAATTAAAAATCACTATAAGTCTGGTTATGTTGAAGCTGTAGACATAAATTCAGTGGGTCTAAATAGATCAAGGACAGACAAAGTGACAAAGACATTACCTGTATGACTTCCAGGTCTGTAGTAACTATTTCCACAGTATACTTTAAGAATTATACAACAAAGTGTGACTTTCTTGGCTTGTATAATTACCTTTTAAAGCAAGATTTCTCAACTTTATTTTGAACTATGCCCCAGTAACGGCATCATTAGAGGGTATGTGCAGAGTGATTTATAATGTTTATAATACAATGTCATCTGTTTCTCTGAAATGAAGCCCAGAGGGGCATGACCAAGAGGGGTGGGTCTTCACCACTTCATGTGTAAAATGTATTCTTTATAATACATCACAAAAGCCTGAACGAATCCTTAGATTATAATTAGTAGGCCAAAAAAATACATTCTAACATGTCAAAAGTGTTGATTTAACAAATGGAACAGATATGAGCTGACTTGAGCCTCAGGCCAACATGTCACTGCGAAAGTATTTGACCACTGGAGGGAATAGTGCATCACTCTGCTGGTGTCCCATGTTGACAAAAAATATAAACACGAGAACCAACAAGAAACAACTCATAGAAAGATTAGGGGGGGAAAAGCATTTCTGTTGTTTTCAGCAATGGACACAACTATTAATGAAAATAATGGCATTTTTTTTTGGCTAAATTACCAGGATTTCTTCTACACGGGTAGCATTAATTATAAGGTTTATGAAGATATGAAGTGATTAAGTGATGTTATTATTTTTGATACGTTTTCTGTGTGTGTGAATTTTTTATTTAACTAAGAAAAAAAGCTAATTGAGATGAAAAATCTCTTCTTTAAGAGTGTCCTGGCCAAGACAGCAGCAACAGAAGTTACATGAAGTTACATGATTTATTATTATTATTATTATTATTATTATTATTATTATTATTATTATTATTATTATTATTATTATTATTATTATTATTATTATTATTATTATTATTATTATTATTATTATTATTATTATTATTATTATTATTACAGCCAGGAAGGGTCTCGCGGCTCAGACGAGCTTTACAGCGCTCGGGCGACTTTGCTACTTCCGGGTCCGTAGACTCGCTGCGCCTTCTGTATCCCGGACACGAAGGGGGGAACGGAACCCCTTCTACTCGTTTTATACGACGCCAACCGCATGACGCCGCCAGTGCGGGGACTGGCCCACGTGCCAGGGGTCAGCTGAGATGTCGGCAACCCACCTGACCGCGCAGAAACTCCACGGCGCAATTGAAGTGGTGGCCGGAGTCCACCAGCTCAGGTAAAATTCCGGCCGCAGGAGCCCGGGTGCACGCGGGCAGCAAAGTCAGTGAACTATAACAGACCCAAATAGTGATGTCCAAAACCAGAGGGGAGATGAACCCCCCCATCCTCGCAGCAAATGGCGCCCAGGTTGTTATTAAAAGTACTCAATCTTTTAGCACAGTGCTAGGCTAGTGCTATTAGCACAGTGCTAGGATTACTTAGCTCTTCACAGATACTTTAGCAAACACTGTGCCACCAGGTGCTTCATTAAATTAGTCGTATTCCAGCCTTTGCATGTAAATGTCTTGTAGCTTATGGAAGACTCTGGAACTTATTGTGAACTGTAACCGCACTGTCCACCTTAGGTGTGCACATTTCTGTTTAACAGTGGAAAGAGGGCATAATTAAAGTACAGCTGTATATGTGTGTAGTACCAAAATATTGCTTGTGTGAGTGAGAATAACAGAATCGCATTGGGGGAAAAAAAGCTGAAATCTATTTGTGGTACTCTGTTTTCATTCTGTGGCTCTGCACCACAAATTATACTCTATGTAGGCCTATGGGAAACACTGAACAATGTTCTTTAAGAGCGTCACAAAGCAGAACCTAATTCAATCAGTTACAAAGACATCTACATCCAGATCAATCCTTTCCCCACTGATTTAGAAAGACTGAGTGTATTTACGGAGTCCAGTTCCTTCAGCTTTATCTTCTGTAAGTTGTTCCAGGCAGAAAATTGTGTTGTGTTGATCCACAGTTCAGGCTAAACTGTGACAGTTCTGAATTTGTCTAATTCCAAACTGATCCACAGAGTGGTTAAAATAGATTGAGATTGACTGAAGAAACCTGATGATACAATAACACACGTATACATAACTTTAAATAATTTAAATAACTTTATCAGTGAGTGACACACTATGGAGATGCAGTGTTGATTCCTTGGTTTTTATTTTTTTCTCTATTTTACTTTTCTTAAGAGATTTATTATAACATTTGTGTCTGTATTTTGTGATTTGAAGGGAAACGTCTATTATCGTCCTATATTTTTTCATGTAGATATTTATAAAAGCTTAGATTAAAAGTGAGAGTTAAAACAAAAGCAGAAAAAAATGGCAGAAAAAGTGACTTTTTCAACAAAATTTATCTCTAACTGCATTTCCATTACCCTTGGAAATTCGCAAAATGTAAATATCACATAAAAAACTGGTAATGGAAACACCTGAATTTCGAAAAAACACTCAAATATCGATTAAAAGTTTTCACGCTTTCATGAGGTGGTTTTTCAGACGTTTCGATATTCTAATATATCGCAAAATCACAATGGAAACACTTTTTCCTCAATTCTATGTTGCAGGATGTGACGTACATGGTGGTATGATCGTGTCTCTCTGAATGACAATGGCAGCTGCAGTCGCTGTAACCATAACAACCATTGGCTGCTGGGATGCAAGAACTACGGCTGCCGTCTTGGAGTGATGATCAGGGTGATTCCTACACTAGGCACAGTGAGGTTTCATTTTAATATCTGTTAATTTTTGAATATTTAATTGTTTTTTGTTTTTACAGAGAAATATATTATCTGTTCTGTAAAGTGTTAAGTGCAAGAACTGTGTAAAGAGCACTACATACATTTAGAATTTGTTGTTTTTGTTAAGTGTTGAGCATATTTACACTTAATATTTTGACCTGACAATGTAGGGGCCACATGTACAGACCCTTATAATGTTAACCAGCTGGTTTGTTTAACATGTTAGTGTCTTTAAAGAGTTCGCCTGGGACTTTTACTGATGAGAGAATTAGCCGTTTCATTCATGCTAATGCTAACAGGGTGGTGGTTAATCTGAAGCTCCGAAGGTGACAGCAGTGAACTGTTGTGGGATGATATTTCACAAGAGTTATGGCACCCCTGCCTAGAACAACCATTAATGGAAATGCGTTCAAAGCGCAAATATACTTTGTCGAAATTGTTTTGCAAAAAACTGTAATGGAAACGCAGCTATTGACTGATCATAAACCCAGTTTCTCCATCCACTTTCATTGATCCAACTCCATGGGTTTTACTGGTGAATAAATGTAGAATAGGGGCCTTGCAACCCTGGTCCTAGAGAGCTCCTATCCTGCAGGTTTTAGATGTATTCCTCTTCTAACACACCTGATTCAAATGATCAGCCTATCATAAAGTTCTGTCAGGTGTGCTGGAAGAGGGAAACATTTAAAACATGCAAGACAGCAGCTCTCTAGGACTGGAGTTGCAGACCCCTGATGTAGAAGGTGATGGGAGATTCCATGGTAACTATGGAAGCTCTAAACATCCATGAAAAGATACCAAACTGTATTTTACACCAATTATTCACATGAATGAAATGATTAAAGATTTTAGATCAGTAGATGAGGTTCATCATCGGTGGCTGTTTGGGTCTTTCTGGGTTAAAGGATATTAAAAAGAAACAATTATAGTGTATGAAATGTATACATACCCTCAATTTGTCTGAGGATTGTATTAATTCTGTCCTGACATGAAGAGTAGAGTCCCACAGTTGCAGGTGATGAAACTTTCGTGAGGGTTTTTGACAGGGCGTACGAGTGTATCTCATCTGTAAGGACATCGAAAAGGTTAAACGGTATGAACTTCTCTTCATGTTTAGATTTGACATTTGTATGAGTGAGGTTAAAAACAGTCGACACACCCATTAACTGACAAACAAACAAAACAGGTAGCCTAATCATGCCAACAGTTTTCTTGTTTGTCTGATCTAATTTAACATGACAGTGCAGGTGTGTGGCAGTTTTGCCTTAAGCTATTAATCATAGAAAATAATTGGAATATCAGAAAGTTCCCAAATACATGTGTATTGCATCATCTCTTACATACTGGAGTATTTACAGACATACTATGCTTTACACTGAAAACGCATGAGTTAATACAGCAGAAGTTACATTTTAACCCTTCAATGCATGGATTATGAGAACCTTAGCCAATATTTGTTTTCTTTAAGGTTTTTATTCCTCTTTGGGCATGAAAAAGCAATGTGATTGAAATCTTTTTAACAAACCTATTTGTTATGGAGTTAAAAAGAAAAGTCCACTCAGCTGGACAACACGTGTTTAAGCCTTGAAGCAAAGAAACAGGTAAAACTATATATGAGAACACCACAAAATAAAATATTTTCAATGCAGTTTTTGTTTCAGAAGACTGTTGATTTTAATCTAATAACACCAACCAATTGATTTACATGTAAGTTAGTTAGTGCAGATGAGGTATTAAAAACAACCAAGTTACAGTAATGGTATAAACTGACTGATATGGAACTAAAACAATTAAAGCCATGAACCATGAAGAGTAGTGCTTTTCATGTGTTTCAAATTCCACCTGAGTTAAGAAGTTGAATCGTTACCTTTTTGTTCAATATCTTCACTTCTACTTCAGTAAAGACTGTGGTTTTGCCAGAAGTGTGTCTTTTACTATTGCGCATTTTCTCCGATAATGACTCGTCAAGTGCAAATATTTGCATGTGATTCTGCACCTCTGATTTAAGTTAACCTTTTGATGCATGAATTATGAGAATGTTAGTCAAGATTTTTTTTCCCCTCAGTTTTTATTCCTATTTAGGCATGAAAAAAGCAATGTGATTGAAATCTTTTTAATGAGCCTATTTTTTATGGAGTTACAAAAGTGCTCACTCAGCTGGACGACATGTGTTTAAGCTTTGAAGCAAAGAAACGTGCATTTAAAACATAATATTAGAACACTTTGAAATAAAAACATTTTAATGCAGTTTTTGTTTCAGAAGACTGTTAATTATAATCTAATAACACCAACCAATTACACATAAACATGTTAGTGCAGGTCAGGTATTAAGAACAACCAAGTTACAGTAATGACATGAACTGACTGATATGGAACTAAAATAATAAAACACATGAATATACAAGAGAACAACTGTAGAATAACTGCCCACTGTAGTGACCAGTAGGCATCAAAGGAACCATTTTCATCTCATTTACTCGATTAACAAATCATATAGCTCCACTTTTATTCATATAGCACAAAATGTGAAACGCAATTGTCAATGCCTGTCTGAAATGAAATGATCTTAAATCCTCTAGAGATTAACTGTCATTCTGCAAAGGCGAAGATTAATTTAAAGTAGATTTACTGCAGAATAAATGTGTTTATTATCTTTAAGTATTATAATTTATCCTTTAAGTTTAACAAAACTATATTTTTTGCCCATACTGTGTATTTATTAATATTTATTTTGAATTTTTTTTAAATAAATTTTTCTTTTTTTCTACTGTATCTAAGTAACATAACAATGTAATAAACCTGTTGAGATTTGATTAAATCAAACAACCCATCATTCCAAAGAATACCAGACCAACAACAATAAAACAGCTCTGTGTTTTCATCATATATAATTACATTAACGAGTGAATATTAAATCGCTGGTGTCTGTGAGCATTGTCTTATCTAGAAACATCAAACGTTCATTAATAGTCATGTATCGTGATATTAATTTTATACTACTCAGTGAGTCCATTTGTTTCCTTTTACAGAGTGGCCAGTCACGGATATGCCAGCTAGTTGCATAGAATTTACCTTTTGAAGGATTATACATGATGATGTTTTGGTGCGACTTCCAGCTTCCACAGCGAATTCACCTAATCTGTGCATAAAAACAAAACAGAAGAGATCTCACACAGGTAACAGAGGAAGGTGTGATGATAAGAGGCCTTTGTCTTTAGCTGCAGGTGTGGGTGTAGCTTTCATCTGAACAATGGGGGTGGGAGATGCATAAGGAACGCTTGAAGATATTTAATATTCTGCAACCTGGAATTTTTTATATAAAAATGTGTACTTTTTTTCAGCCCCTTCAGGAAGATGTAATGGTGAATATGAACCAGTTCTGTGAATTCTGCAGTTTTATTTACTCACCAGGGCTCACTGTAATTTCCTGCTTGTTTCACATTTTATGATAGACCTCACTGAGCCTCATGGTGATATTAATATACTTATATCAGGTCACAAGTATTATAAAAACATAGATTGTCATTACTTGTACTCGTCGTCTCCCGCTTTATCCGGGTTTGGGTCACAGGGGCAGCAGCCTCAGCAAAGTAGTCCAGACTTCCAATCTACCCTCTCCAGCCCAGAAGGCCCGGAGAAGGTAGATTGTCATTATTTTCACCAATTATGTCCAGTGAATTTTGCTATGAGGGCTGTGCTTCCTGTTTTTGCTGTGAGTCTGAGCTTTCAAAAGGATTTTGTGGAATGAAACCCCTGTTTTCAACTACAAATAAAATACATTTTGTTATGTTTCATATGCTGTCTTATAACTGAAACAGCATTATGCTTTCATCACTAGGACAACCAGTCTTTCTTTACAAAAAAATCTTTTCACATAATCCCACAAATTCACTACAAAACCAGCTGAAATATTGGAACATGTATTGCCGGTTTTTAGAAATGCTGCCATGAAATCAAACATTTTAGACCACAGAAATCTACCTGACAAAGCATGCAAAATCCTGGAGGGACTGATGTATGGTGAAAATGCATTACATGACAATCCAAAATATAATAGAATATAAAATATAGTAATGCAGCTGTCAGGCTTTCAGATACTGTTGCTTTTATGATTAACGTCTTCATGGTTTCTGTACCTGCTGTCATGTCTTTTCAGAAGTTTAAAATCATTTTATTTGAATTAAATACTTGCGATTTGCTCCCTTTTTATTAAGCTAAACATTTTAACTGCTGTTCAAAACCATGTCTTGCACTTGAACAATTGACTACTGTAGTACTGACATACACTAAGCAGAGTTTAGAAACTCAATGTGCTTCACACTTTAAATGGAGTTCTGCTTGAGGATTATGTGTTAAATATAATGGTTTTTAATTACCTCAATGGAAAGTAACCAGTGTGTGGGCTGAATATCCTTGAGACTGCTTACATAGCAAAAAGAAAAAAAATCACAACTCAAGATTGATTGTTTTGTTTTGTTTGTTTCTTTTTTTGGGGGGGGGGGGTGACAGATATTGAAGAGACTTGTTTTAAAATGGTATACAGACATTCATGCGTGGGCATGTACCCTCTAAGAGTTCAAGCTGCAACCAGCTTTGCTGTGTCAATGAAACTCCATTACCTAGAATTATCCAGCCTGTGTTCCTTTTGGCAACATATTTTCTCTCCGTATTTGTCTGCACTTGCATGATAGTCAGTCTGAGATATGAAAAAAATACATCCGGTAAAGGTAGACCCCTACTGGGTGCAACTGTTGTCTTTTTTTATTATACTGTTCAGGCTATTTAAAGTAAATTAATAAAAAATAAAAGTAGAGTAATGAATGTTATTCTCATGTAGAAGCTTACCTGGTCTAGTTCACAAAGCCAGTCCTGATGCCTCTTAGCCACTTAGCTTATACTTGTTCCTTAAATCTGAAAACAAAGAAGACCATACAAGAGCTTGTGGTGACCTTTAAACCAAGACCATAAAAGTGTGATAAAACATTGCAGCACTGATAAGAATTAAATCATACGTAGACATACCTGATGACCATATGCATGCAGCAGCAGAGTTCCAGGAAGTGAGGTTGCATACAGGATAAAAAAAGGAACTGTACACAGCTTCTCTTCTTCTTTTTTTTCAATCCATTGCACCTCACTCCAGCTCCCAATCTTCTCTCTATTCATGGGATCTGAGCAAAGTGGGAAGTTCCTTAAAGCATTACAAGGTAGACAGATCCTCATTCTTGTTGCAGCTTCTGGCGTTGACTGTCCAACTTTTTCAGTCCATGGAAAAATGGAACAAATGAGTGATTTCATGCTCGAGCCTAGGGTCTGCATGATTCATGAACTGAATTCCTAGTTTGGAGTCCCTCAGGTTGAGAATGGCTGGATTGCTCTGCTTGGCCTGAACTGACAAGCATAACAGTTAGGTTGCCAAAGCAGCAGCACCAAAGCCTTTTTTGCCTAGAGCAGGATTTGTTATGACATAACTGGTTAGTCAAGCTTTGAAAAACAAGCTAGAAGCCTAATTTCCCTTGGCATATTGACTTTTTTTTTTTTTTTTTTTTTAAGATTAGCCTACTTTTTCCATCTGGTGTCGTATTGTACACCTCACAATGCAAGACCCTAATAAATTTAATCAAAAATAACTACAATCTTGGTACTCTTTTCTTTGACTAACATCTTCACCTGGTATTGTAAATAGTTCACCTTGTATTTAACCTACATTTGGTAGAGACTGACACGTTGATTTATGATTTTGTAATTTGAGAGTCATTTTTGTCACACATTTTACATATAAGGATGCATTTACAGCTATTAACAGAAGTATCCGTATGCATGTACAAACCACTATTCAGAAGATGTCAGACCATGTCATTATGTTATTGAAACCAAGACTTCGAAGAGGAATATATAGAATTTGCATGGCAGTAGCTGAAATGAAGTTTAATTAGTGTATGTCTGATTAAGATTTAAAGTGCTTGGCTTGAGGGTGACTAATTCTGCCTCTACTTGGAGTACCTGATTGTTCAACTGCTTTAATTAACTTGATTGTCATAGAGAGCTGTGTGTGTGTGTGTGTGTGTGTGTGTGTGTATGAATGATAGAGGTTCTCAGTTATTGCTTGGCCAGGAGTCTTTTACAAATCAATACTGAATGAATTGGATGGTATCTCCCCTTCCCTTCCGTGAACCTTTAGCACACCTTGCCCCTTTACCATACAAACCTTGCAATTAAGGTTGATGAATTCACCTTCATGATTAATCCAAGATAGGTATCAGAGACAGATAAATTATATTTCAGGACCTGGCAAACATGGAGTGATTTTTGCTGCAGGCGAGGGGAAATTAACCTAGCATTATCATGTGTTCAATCCATGATCATGTAAGGAGAGAGCTGAAAATGTTTAAGCTATCTGGTACACTTAAGATCATCTGCATTGACTCTGATGCATGAACAGGTTGGATAATTTGAATGATTTTATTTATTTATTTTTAGTTCTTTGTTGTAATTCAATTCACCAACAGAGGGGGCTAAAGTATTGTGCATGGGAGCAGGACAATGACATTTGATCAGCTGCCCTTCATTGCACTACTCTGCTCTACTTAGTATGTAGGAGCAAACCAGACAGTGAAGGAGGCATTTGCTGAAAATAGGGTGCGGTCGAGTGTTTAAGATGTGCTAGAACTTCTCTTGGATGATCATTTAATGTAAATCAGTGATTGCTGTACAGAGGGCACACTCTCAGAGGCACACACACACAAAAATATCTATCTGTCTTTATTCCTTATCCATTGTTCCTAAGGGCAGACAAGCTTCGGTATTGACACATAGCCTGACACTGGCTTGGCCATGACCCAGCTTGCCTGGCCTAATTGGCCTCGAGACCTCTTGTTGGTGTGATCTATTGATCAGTCTCACTGCAGATGCTGCTAAGTCAGAGGGAGAGGGCAGAGAAATAGCCAGATATACTGCAAGTAAACACTGCCAAATCTGGGCATGATGTCTTAAGCTTTGCTGCTTTCTCAGCACAGCTGTGCAGCAAGCAAAGATGATGATAGGGTCTTCACCCCGATATGCAGGAGTTCAGATCTTTGCCACAAGCTGATTCACACACCCTGATTGTCCTTTATTGTTACTGAGGGGATGATGGCACGAACAAATGGAGGTTTCTGAAAGCTATGACCCCCAAAGATCTATAGACACTGTCTGCTTTAACAATCCCACCACAAATGGTGAGATGAAAACTCCACCACATTTGTAAAATCCATTTTTTTTCTGTTTGATACCTCTGCAGCAAATATTAGGAGGGAAAAAAACAGCGATGAGATTGCCACCAAAGTGCCCTTGTGGGGCAGGGGTGAGTGAAACGGTATGCATGCTGATCTTGTATCTATCAGCACAAACATTCTATACATGATTATTTTTGCCTGCACCTTCAACTTCCCTTCAATTTGCATTCAGGTTCCAGATCACATCATCTTTCTCTCTCTCTGTTTCTCTCATCTATTTCCATTTCAACCTCTTCTCCTCACCCTCTCCTTTCTCTAACCATACAGCCATTTCAATGTAAATAGTGTGTATGCTTATCGTCTTCTTAATCCTCCTCCCTCATTCTCTTCAGCTTTCCTTCACATCCCAGAAAAAAAAAAACTCATAAGAGAAACATGCATATGTTTATGAGGCCTGCCACACAATATGTCCTTCGCTACCTTGTAAAAGGCAATACATTCTTCTTTATGGGGGTGCACAAATTTCCTATTCACTAGTGTGTATGAGAGTTACATTCCCATATGGTATTACATTTATGATGCATGACAAGACTTGCAATTCTCCATCTCCTCTGCAGCATACGGCAAGTAACCAGAGCTGTCCAAAAGTCATGACTGTGACAACGGGGATCATTATACATTTTTCTTTCTGTGCGGCTGCCTCTCTGTATTCCTCTCCACACTTCCATGAAATCTGCCTTTATCCCACCGTGAGAGAGTATAGCTCACAGGTGCACACTGAGCTCTTCCCTGGGTGGTGGTGTTGAAATGAGTGTCCACTCCAAGACCTTTTCACCAACACCCAAATGTACACGCATGTGCGCACACATTCACCCAACCGCTGATCCTACCTCCTGTTTTATTGTCAATATCACTCGGCTCAGAGGTTGTAGGGGTTGACGGCTGTTGACAGGGGCTGGATTGTCGAGGTAAACATGATGGCAGCTCTGGCAGAGGTAGAATAGCTGTATCTTGAGACCCCTTGGAGGGTGTTATTAGGCTGTTATGAAATCTGCTCTCGATCAGACCTTCACTGAAGCAAAGTAGAGGATGCAGCCAGATGCAGTGCAAAGTACAAGTGTTGATTCTCTCTCTTCCTCCTATAGCTTCCTCTTATCTACCCCCTACTTCCTCCATCCACACAGATTTTTCCTCAGCAGTCCTGCACTTGTACCTATGTTTTTCTGTCAACACAGCCTGCAGTCTCTCTACGTAGTTGCACAGAGGAATTGCTTTAGGAAACTAATCTTGTTTGTTTTATATTTCATGAAGATATACACCTGAAGGTATGCAGCATATACCACGCCATGACACCACACATTGCTGTCAGGATGCTCAGTAGCTCCCAATTCAGCACTTGAACAGATGTGAAGAGATCAACAGAAACATTGCTGTAAAATCATTTTGTAAATGTATGTGCCTTTAGTGTAAAAATGACAAGTACAATGACCATCCCTGGTTGAATGTATCCTTCTGTGAAGCAGAAAAGGATTTTTGCAGGATATTATGGTATCCCAGTGAAGCTTACCATTGATCTTTTAGATATTGAACCCCATCACTTCATTACATCGTTCTATTACATGTGTATGTGAAAACTGGTCGTCATTAGTATTAGAAGAGTTGAATAAAAGACCAAAAATGTGTTTTATTAAATCACTACAAACTTAATCTTTGCCATTTGCCATTCACCCCATTGCATGGTGGGTATTAGGGAAGGACAGGTTGTGATTTATCAAAAAAACACAGGGGGGATGGTGTTTTTTCCACAGAAAAAAGCTTCCATTGGATGTTATGACCCTCATTTCCGATTACATAAAAGACGCTCAAATCACTAACATTTCAAATCAAGAGATTTGTCTGATGACGCAGTTCATGTGGCCTTTTCTGCCTCCTTGTTTGGGTGTCATCTGGATCCGTGCATGTATACATTGTAGTCGCTCTGGGGTCTTCTGGCTGCAGGATGTATTCTGCATCAAATATAAAACATTCATCTGACAACTTACGAAAAATCACAAAATATATATTACCAAAAGCTTTTCAACTTTTGATTTCGCTTATCAGTTGATGTGGTTGTTTATCAGACATGTCTGACAGTACATCCTACTGTAGGATGCTTTGACAATGTACGATGGTTTATCAGAACACCGGACTATTGACTGGCCTAGTCACTCCCCCTTCCGGAAGTGACGAGGGTGATGGCATGACAACAAGACAAAAGCAGAAGAAGAAAATGTGCAACATGATCAGAGTATACAGTACAAAATGTTCTAAGCTGCTGCATCAGTGTCATCCATATCGTCGTTCTGTGTTATTGTCCTACTACGTCTGCTTCAAATCTGCTGCAGTTGTTTACTAATTATTTTTTATCCATGACACCAACTGGAAGAATGCCAACGTGAAAGGGCATGTAGTGTCAGCTAGTGTCTCTGAGTTGAATGTACTTCACTCAATAATTCGATTCTCTTGCTGTGCATGAACAGTTGGATTTCTGGGAAACTTCAGGTAAATCCTTAGCTCGATTATTGCCAATAGCTCTGTTTAAGCCCTATTCTGATGGGATTTGTTTTATCTAGGGACCTCTTGCAATTTGTCATAACTACAGAGGTTGTCCGTGATGTCGGTCTCATGAGAATTGACCATGTTAGTAATTTGGAAAGTAAAAATTTCCCCACAAATGACCTTCTATATTTTACTAAACTCCAGTGTCCTGGAATAATATTCTTTCTTTGAGAATAGGCATCCTGGTGATTTTTCCAGAAATGGGGTGGATCTACATGTTTTGGCAGTTTTTTTTTCCTGGAGGCATTTTCTACATGTTTTGAGCGACTGATGGGAGTTGCACTGGACTGTTTAGAAGAGCTTTAGGAACCGTTTTAGCAAGAACATATCGGCTGGTCATGTGTAACAAAAAGAAAAGGCTGAAAAGAAGGCATAAAATTATTGCACCCACTTTGTTGAAATCAAAATGAGTGTATGTTATGTAATACACAATGTGTTGATGTCATATACAGGAGATGTCAGAAAAACCTGAGGTAAAATCTGACTTGGCTTATTCCATGAGAATAGGCCGCATGAAAAGTAGAAAAAGGACTAATATTTTCTTACATGAGTCCCTGGGTCAAACTAATCCCATCAGAATAGAGCTTCAGATGTGCACGTGAACAAACTGACCACCAAAAGCTTCATTTTTGGCCCTAAATCTTAAGAAAACCCATATCTGTGCCTGACATTCAATTCAATTCAGTTCAATTGAATTCAATTCACTATAATGCCAACATTACATAATTCTCTCAGGGCATTTCTTTTACAGGAGGAAAAATCTCAGACAGAAGCTCCTTCTGGGTCAGAGGTCATTTGCCTCAGTTGGCTGAGTTCAGAGAATGGAAGAAAAAGAAAAGCATAGTGAAAGAACAACAAACAACACAAACACTGGATGGCACAGGTAAACAGAAGTCCAGAACCAAACAAAAGTAATGAACAGCTCTAGAGCCAGAGATGAGTGGGAGTGAAACTAGATGGTTCAGATGTAGACCCAGCTTCGTCAAACGTGACAGTTTAAGCTTTATATATATATATATATATATATATATATATATATATATATTGCAGATGTGAAGGCATTAAAACAATATAATGTACATTTACACTGAACAAAACATGAAGATATTAATATATCTGTGACTCTTGAGTTTTTTACATTTAAAAATACACTAAAATTATAAAGATTTTGATAGAACATCATATTAAACTCATTAAATATTTCTGCATCAAGAAACAGAGTAAAAAGTAAAGTAAAAAAAAAAGGTTCATCCATCCATAGCACAAATGAAGAAAATAGCATTATTCAGAATAGTTAAGTTTTGTTTTGTTTAATTTATTGTTAAAGACTCAGTGTATATGATTTATGGGGCTTTATAGGGATGTAACTGCAGGAGATGGAATGCAATATTTAAAATCACACTGTCATTAGTGTGTAATCAACTGAACATGACTTCTATTCCATTTAGAAGGAATTGTTTCCATCCATATTGGAATATGGTTTTCCTTGTGTCCACCATGTGATAACGTCATGATTCTTAAGTGTCTGAGAATGGATTACTTTTGTGCTTTTTTTTTTTTTTTTTTTTAAATAATGATGAGTAGCATCTTATGTAAAAGTAGCTACTACACACTACAGCTGCTTGAGGACCAGAGTTAATGCTCATACTTAAATCCTGATATATGGGGCTCTAGTTTCACAGACTTGTTGCAGGCGAGGGGCAGACCAGCTGTGCCAACGGAGTGTGTCCAGATGAGTTTTGGAAGTTTCCCCCGCCGCGCACACTGGCGCAAGTCCTCCCCCTTTCTTTCTCCTTTCCTTTCACTGGCGTAAGTGGAAAAGAGGGAGGAGAAAGGGCGTGCAATGGATTTAACACAGCCAATTCAGATCTCCACCAATCGCATTAGTGCCTCTCCTCTGCCTTGAATGCACTGCGACGAAGCGCACTGCAAGTTTCATCATTTTGCCATAGACGCCACAGTCAGACACCCAAACTTCTCCCAGGAGGAGACTGATGTTTGGGTCCTGGAGGTCCAAGCCCGCAGTGCACGAATATATGGAACTGTGAGCAGAACCTCCACAGGCTGATAAAGCTGAAGTATCCTGGGAGGAGGTCACAAATATCATTAATGAAGTTTGCCCTGATACACTGAGAACCATTGCCCAGTGTAAAAAACGGTTCAATGATGTCCGTAGAAGGGCCAAACAAAAATTAGCACAGCACAAGAGATGGGAGAGAGACCGGGAGAGCACAAGTGCCACTGGGGAGCGCATCAAAGGTCACGGTGCACATCACTATGTGGACCACCTCGGGGGTTAATTGTAATTTGTTCCTCGGTAATAATAAATACTGACAAACTATGTAGATCACATTAAGAAATAGTTGTAACATTTGTATGTTTCTTTGAATATTCTAAGATGAGAGATGTCGAATATATTCTCAGTGTCTGATGCCGAGGCTGTTCGTGGATGGTTAAGAGAGATGTTGGCACATTAGTTTCAGCTGGAAATTAATTCAGGTTGAGATTCCATTACGCTGCCAAACGCATTTGATCTGTCATCAGATGTGACAAAACAGTTAATATAGGTATATATTTATGTGCTGGTTCAAATTGTTACATTGAATACATAGATTGTTGGGAATGTTTATTGCAGTGAATTTTGTCTGACACTCTAGAAACCTGCCTGTGAGGTTGTGGTGACGTGTGCGCTCTGTGCGCCAGTCAGCCAAACTATCACTTGATCGGTTGCGTCCGCCTTGCGCCAGAAGTAGACCTGGTTTTAGCTGGCGAGCTTTGAACGCACTGTTGGTGTGGTCTAAGTCAATAAACTGTCACTTTGCCAGGCTGAATCAGTGGAACCTCACACGAGTGCACTGCCACATCCATCTTGGTGCATCGCAGTCTGCCACACTACCAAACTGATCATGCGGCGTCCTGCACTGCACGAAACTAGCACTGCGTGGGGTCCGCCAGCTTGCGCCACCCTGCACCGTGTCGGGAAACTAGAGCCCATAATGTTTAATAACTTCTGAGCTTTGAATTCTGTCACTATTTTGGAATAATTCAGTTAAAAGCTATTTATCAGCTTTGCAACTTCTTCAGATACATTTGGACATTCAGAGGCTCTATAGTGAACAGGCAGATATGAACTGGAACACTGATTTACCAATAAAACTCATACAGTTTGACAAGTGACCATGGCTTTAGATGCTTACTTTTATGTTTAGTTAGTTACTTAGTTTATTTTCAGTTACAAAATTACAATTAGTTAATGTTATATTTTGCTGAAAATATAGGGAAATACCTGATTTGACTGAAACATCCAAAAAACAGAGAATAATGTTACAATAAATGGTGATAAATTACTTAGGAAAGATTTAAATGTAGGGTTTATTTTTCATATAGATTTTTTTAACAGGCACATTAACTGACATTGCTGTAAGTGCACTAAAGTTAGCCTGTTGACTGTTTTTCATTTGCAGTTCCAGACTAGGGGACTATTATCACTCCGAGGTTGTATTTGTATACTGGCCTGTAGAGGGGAAGTGGTGTATAAGCATGTTCATGTTGGAGTGTGTGTGCTTATGTGGAATTGTGTGTGCTTAAGTACAGGTGGCTGTCGCAGATTGGACGAACAAAGCGTCCTGTGGATTTGCCATCCTGGAAGCGCACGGTCTGCTGATTGGACTGGAGTAAGTCTTAAAAGATCATGATGACATCCCAGCCGGCTTTCGATCTCACCCTGCTCCTAACATATTGGAAACAGTTTTTATGTAGTTACAGCAGCACGAGGTAAGGGTGAGAAGCCGATAGTATTTTATCACATCTCCTGTTTTTGGTTGAGGTGTCCCGGTTAAACTCGTGTACTTGAGTTTTGTTATTACCCCGCCCCCCAAAGGGGATAAGGGTATTGTTTTAGGTTTGGATTATGTTGTTTTTGTGTTCATCTGTCAGTTTGTTTGTCAGCACCTTTACTCAAAAACTACTGGACCAATTTCAATGACATTTTCAGGAAATGTGGAAAGTTGTTCAGAATAGATTCCATTAAAGTTTCAGGTGAATGTGGGTCAAAAGTAAAGGTCATGGTCACCAAAAATTTGTTTTTGTAATGATAAGATATAGGACAAATCAGGTAAAACATTTCCAAGGGGTGGGGTTTGTTGTGCCTGGCACTACTTGTTTTGGTTATGGAAGTTTAGAGTATTTGAGTTGGGTTTTGTTTATTATTTTGACATTGTCCATCCTGAAATAACCAAACAAATG
Organism: Siphamia tubifer; assembly: GCA_020466265.1. NCBI lineage: Eukaryota > Metazoa > Chordata > Actinopteri > Kurtiformes > Apogonidae > Siphamia > Siphamia tubifer. Next base: position 44,182,923 of record CM035785.1, on the reverse strand, counting down.
AACCAATAACCATCAAGTGGTGCCAGACACAACAAACACTGCCTCCTCGCAAAACCATAACCATTTAAAACCATGTGAACTTGATTTTGAACTTTCAAGGTCACTCAAGTTCAAAGGTCATGATGCCATTTAGAAGCCCATACCAGGTTTTCTATCTGTCAGTAATATTAACTAAGTCTCGATCTCTACTGGTGTTTCTGTTATGGTGTATTTTAGTTTTTTAGGTATCGACCCAGTGACCTCCGACCTTTTGGGTCAACAATAGGTCAAAATGTATACACACATAACGCAGAATTGGAAGATGATGTTCATTGGAAGTTGACGTAGAATTTTCAAATTTGTCCTTCAAGGTTCTGATGTCAATGCACATAAACAGCGAAAGCAAAATGAAGCTATACAGAAAAAGGAAGGAAAATGAAATTCCTGATTTGTCCCATCTCTTATCTATGTGAAAACACATTTTTGGTGATCTTAACCTTTGACCTACATTCATCAAAATGTAATGGAATATATTCTGGATCACCTCGCATCTTTCCTGAAAATGTAAAGAAAATTGGTTGAGTAGTTTTTGTGTAAAGTTGTTGACAGATGGTCAATCAGACAGACAGCCGACCCCCCGAAATAAAAAACAAAAAACAATACCCCTCTCCCCTTTTAGGGGGCTGGTAATAAACAAAACAACAAAACAAAAAAAAAAGAGAAAGAATTCCATAACAAAACAAATAGATGTATGTGTAATCTCAACAGTAGGTGCCATAATTACAAATGACCTGGAAGTCTTCACATAATTTCCTTTCTCTTGGTGTGCTATTGTTGACTTTAATTTATGATTTCCTTTGTTTAAAATTGAATAATACATGGAAAACAATTGTCTGTTGGTGACAGAACTGAATGGAAATTTACTATGTTATTAACAGACGTCAAAAAAGTGTCACTACTGTAATGGCTTCAGTGGAACCCGCAATGTTTTTAACATCATGGCACTAATAATGCCATCAGACCAGAATTGCTCTATTTAAAATTTTGTAATAGAATATATAATACAATGTACATGAAGGAAATGATATATACAAGTTTGGGGGTTGGAATCATAAAAGCTTAGCTTCTTCCATCCCCTTTTCAGATCATGTATTGTGAATGTTTATTTTATTTGTACTCGCACATGGTGTGAATATACATGTTTGAAATAAATAAAATCAATCAATCAACGCAATAAGCATTATCTCGATAATATGAAACCACCAGATTCCTTACACATATTCTAATTGGGTGTAAATAAAATACACAGTGGTATCTTCTTATGAAGGGTGAAAAATAGACTGCCTCATGAATACACCATTTGTCATCTCTGTTACAGGGGTGACAATATGTAATGATAAAGTGTTAATTTTCAGTTACTTTTTTTCTAATTATAACATCTGTAGTAAAGTATGCAAGTGTCAGGTCTGTTTACATGGCACACAGCTACAGCAGTTATTCAAACAATCAGGCGGAAGAAAGTCAAAAGATGGACACAAAACTCTAGCGTGAATGTGAATCTGATTTGAGGCAAGAATCATTTAAAGTGACTCTCAGAGCTCATTCTAAACCCCTTCTGTCAGCTATGAGAGAGCCCGCTATAATCCATTGTCACTGGGTGGATTAATTTGCATAATTCCACTATTGTGCAGTCCCAGATCTTTTTCTGTCTCCTTCCTTCACATGCGGAAAAAAAAGGTCTCAAACCTCTACTACTTGTTGCTTTGGAAACCAGGGTGGAACAAGTGAAGAGCTGTAGAGTAGTAGGACAAGAATGAGGGAACTGGGTGAAGGAGAGGACACAGTGGAGCAAAGGTGTGGATATGAAGAAGGTGTGAGGATGTAGATATGATGAGCAGGGAACGGAGACAGAGGTAGAAAAGAAGAGCAGAAGGGCAACGGAAAGAAAACGGGAAGACAGATAAAGAAGAGAGGAAACTACTGTTCAGTGAATGGAATACAGAGCAATTTTCTGTTACTTAAAAAGTCATTTATCTATGTCGACAGTCTATTAGTCATGTAGTCGAGTGTAACCCCCCCCCCCTTTTCACTCACACAAACACACACACACACACACACACACACACACACCTCCATCACACCCGCAGAATATGTGTTGGTACATGTGAGCTACTGGTTGGATGTGTGTTGTTGTGTGTGTGTGTGTGTGTGTGTGTGTGTGTGTGTGTATATGATGAGGCTGTATTGCTTATCCTCCAGGGATGGGAGCTGGAGGGAAGAGCGGCACTGCTAAATTGCACAGATAAGATCAATATGTAGTTAAAGGGTGGGACTGTGCCTTTCACTACAAGCATTGTGTAATATTGCATTATCCCTACACAGTGTTAAATGGATTATTTAAAAAAAAAAGTCATCCACAGAGTGTACCTTTCAAAGAACACAATTTTAGGACAATACCTTAGATCTCACTGATTATATTTTCCATTTTTTATCTAGCTCTTCCATGAAAGCCATTTTACACTTCATAAGGTGCTAATATTTAGAGAAATATTGTAGGATTTTGAAGGAAAGAAAATAAAATCACATTTCATGGAGAAATCAGTGCCACTTGTAAAAGATAAAGCACAACGTCTGTCTATGAGGACCATTGCAGATGAAATAATTTACATCTTTTACCGCGTCTTTGTTTAACCTACATCACAAATTCAATGTAAAAGTGACAATTTGTGTGTGGTTTGTACCAGACTAATTATTTTGTCCAATAATGTGTGTGTTGCAATTTACTGTGTTTTCCGCACCATAGGGCGTAATGTCAATTATTTATTTTCGATTGTTTCTCATCTAGAAAGTACACTGCACTATGAGGCACATTAAGTGAAAGAAAACAGATAAGTCAAGCTTTATTAAACATGTTCACAAACGTACTTAAACTTACTTAAAAAGAAATGTTAGCATATTCACAATAGCTGTCAAAATTGTTCAGTTATAACACGTAAAATGCAACTCAATACACTGACTTTTTCAGTTCAGTCCTTATACACACACTGTAATGTTATGGTGAAGTAAAGTATTCTGCTCCTGCTTGTGTGTAGCCGTTAGCTCAGCAGATGGATAACAGTTTTCCAAGAAAAGCTCGACACCAGAACTTCGCTCCACACTTTACTTGACTCACTGTGAAACTGCAAACATACATACAAAATATGTCTGAGTTACATTCATTGCTTTAACACATTTACATACCATTACACATTGAAGTGAAAATAAATAAATTGCTAGCTCAGTGCGAAATTGAATGGGGAAAATCCATAGACACGCTAATGATAAACATTTTCCGGTTAATTTATGAATTGTCTTTTTATCCAACATTAAAGGTTAACAACAGAGAGATTATTTGCTATTCTCACAATAATTTAGAGGTCTGCGCGGGACACAATTTTCAGTCCAGTTCCTGCCGGTCCCGCATTGTGCAGTCCCGCTTCCATAAAGAACTATGATTTTCAGTCCCGGTCCCACCTGCATCTGCTCCCACTCCTTCCCACATGTCCTGCAGGATTCAGACGTGAGTTAAAATGTGGCGTACGGAAGACCGCTTGCCACTCGGGGACGTGAGTCCTTCTGATCAAGGCTCAGCTCAGTCTGTAATGGCCCCGTCGTGCTGGAATCTGGTCTTCTCGGAGTCAGGTTGTTTGGGAATACAGCTGTGCGTGGTAAACTAAGGCTAAATACTAGCAGGAGACCAGTACTCAACAATTAGCCTACCTTAAGGGAGGCCATCACAGTCCGTTCGGGGATTCAACCTCGACGGGTTGTAGGGTCGGCCGCTTGGTGCTGGGAGGATCCCCTTGCGGGACCTCCCTCCAGCTCACGTATATATGATGTCAAAATTAATAATTTATAGCTTTTATTTTAAACATGTTTTTATTTTGCAGGACTGCAGCTTATCACCACTCCCGCCTGCACCTGCAGTGCCGCTTTTGTCCCACGCAGCACTGCTTTGTGTTGGCTCTACAATAATTGAACATAAAATACTTAAAGGCATACATTTTGCTGACCATACAAACAGAAAGAAAAAAACATCCCTTCGGTTCCTTCTTAGATCTGCACTGCTATGGAAAAAACAGAAGTACAAACCACGTTAACGCACTTAATCTGACTACTAGAGGGCGTCCTTTGTCTGCTTTAACAACATAACATCATATACAGTAGGTTTTACTACATACTATGAGCACCTTGTACGACACAAAATCACTTCCAAGTCACTAGACACAAGCAGAACTAATCCATATATAAAGCGCTCTGAATTATAAGGCACACTGGCATTTTTTTTTAAAGGCTTTTAAGTGTGCCTTATAGTTTGAAAAATACATAACAGTTTATTCAAACACTACTCCAAAGATGATGTGACAAAAGGGGAGGGGCGAAAAACAATCGGATCAAGTTGAAATCGCCCCAAAAAATCGGCAATTTCAACTTATCACTAATCAGCTTCAAACTTCAGTCATGTCTGACACTGAGTATCAGATACATGACATAATCCAGTGATTTCCAAACGTCTACAGTACTTAATTTTGAAGTACAGCAGATGTTGAGACATATTTGGTGAGTTTGGAAACTTGTAACTTGGCTTTTCAACGGTATAAAGAAGAAAAGTGAATAAAAGTCTCCGTGGTTGGCTGTATCACAGACTGTAGAGATGTTGTAAATTGACTCTTCCTGTTTCATCATGTCAAGATTGACAATATGGTCTTAAAGGAAAAATTAATATATCAAATATTACCATGAGGCAGTCTAATTCAGGCACCAAAATGTGATATTTCTCTCACAGCAGCCTCTGATCTCCCTTCACAGACGCTGCTCCCATCAGCTGAGCATCAGTTGCTACTGTCTCCAGTCTTTGTGTGAAGCTAACCTTCACTGTAAAAAGTCAGAAGCTCAATTAACTGTTATGACTCATTTCTATAATTTACTTCCATTTAACATAATGAGTTACGAAATTTCAACTTATCATCATGAGTTATTGGCGTCGACAACTCATGGTTGTAAAAGTCAGTTCAGTGAGATGGAAATTTTAAATGTGTTGACCTAACTTCAACAATGTGACTTTTAAAATAGGAACCGGATCAATGAGTGATTAGTTCAATCAACTTTCATAGCTTTAAGAAGAAAGTTGGGAGATCGAGAACATTGTAGTGAGGTTTTAACATTGGTATTATTCAACTTAAGTTAACACACATTTTCAATGCAGCTGGGGTTGTTTTTTTACAGTGTGGTGCTGCTTGTATCTTCATATTTAGCCTGTTCGAAGTGCATATATATTTATATCTGTTAACCTTCAAGATTTTAATGTGTTTGTTGGATGGTGTTCATACTTACTTTTGGGACATGCCCCAGAAACCTATATATGAGCTGTGTTCCTACCACTGGTGACTTGTAATAGTGGGCACTGCTCCACCCATCTTCCATGAAGAAAACAATGGGAGTTACATAAAATAATTTTACTAAAATATCAATATTGTAAAAGGAGTGTTTGCCGGTGGCTTACGGTTCACTCTTTATAAACTGAGGCTTTTTGAACAGTGCTTTACTTGACAGCAGCTACCTTCACAACACTTCCTGATACAACTCACATGACTCAACCAGCCAATCAGAAGCCAGCAGCACCTACATTGGCAAATGTGATCCAGAAAGGCAGATTAAACAGGTCATCTCAGCTACCCACATACAAGAAAAGGAAAATGGGGAACACATTTTTTGTTGACTTAGGCCTGACAACTGTTTTTAACTCATTTTTTAATCCAAAACTGATATCAGTTTTTCTCTATCACATCAAGTCTTTGAACTACAGGATCCCCGTATTCTTAAAACATATGAAAGATACTGTACTTCACAGGTATGTTCTTGTTTAATTTCATAAAAAAATCTATTTACATGTAATGAAATATGAAAGAAACGGGCATGACTGCAATGTTTATTACCTCCGCCAAGGAGGTATTAAATTCAAGTCCCTTTGTTTGTTTGTCTATCTGTCTGTCAGCAGGATTACGCAGATTTTGATAAAATTTTCAGGATGTGTCAGGGGTGTCACAAGGAACAAATGATAACATTTTGGTGGTGATCCGGAAAAGATCCTGGATTCTGGATCACTCTGAAATTTATGCTCCATGTACTGCAATGTAAATTTTCAAAGTGATCCAGAATCCAAGATCTCTTGCGGATCATCACCAAAATGTAATAATTTATTCCTTGTGGCACTCCCAACAAATCCTGAATTTTTTATCAAAATCTGTTCAGAAGTTTTTGTGTAATTCTGCTGACAGTCAGACAGACAGACAGAGAAACAAACGAATGGGCTCAAATTTAATACCTCCTTGGCGGACCTCTATTCATTCGAGGGGGCGTCTGCCTTGGCAGAGGTTTGCACTCTGAGTGCTTTTCTAGTTTAACACTATTATGTTTTTACAAAGCACAGGGTACGGTAATTATCCTGTTTTTGTACTGTCCTATTGGGAGCTGCACACACCTCACTGCTTCATGGTAACTGCACAAACAAGTTTCCATGCACTTGTAGATGAGCTCAATCATAATAAGATAGAAAGTCTGACTACAGCTAATCAGAGGAATGTTTCTCTGCTGCTCGTCTTGTTGGTTTGACATCGGTAGATTTTACTTCAATGATACCAGTAAACTTAGCAGTGACTGCAGCACTGCTCCTACTGCTACTCTGATGTCCGCCATGACGGTCGCTATCTTGTTTATGAATGAATGTTGCATGCGGCAACTATTTGTTCTGGTCATGTGGTTCTGATGTAGATAATAGGAATTTTGTTCTGTTTTACCACAACAACACCAGATCTTTACACTCTGCAACCCATTCTAAAAAGATATAATTTTGGTGTACCCAAAAGGCCATTGTTGTGTGGATGCAAGGCTGACATGATAACACACTGTATCAGATTTACTTGAAAATGTTGCTGTGTGAATGGGGCCTTAGTCTACTATGGCACTTCCAGGAGTGGCTAATTAGTGTCTAGTGTCTATGATGTGGGAGACCAAGGTTCAAATCACAAGAGTAATATCCTTTAGCCCATTAGCTAACTTTTGTGTTTCTTAACACCATGTGGTCTACCTACACTACCTTCAGCCTTGGCCTGCATGCATTGTTCATATTATCACACTTGTCACGGACATGCCTGACTTCAACAATAGTCATTGAAAAATTTGCATATTTGAAGGATAGAATGGTACAATTTCCATATAAACCCCCCCAATGAAAACCTATACAGTGCATTATTTGCATTTACATTAATATTAAAAAATGCCATGCATGTCCTTTGGTGTATTCTAGTGGTGATATGTGGTTATTGTGCATCTGAAAATTACTGAAATTAATATTGCGCCCCAAAAAATTATTTCACCAGCCGCTACTGGTTTCTACCTCAGCAGTAGGCATAATTAAAGGGAAAAAAACTCCAAAAAATTAAGTCTAAATAGGAATAAGAACATAACTCAGTACACCTCAAAGGATCTGTTTGCCCCTCTGGTGTGGTTAACTCTCAGATCTGTACGATGGTTTTTATCATTGTTGAGGTATGATATAAAAAAAAAAAACCCAACCCAAAATGTAAGGAAAAACAAAACATAAAATATTGTTACTCTGATTATTTTACTGAGTATACATAGATAATACTATCTTTATAAAAGTGCACTGAGAGATTTCTAAAACACAGTTGGTACTGACTTCCCTAATCTCATGTTTCAGAGCTGTGAAAACCACGAAGGAAATTATTTAAACTCCAATGTATTAAGATAGAGGTGGAATTTGCAGAGACAGATGTCTTACCGTGTGCAAACAGAACCAAACTAACCCTGTGGCTGCATACTACTTCATGCAAGTGGAAATGTTCATATTATTCATTAATGCAAATGGGTTCGCTTCAACTAACCAGTGATAACTATTGCCTGCCCTGCATTTAACACCCCATAGTGTTAACCCTGCTGGCATAGGATGAAAACCCCGCAGAGCTCCGTCCTCTGTCTCCCTGAGCTCTCACCATCTTAACAAGCAAAACAGCATGTTCTGCTATAATCGCCATGATATATTAAACATCAGGTGTGCTAATGAGGTCATAATTACAATAATTCATGGGTTAATTAGCTAATATTTCTCTGTCAACACATACTCCTAAAGAGTCTGGCCAACATTTGGTAACCTATCATAAATATACACATTAATATGCATGTATATATTGATATGATATCTGTTAGAAATAGCTGTTGTATGCATGCGCCGATAGGTGAAGTGATTTTAGCCCGTACTTTTAGTTGTGTGCCTTTAAAAAGTTTAAAGGCGGTCTCCACATAACTCCATTTTAGTCTCTCCCACCTCCTGAGAGACAGATTTGGCTCTTAATTCAGATTCATCATTATGTTTTGTGTTTGCCTCTGCTCTTTAGTGCTGAACAACTCTGATACTGGGCTTATCAGAGTCTTTAGTTCTTCTGCATGTCGCTGTAATCAGTTAAAATGAAAAAAAAAAAAAAAAAATCTAGAGATAAATTCTGGAAAAAGTACATATTAGTGCATTTATTGTATGAAAAAGAACAACTGTTTGTTTCAGAAGACTCATGACATGTTTATTGATCCAGGAATATGACCTTGGCCATTGTAATAATCTGAAAAGGAGCTGATGCACAAGCTTAAAGAAGGTTTTAGAAATAACAGAGTCAAACTAATTATATTTAAGCCATTTAACCCTTTTACTCAGGTGTCAAGTTTAGATCTGTAAGAAAGAAACACAAGCATAAATGAGACAGGGGTGTTACATTTGTTCTCCCTTACTCTGAATTTGTCTCTGCCTGCAAACCTCTTTTTATTTGGAAAGGGTTGCCCTAATTTACATGGTTCCGGTTAGTCTAAGGTTTCACAAAGACAAATTTTTCCTCGTGAGAGATTTACATTCTTTATTGATGGGTCGTTCATCTTCGGTTCCTGTCTGTTCATCACTTACAAATTCACCTTTGGCTCTGACAGCGTCCTGTGAAATAGTTAAACTGCAGACATTTCCAATAGCACAGAACAACATTTTACCCAATAAACATTAGAACGATAAGATTATTACGTATTACTTTAACATCCCGAGACTTAAGCAATTCCACAGTAAAAAATAAGATAAAATAAGCAACAAAATGAACAAAAAACTGCCAAAGTGATCAGTAAAATGAACAAAAACTATTATTAAAGTATGAAAATATGTAACATGATCAAAGTAAGACACTAATAGAACACAATTGAAGAAAAATAATAAATTTAAAAAAGCAACAACATCAACAGAAACTAATACATATTCACAAAATAACAAATAACATGAAAAAATGCAACCCCCCTCCAAATAAAGCGGAAAAAAAAATTAAGTAAAAAAAATTAAATAAATAAATGATTAAATGAGTATTGTAATTTGGTTCCAGCTGTTTTAGTTTGGGCTTTTTCTTTTTCTATATCACTTGCTTTTCCACACCTGTACATCAGTTCCATGAACAAAATTATCTGTAAATTAACACAAAAAAACCTTGAATTTTTAAACTAAACCATCCATTCAGAACGTGTCAGCGCTGACGCATCAGGGGTTAAAAGGTTAAAGGTACATTTGAACCATCTACTATAGAAAAAACTAACAATAATGTGGGAAAATTATAGAGGTATGGAAATGCTGTTAATCTTTTTGACAGCAATTGATTTTAGTTTAGCATTTTTTGCTAACAATTCTTACTGTGTTACACTGGTGGTTCTTAAATAGTGTTTTCATTTTTTAATAAGCAATTTAAAATAATCAAAATGTATTGACATAAACATGTCTAAACTGTACACAGAGCTTAAGACATACAGGGCAAATTGATTTATAATTTTTTTAGAACATTAGATTAATCTTTTGAAATACTTTAATTATTTCAGAAATGTAGCCTTTAGCCACAATTATGTATGTGTTGCCATGGTAACCTACACAACACTGCTACATGCATATAGGAACACAATCCAAATAACAGGCACATGCAGTAAATGGACAAATATCTAAAGCAACCATGATCCTGGACTTTTATTTATTTACTTTTTTCAATATTGTTTCATTGATTTCCAGTGCTGCTTAACATTTATATAATCATCACAAATAATCCTGAATAAATCTTCCATAGACCTGAAGTGGGATGAGATGTATTTGCCTTAGGAACACTGAGAGAAGAACAATCAATTTTCATAATTATGAATGAAAATTTCCATCTATAATTCACTGAGCTGTAAGACACTGGTAAAGGTCAGAGAAGAATTAGTCGATTCAAAGTATGGATTCAGCGATCACAGACTCTTCATATATAGTCCCTGTTGTATGAACTCACAGTAAAATCTAGGCTTTAGGAAAAGAGACATGGGTGTGGTCACTGGTATGCACTACAGAGACATTATGCAAAGAACAGTTTCCAAACTACACCCTGCAAAAATGCACATTAATAATTCAGCTCAACAATACAATCTCAAACATATGTATCTTACAGGTGGCGACAAACCCTCTGATACCACTTGTCGAACCTTCTCTTCCACACTGCGTTTAACTAAAACAAACAAAAGCATAATTGCCTTTGTCACCCTTTTGGCAAGACGTCTTATTTTACTTATAGGGGACATATCATACAAAATGCACTTTTTAATGTTTTTACAACACAAACATGTGATTTCTTGTGTGTGAAGAGACCTTTAAATTATGAAAGAAAATCAAACAAACATCCACTCTCCCTTTTTTCTGATCCATTTCTTGTTGGAGGGGGATGAAAATGCTCCGTTTTGGATTTTTTATGCTTCGTACATTACACGCATAGATTCATTTGAATATCTTACCCCACCAGCTCAGCTAACCCCTGCTACTGGTCACAGTGATCTCTGTTTGGACTCAGAGAGCCCCTATTGGTAATCCTGGTTTGTGTCCCGGTCCGCAGTTGATCTGACTTGTGTTGATTGGATGGACTGGACCGTGGGTGGCACCACAACCGTGATGTCGTGGCATGTCTGGCTGGCTTTTTCTTTGTCTCAACTTTTTAGGTTCCATTTATTTCTCTTCTTCCTCTTGATAGAATGCAGAAGAATGGGATGGAGTCAGCTGTGGCTCATTTGCATGAGGCACTGAAACCGAGTGTTTTAAAAAGGCCTGTTTCTCCAGGTGGAAGAGGCTGCTGTATCTGTTCATCAATGTGGTATTTTGACCAAAGCATGTCACAGACAGGTCACTGAGACACCAGGGAACTATGTTCACCTGTGGAAAATGGCCAAGATATGTCTTCTTTAAATGGAAATCTCCAACTCCTCCATCCCATGTTCTTTGATTCAAATCCATCTTTAACTGCATACATTTAAATATACGATACACTCTTCAGAGTGCACTGGGGGTGGTTTGCAGCTGAATGTGAAGCAAGTGGGATGAGCATCAGCACCTTCAAATCCAAGGCCATAGGTCTTGACCAGGAAAAGGTGGTTTGCCCCAAGTGGAGTAATTTAAGTCAGGACAGTATGGGAGATTGGAAGGCAGGTCTGTGCAGCATCAGTACTAATGCAAAGGTAAAGAAGGAGCTGAGCCAAAAGGCAAAGCTCTCAATTTACCAGTCAATTATGTTCCTTCTCTCACCTTTGGTCATGGACTTTGGGTCATGACCAAAACAACGACATCCCAGATACAAGTGGTCGATTTGAGTTTCCTCCAAAGGGTGACTGAGTGCATCCTTAGGGATAAGGTGAGGAGCTCAGAGTACAGCCGCTGCTCCTCCACATCAAGAGGAGGCAGCTGAGGTGGCTCAGGCATCTATTTCAGATGCTTCTTGGACTCCTTCCTGGGGTTAGGTGTTCTGGGCATGTCCCACCAGGAGGAGGCCTCGGGGAAGACGTAGGACACGCTGGAGATATTATGTCTCTTGGCTGGCTTTAGTAAACCTCAGCGTCCCCCTGGAAGAGCTGGAGGAGGTGTTTGGTGAGAGGGAAGTCTGGACTGTTGGACAGATGGATGTATGGACAGATGATACGTACATATTTCAGGGCTCCAATACCAAATTTTGTACAACGTGGACCCTCTTTCTTTTGTATGTTAGGGATCTAAATTTCCCAGTTATCCCTGATTGATTATTTATTTATTTAGCCTTTATTTAACCAGGTTTATCCCATTGAGATCAATGATCTCTTTTTCAAGGGAGACCTGCCCAAGACTGGCAGCAACACAATTTAATTTACAATAGTTATGCGTGTTTAGTTATCTGTCTTGTATCCACATATGTGCCCGTTAACACAGCTGGACTAGGGTGAACTGTACATATAGAAGCTTAAGTGTATGTATACAATGAGGCACTTTAAATGCTGAGATGGACCATATCTACACTGATTAACTTGCATAGGATAATATAGTTGTTTTTTTTAATGGCAATGTACGGTTTGTTTGTTAGTTTGGTGTCTGTTTTGCTCTTTGTCGTGGTCATTTTGTTTTTATGTATCAACATCACCTAGGTTATTGTTTTCATATCTTTATGCATATGTGATGTATTGCGTATAAGCAGGGTGGGGCGGTGGGCAGGGTGGGGCGGTGGGTGGTGTAAGCTTTATCAAAGGAGACGGCGGTTGTGGTCACTGGTATTAACTATGGAGATGATTATGCAAAAACTGTCTCTAGACTGCGCCCTTCAAAAACTCTCATTAATAATTCAGCCATAACTAAATCTCTTAAGGCAGTAGTTATTGTCAGATTATAGTTTTTCAGTTACTATTAAAATCTCATCAGACAATCAAAGGTTTGCATTGGGGACATCAGTTGGAAACAGCAGAGCTATCGAGTATGTTTATTTATTTAAGCTCTGAGCTAAAGTGAGGAGATCATCCATCAAGTGGTGGTGTTTAATAGCTCCTCCCTCCAATGCTGTAATTACCAACGGTGACGCAGCTCCCCGGGTAAACAGATGTGTTCCTGGTCTGTCATGTACCATCAGGAGCAGATCATTGTTGTTCTTTGCATTGTTTCATTTAATAGTGATCCAACACATAGGGGGTTAGTTGTGATTGGTAGTTAAGACCCATAATGCTTAGAACACCTGTTGATAATTGTCACAATAGGAGGAAGGGATACAATCAAGCAGCGGGATGTGGTAAAGGCGTATACCCACAGGCACACATTCAGAAGCTGTTACGCAAAGACACACACACACACACACACACATGCAGGCTGTAATGGGCTAGTGCGTGGCTTAAATTTTCTTTGATGCAGTGGATCCCCCCTGCTGTTCACCATATTACTCTGTACACATCAAACAGGTTGTTCTGAGAAGAAAAAAGGACATGATGACAAGACTGTGGCTCACTATTGAGCTCATCCTGATGCCAGGCTTTTTATTCAAATAAAAAATAGGTTCCTCTACCTTTTTTCTCTGTTCCTCTGCCATGGCTTGTCTTTTTTTTTTTTTTTTTTTACATGTTCATCACAGATTCAAATCCTCCCTCTTCCTGCTTTTCTGCTTCTTGAATGTTGCATTTGTTTTTCTTTAAGCTTGTTTTTTCCCTCCACTATATAGATAATTTTTCATCCTGTTTCATCTGTCCATTTCTTGTTTTTGTGTTTTTTTCCCCCCTCTTCTTTTTCTGTAAGCTGCCATCCCCTACCATTCTCCTTCTGAATCACCTGGAGCTTGTCACAGCATGTCATCCCATCATAGCTGACCATCCAGGAAATGTCAGCGTGAGTCACAGTTCACAGATGATAATGGGGGACTTCTGTCCTATGATCAGCCATATGCTTGTACTGTGTGTGCTTATAGAAATTCTTTATATCAACCGAAAGGTAAACGCAAAAAACAACACTTCTGATTTTTTTCCACATGTGCCTTGTGTGCAAATTGAATGTTGTGTTCATGAGTTTACTGCACAAAATATTTGTGGTGTGGTGTCTGCTCATGAGGCTTTTGGTATGGGTAGCATGTTGTGATATCAGTGTGATCTTGTTTCACAGTGTTCCACCCCCATAATTCCACAGCTAAATCCCATCGACATAAGAGGGACCCAAGTGACAAATATAGAATAATAAGAAGTCACACAAAATAAATTGATTTTAGTCACATAATGGAGGAATGTTTACATCCATCCACAATAGGATAAACGCTTATACAAAGACACATTATGAAGCATTTCTGGATATATATATATATATATATATATATATATATATATATATATATATATATATATATATATATATATATATATATATATATATATATATATATATATATATATATATATATATATATATATATATATATATATATATATATATATATATATATATAATATATATGTATATGTGTGTGTGTGTAGAAAAATTTATATGTATACACACACACACACACACACACACACAATAGTGCAGAGCCCATAGAATATGTGTGATTGTTTGCCACCAATGTGTTGTGGAAGTGGGTGAAATGAGTTGAAAGGAGCAGAAAACAAGACTATAATAATTAGTTGGGGTTGTTTTGGAAGATTGTACTGGAATCTGTGCCTATGGTAATGCTAATGGTGTAAGTTGTTACTGCTGGTGGAATTAGTAAAGCGAAGTTTCAGGTGGGCCAGACAGCCTACCACTGTAGTGGTTTGTGTCATGCTAGCGCTGGAGACACCAATCATCGTGAGCCGCCAGTTGCTCATCCGATACTCAAATGTCATTGTCTACTTTCTGACTTACCGCACGAAAAGTAGGGGACTAGGCAATGTGCGTCTGCCTAGTAAGTTACAGCTAACAATGAACAAACCAAACATTAATGACAAGGGTCTAAATGTGAAGTGATAAAGCTGAATGGCAGATGAGCGAGATAGTAATGTAGCATGTTAAGCATGTTATGTAACAGTCATTAAGATTGGCGCGATGTTAAATTGAAGGTGAATCAGACATTCCACCTGTTCAGTATATTACGGTAAATTATATCATTCAGTAAATTACATTCAGTTTAACTCGTGTGAATATGCCGTATTAATAGCCTCGGTCGCAACAATGACAAAATGTCTCTGAATTCCTGGGGAGACTGAAGTTGTTAGTGTTGTGTAGCACAGTTGTGTTGTTATCATTGCGAAAATCCATAACAGCAGTGAGTTGTCATTAGTAATGCACTGCCCCAAATCAGGGGGCGGGACTTAGGCAATGTGCACGACAATGCTCAGAGCGGGAAAGTTAGAAAAAGCAATAAAATTAGTTTAATATATTTCTTGCCCTAATTGCATGAAACTTTGCATGGCAATCCGCCATAGTACTGGAAAGTCACCTTCCAAATTTTGGATCATTTTAACAGTGAGCATTTGAGTCCTTCCACTTCACGCCTCCTGACACATTGTTAAACTAGAATATGTGCGAGGGGCATGGTTTGTTTTGTCTGGTGTATCTTGCAAATTGTCTTAAATTTTTTATTTATTTATTTTTCAATTAGAAGTGAGTTATTCTGAAAAGGACTTTGTAACCTTGTCATAGAACTGTGGCTCAAACATTTTCAGCTTGATTGAAATTAAATGTGGAAATCTGTTATTTCCACAGGATCTAAAATGTACAAAAACACACCTTGAACTGCTGTCATGACTTCACTTTGTACTCCTCCACCAATCAACAATGTAGTTGAAAGTCTTTTATTTTTGTTAGAATTTCTTTTGTATTATTTTCATTTTGTACTTTTGCACTTTGTCTCATTTAACATCTTATGTTATTTTGATCATGTGTTGTGAGTCATGCCTTCTTGCATTTTACATAATTTGGATGATGTTGAAATTTGTTTTGTCTTCTTCCATCCCTTCGACTTTGATTCATTATTACATCTGCCATGGAGGTTATGTTTTTGCCAGAATTTGTTTGTCTGTCTGTCTCTTAGTTAGCAAGATAAGTCAAAAAGTTAGGGACGGATCTTGATGAAATTTACAGGGTAGGTTGGTAATGGGGAGATCTGGAAATGATTAGATTTTGGTGGTGATCCGGGGGGGTGTCAAGATAACTCAAAAACGCATGGAAATTTCATCAAGATCCGTCCATAAGTTTTTGACTAATCTTGCTAACTAACAGACAAACACGCAGACATAAGCTCCTTGGTGGACCTCTCTTCATTCAAAGGGGGGAGGTCTGCCTTGGTGGAGGTTTGCGCTCTCAGTGTGCTTTTGTAGTTAATATATTATCTTTCTCATGTTTTCTGCATCTTTCGGAATCTTTTATTTTCATCTTACCTCTCCTCAGTATTGCATTCAACATTTATAAAGTCTTCAAACCACTTTTGTATTAACGTATCATGGAAAACACATTCACACATCATATATCTGTTTTCTTCTAGCAGTTGGTGAGCCAATAATAACTATAACACTTATAAATTGTTACCCAATATATAAAACATGTACAATTTGTTTAAATTCACAGAAATCTGTCAAAAATTAACAGTATTTTTAAACTGTTTTCTATATTCCCTTTCTCAAGCTATCAATAATATTCAATGTTACATGCAGTTATTTCATTTGGATGAAGTCACATGTTATTATACTTGAATGACCTCACTATCTTTTAAGGTCCATTTACTGTGAAAGCTTTTATTGTGAAATGTAATAATGTGAAACATACTGTACTTGGTAATGCTTGTAATAGACAAGTTCTGTCTCTGATTTGATTAAAACATGCCTCGCAGTAGAAAAACACATATTCCCAATAAAATCCTCTCTCAGTTGATAATATCACTCTTACCAAACACTGCACATGAATATCATAAAAATAAACAGGCTGCACTGAACACACTGAACTGACCCATCTGTGGTGACAACAACCCACTCTCAAGCTTTTCTCCCTTTAGCAAAGTGTCCTGACTTACTGCAGCCTCCAACTGTGGCCTCAGAGGGCGACACATCACATGTAATCCTGGTTTCTTCATCACATTGTTTGAGTCAGACTGGGAGTCCCCTTCCACCCTAAAAAATATTAGCTCCTGCAGTCCCATGCTCAGCTGTAAAATGTCAAAGATGTTTTCCAGGGCTCAGTTAAATATGACAATGCGCTGCTCTGGATCCTTTAGATTTTTCTGTCATTTGTCTGGCTGTATTAACACGCTGACACAGACAATTTGTGCTTGAAAAGCTGTACACAGATCAAGGCCAACGGATAGGAATGATAGAGGTGGGGGGTTATCCTTGGAAAAATGACCCTTAGTGGGTGGATTCACAGAGGAGGCTTAAGCCAGAGAACTGAGAATAGAACAAACACATATTTATTATCACTAGTAAAAAAAAAAAAACATGCATAACAGACACTGTTAAAAAAAAAAACAAAAAAAAAAAAACTCCTGTTGGTTTTATAGAATCAACTGGTTGTCACAACTATGCTGTAAAACACATCAAACCATAAACACGTTAACAGAGTAACATGTACATTTAATATTTTAAACATGTAGATTTAACACTGAATATAAACGGTAAATGGACTGTGTCTTACATAAACCTGCATGGTGCCTACAGTGTTTTCTAAATCAACCAAATCTAAAATGGGAGAAATCTTTTAGAATTTTGCAAGAACACTTTAACATGTGAACAGTCAGAGCTGGGTTTCAAACTGCCAACCCTTTGGTCATTTCATGACTCATTCTACCAAGTGAACCACATGCACCTGTTACTTTACATACATAAAGTCTTAAATGTTTACTTCATTACTTTTTTTGTATAAAAAAAACCTTGCACTGTTGCATCTTCTGATTCATCGTCTCCATATAAATGTAGATAAACAACACAAAAGAAGGGAGTTTATCAACAGGTTCCTGTTTATACGACATACTGTAGAAGTAACGCTCTACATCACTATGACATCTAGGTACTGTAAAGTCACTACTATCCAGTAATGGAAATGCTACTTTGCAGATTTCACTTATTCCATGTTATTTTTAAAATGTAACCGTTACCTTAAATGAGGGAACACTGTACGTCAAAATAGGTAAAAGCAATTACAATGAGATAAGCACTATTTTAAACGTATATTTCTAGCATTCTGGACTTTGATAGCTGCATTTGCCAGCTTTAGTTCATTTAACATACGTTTCCTCTGTATCACTATACTGTGTGTCTGTTTGTCATCCAGTGAAGACAGTTAAAAGAAAAAAACATCCCACACACTTTACCCCAGAAACATTACCACAGTACTTTCGGCAGCACCGTCAGTATCCCCTTCAGGAATTTCTCTTGAGAATTATTTCTATTTATTGTCCCCCCCCCTGACAGTGAAATGAAATATCCGCTTTTGCTTCCTCCAAAGCCCCTCTAACCTTTCTACTGCACACTCATCTGTCAATCATGCTCATTGCAGCATAGCTACATAGGGGCACTTGGTTCAGTGTTAATTGAACCCTCACAGTTTACACTTGAAAAAACCAACATCCCTTATTAATCACAGCACAGAGCTCAGGGAACACCGACTGGCTGAAAAAATGCAATGAAAAAATGGAGCTGGAGCCAGTTGTATGTGGATTTTTATTGGTTTAAAGGTTAAAGGCTGAAAAGTTTACATTTAAAACCATTTGAGAAATACATCTTTTTTTTCTTTATTACTCATTACATTTAGTGGCATTAACGCTGTGTGTGATCCACTTTACATGAAAAAAAAAAGTCCATTCTTAAAGGTCACACCTATTTAAAGCATAGTAGTAGGTGGTGGTTATTGCATCAGGATACAAATTACACCACAAAAATGCATCTTAACAGTCCACAGATGGTCACTGAACTGCTCAATTTGTGTGCATGTTGTAGTTCAGTGGAAAAAGGGCTGGAAATCCCAGGATGCTTAGGGTTAAAAGCTTGCTCTTCTAGTTGCTGTGTCAAACATGTCCCCCAGCACTCTAAATGTGACTGGGTTGTCTTTGGAAGCACAGACAAAGTCACAAATTAGTGCACCTCTCATTCTCACAACTTTATTTCTGAATGTGTGCATATATGTGTTCATTAGTATTTTTGTTGTATGGCACATTCACACACACACACACAGACACACACTTATATACAGTGTGTGTGTTTGTGTGTGTGTGTGTGTGTGTGTATATATATATATATATATATACAATATTTTTTTCCCTGGCTGATTTTGAATGTTGTTTTTTTCCAACAGTGCTCTTGCCTATTGATGCCTTTTTCTTGATAAATGATGTTTCATCTATCTGAATTACTGCAGGGTGGGTCTGTCCAGTCTGGTAGGACGAATTCTCACGAGTGATCCACATCATTAGACAAATTAGTTGATGTCACATTCATGCAGAGTTGGGCTTTTATAAAGAGAAATAATTGTCATTTCTTTAAAGCTGAGCATTTCACAACCTTGCATCATATGCATTGCATGATACTGAAAATAAATGTAACTAGTCACTAGAGAACTAGTAAAGGATCTGTCTGATTTCTGTGACAGAAATGTATTTCTTGAAACAGCCAGCTGCATCACTTCTTTTTCCTGTCCAGTGTAACTTCTGTGACAGAATTCCATGTTTGTAACTATCCCTGGCTTCTTATCCAGACAGTGGTGAGGATAGACTTATTGTATTTCCTGCTCTGTCCCTCACTTAGTCAATTCAGCCAGAAAAAGGTTACGTTTCCTTCTCACCAGCCAACATTTCCACCTTGCGGGAGAACCTTGGATAAGAGATCAGACTGCAATCAATTAACTGTCTGTGTCATTACAGGATTAGCTCTACCTACAGCATGGTCACATACATCTGGAAGCTTGCCCATTAATGGGCAGGTAATAGAGCAAGTGACTGCATGTCCCTTGGGGAAGATTAGTGCTCCATGTCCCATATTAAGTACAAGACTGTAGCATAACAAATGCCATGTAACAGAAATAGATTTATCTGGAAAAACAAATTTGCTGGAAAAATCACTGTCATTTTCAGATATTACAGTACAGGTATTTGGTCATGTTTTAAAATAAAAGGATTTTATGAGAAAAAAATTATTCTCTTCTTGTGAATAATAACCACACAACAAGGAGTAACAATAACAACTATATTTTGCTGCAAATGTAATCTATGCCTTGTTTAATAGAAAGGAAAAGTTATTACAAATGTATATTCATTTACTGGTCTGATGTCCTGATTTCCAATATTTAGACAAAATACACTGCTCTACAATTTTTTTTTTTTGGAGAATATCTGCTTCAAACATCAAATGTGCTAAACCTTACATACTTTAATAAGATGAATCAGAAAGGAAATGACACAAGTGCTGGTTAGTTCATGTTTTAATATATATGATGGTATGTTATGTACATGTATACTATGGATTTGTAAATATTCCACTAGAAAGAACCTGTAAAGTCAATGGATCATAATGTGCAGACAGTGTTTTGAAGTAGATCTGAGACCAATATTCCTTTGGACTAAAACCTATTCTGTTGTTAATTCTAAGAATTTTATATTTTGACCCAAGACTTATCTTGGAAACTTGAGCCAACCAGTATTTAAGACTTGAGTTTTCTTTATTAGTAGCACACATTTGGTAAAATTTCATTAGTTTTATTCCAGAAGCATTTTAGTTTAGGGTTAGTAAATGATAGTGGTTTGGTTTCAATGTTAATACAGACACTGTAACATTTCTCATGTTGTCTTTGCACGGTAGCCTCTACCCCTGCTGTTCCATCTCTGAGTTACCATGGGGATGCTACACTATGTGTTACTTGTAAAAAATGTACACATGCTATACATCCACTTAACCTGTCATGTTCTGTTCCTTGTGTTTTTGTGTTTTCCTGCCCTGTCTCTGTTCTGTGTCTGTCTTCACCTTTCACCTGGCTATAATCATTGATGCACCTCACCTGGTGAGAGCAGATGTAGCTCATCAGGTGAGGTGTATATAACCCGCTCTCAGACCTGACTCTGTGCCAGATTATCATGACCAGTCCTCTGATTATCCAGCATTCTGTTTCTTCTGTGTTCCCGTGTACCAGTCCTGTTTCCGTCCGACCTCCGTTTTCTGCCTTTTACTCCTGTCTGTTTCTGAACCCGATCCGGATCCTGTTAAGCCTCTCGCCGCCTGCCCTGACCCTGGAACGTGTACCGACTCTGAATTCTGCTGCCTGCCCTGACCCCGGAACGAACCCTGACTACGAGCCTCGTCATCTGCCCCAACGGTGGACCAGAATCGATCCGATTCCAGTTCCGCTCCCGGATCCAAGGAAGACCTTCGAGCCCGGCTTGGATAAGTACAGCCTAGCCTCTAGAGACTCGAACGAGGGCCTGTCTTCATCACTCTGTACCAGTATTCTAACCTGTGTTATAATAAAGCATTGTTTGGACTTTTACATACGTCTCCTGTTCTGCGCTTGGGTTTTTCGTGGTCCGTTACATAACCAGAGAATAATCTGCTAAAAACTCCATAAAACCAATATTCACAAAAAAAAAAGAACACAACTCAAATAAACACTTAAAATGTAATTTTGTTCCCATTAAAATGCACTGAGGGAGCCAAAGAAAAGCAAACATTCTTATATTGTGATGTGATGACGTGATTGTAAATGTTGTCTTACCTTTGCTGTTTTTGTTTTGTCATCATAATTTGGCTTATTCTTATTGGCTAATCCATTGATTTATGTCACATTGAAATTATTCTCAATGGAAATGAATTAAATAAGGATCACTTTGAAATTTTACATTGCTGTAAATGGAGAGTCAATTTCAAAGTGATCCAGAATCCAGGATCTCTTCCAGATCATCACCAAAATCTAATCATTTGTTCCTTGTTCCCAAACACGTCATGAAATTTTCATCAAGATCCATCCATAACTTTTTGAGTTATCTTGTTAACTGACAGACAGACAGACAGACAGACAAACTTGGCGGAGTTAACAAAACAATCTGTATGTTTTTTTAAAATAGAACCAACGCACAATGCATTCAATAACAATGGAGAACACAGCAATATTAATAAAATAACCATGGAATGACTCCTTTAATATTCCATGTCACCTCACTTAATTAGTTTTCCTTGTATGTGAATGCTGCTGCTGTTAACAATTGACCAATTGTGGGTTCAATGAAGTACTTCTATTCTATTCCATTCCATTCCATTCCTTAACAATTATTCCAATAGAATTATGAGAGATTTCTCCTATGCCTCTGTTCATAATGTGGTTCTGGAAAATCTCCATTTCAAGGGCTACAGCACTCCACCTTCCCCTAGTCCTTCCCCTCCATCTAATCAACACTCAGAGCAACATTCCACCTTAACGTGTATGCACACAGCAAAGGAGTAGGGGTAGCTGGGGGCAAGTTGGGAATTGGAAGCCTAACGAATGTACTTTGAACGTATGTGTAACATGTATTAAACTTGCAGACATAGACATATTTGGCACGTTCCGGATTACCTCCCTTCACCTTGGGGCAAAGTATTTCAGCGCCTCCTCACTGACAGACAGACAGACAGATAGATGGATAGATAGTTGGATATTATTGATCCCTTACAGTAAATGGTTACAGCAGCAGAAGAGCTGCCTCTACCACAGGAACTAAACAAGATTCCAGGAATACAGAACAGAATGTACGTACAATAAAACATACTCAGACAAAATACATCCTAGACCAGGGGTGTCAAAGTCATTAAAGTTCAAAGTACATTCAGCCTAATATGGTATAAAGTGGGCCGGACCAGTAAAATAATATACATAATAGGATAAAAAAGTATAACTAATGTCAACTCCTAATTTTCCTCTGTTTTTTTTTTTTTTTGCAAAAATAGTAAAATCCCACTATGAAAATATTTATATCTATGAATTGTACTTGAACATAACATGAACAACCTGAAAATTCTGAAGAAAAATCATTTATACATGTGCATGACAACTTGAAGATAACAGTGGTTTTACAAATACACACATTTGTGTCATTCCATGTCAAATCACCCTATGGGTTTAATCATACCCCCTGAGATTTAGCTGAAACTTTGTCCTAGGCAGGACAAGATCATTCTCCAATTTTTATGTTAATCAGATGAACCGTTTCCGAGATATGGCTGTGAACATTCTGCAGATTTTAGCGATTTTTGTCGTGGCTGCCATTATTCAAACTTCTGAACTACTGGTCCATTTTTCAGGAAATAGGAAGGAATCCAAATTTGAAATCAACTTCAACATCTGACCAACAATGAATTAACAAATACAAAAAAAATACTCAGAAATAAATGAATAAAAGGAAATTAAATAAATATTTAATTCATATATATATATATATATATATATATATATATATATATATATATATATTTTTTTTTTTTTTTTTTTTTAAAATACATAAAAATGTTTCCTTTTTTTGGGTTTTTAAGTAAACCCATCTTTAAAACTTTGAAAAATACATTACCTGTTTCCTTCATGCTTGCATGCATGGGGACTTCCAAAAAAAAATAATTCATGTATTTATAGGGCCACATCATTTCTGTTTTACAAATGGGGACGTTTAAGTATTTTTAACCCTTGTAGGGACCTGAATATTGGTCCCCATACTGTCAGAGGTCCCCATGGTGTGACTGTGTAAACATATCAATGTCCCCATTAAGATAGAAATACACACACACACACACACACACACACACACACACACACACACAGTATTTCACTGTCACTACCTTGTGGGATTTGAGGTAAATCATAGAAAACAGAGTTTCTCTCATGCACTCTATCCCGAAGCTGGAATAGGCCTCATTCCTCTCAATAGTTCCTCATTATCCAGCCTGCTGGTGTTTGAGCTTGATTGATTGTTCATAAAACATGCATGACCCTCATGAATTATTGTGAGAGAACATCCAATAAATTGTTTTAGATGGCTTATTACAACAACGTTACTGGCCTGGCATATTAAATTATTTGCAATCCTGTAAATCACAGAGGCAATTTGAAAATAACTCATTAAAGGCATCATGGTGACATTTCTCCACTTTCCCTACAACATAACCATCTCAGTCACAGCTCTTTTTAATCACCGCAAATTTTGTCATCAATCACATTCCATTAGGTCTTTAATATGATACAGACAGAAAAAGAGGAGATGAATCTGAGAGAAATCTACAGGGTTGGGAAGGGAGTTTTATGAATATTATCAGTTTAACAGTGATTATTCAGTTGTAAAAGTATGACTGAAAACTTCTAAACTTGAACGGACCCGCATCAAAAGCCAATCATATATGTTAGTATGACTGATAAGTTTTAGAATAGTCAATAAAAATGAAATAATACACAAAAAATGTGCACACAGTCATGGGAGTAATCGTGATGTTGACATTGGTGGGGACATAATTTGACGACTTCCTCACGAGTCACAGCAACAATAAATAAATAAATAAGAACACGGCTAAAAGAATTTAAATTACGACTCATTTTAGGAATGTTTTTTTTATTTATTAAGCCACATTTTGTAGTTATCGTCACAAGACCGACATTTACATAATAAAGGTTTGTTGATGACAGTATTTAGTCACTATTAGGTGCACTGTCAATGAATGGTTTATTTTTTAGGTTCTTCATATATAAAGCGCACTGGGTTATAAAGTTCATTAAGTGAAGTCAAAATTACAGGATAAAAAGTCAAAATGATCAGATATAATGGTGAAAATCATGAGATTAAAAGTCAAAATTATGAGAAAAAAGTCAAAATTGTAGGATAAAATGTTAAAATAATGAGATTAAAAGTCACAATTATGAGAAAAAAGTCAAAATTGTAGGATAAAATGTTAAAATCGTGAGATTAAAAATCAAAATTATGAGAAAAAAGTCAAAATTGTAGGATAAAATGTTAAAATAATGAGATTAAAACTAAAAATTATGAGTAAAAAAGTCAAAATTGTAGGATAAAAAGTTAAAATCATGAGATTAAAAATCAAAATTATGAGAAAAAAGTCAAAATTGTAGGATACAATGTTAAAATAATGAGATTAAGTCAAAATTATGAGAAAAAAAGTCAAAATTGTAGGATAAAATGTTAAAATCATGAGATTAAAAGTCAAAATTATGAGAAAAAAGTCAAAATTGTAGGATACAATGTTAAAATAATGAGATTAAAAGTCAAAATTATGAGAAAAAAGTCAAAATTGTAGGATAAAATGTTAAAATAATGAGATTAAAAGTCAAAATTGTAGGATACAATGTTAAAATTATGAGATTAAGTCAAAATTATGAGAAAAAAAGTCAAAATTGTAGGATAAAATGTTAAAATCATGAGATTAAAAGTCAAAATTATGAGAAAAAGTCAAAATTGTAGGATAAAATGTTAAAAAAATGAGATTAAGTCAAAATTATGAGAAAAAAAGTCAAAATTGTAGGATAAAACGTTAAAATCATGACATTAAAAGTCAAAATTGTAGGATAAAACGTTAAAATCATGACATTAAAAGTCAAAATTGTAGGATAAAATGTTAAAATAATGAGATTAAAAGTCAAAATTATGAGAAAAAAAGTCAAAATTGTAGGGTAAAACGTTAAAATCATGAGATTAAAAGTCAAAATTATGAGAAAAAAGTCAAAATTGTAGGATAAAATGTTAAAATAATGAGATTAAAAGTCAAAATTATGAGAAAAAAAGTCAAAATTGTAGGGTAAAACGTTAAAATCATGAGATTAAAAGTCAAAATTATGAGAAAAAAGTCAAAATTGTAGGATACAATGTTAAAATAATGAGATTAAAAGTCAAAATTATGAGAAAAAGTCAAAATTGTAGGATAAAATGTTAAAAAAATGAGATTAAGTCAAAATTATGAGAAAAAAAGTCAAAATTGTAGGATAAAACGTTAAAATCATGACATTAAAAGTCAAAATTGTAGGATAAAACGTTAAAATCATGACATTAAAAGTCAAAATTGTAGGATAAAATGTTAAAATAATGAGATTAAAAGTCAAAATTATGAGAAAAAAAGTCAAAATTGTAGGGTAAAACGTTAAAATCATGAGATTAAAAGTCAAAATTATGAGAAAAAAGTCAAAATTGTAGGATAAAATGTTAAAATAATGAGATTAAAAGTCAAAATTATGAGAAAAAAGTCAAAATTGTAGGATAAAAAGTTAAAATCATGAGATTAAAAGTCTAAATTATCAGACACAAAAATCTAAATTCCCAGTCACTAAGCACATCCAGAATGAATCCATATATAAGGTGCACTGTGGTTTTTGTAGGAAATTAAAGTCTTTCAAGTACACAGTATAGTCTGGAAAATACAGTAACCTTTTGTTTCCCATCAAAAATTGATATGGACACATTGAAAAATACATATGCATACTTGTATTGTGGACAAATGTAATTCAATTGTAACAGAAATATTGCTTTGATTTATCATCTGAACAGTTTATAACTGTCTCTAAAGGCAGAATTTTGAGACTGAGTGGATATTTTTATGTGAATGCACTGTTGGACACTGTTGGTCATAGACTTTGTCATGCGTTTGAGTTGCGTGACCCTCCTTCACCTTCCCTGCATCCCATGGGTGAATTGAGGAATTGAGGAGACAGGAGGGGGTGGAGAGGAGGAAAATGAGGGGACGAGAGTGAAATAGCAGCAAGGGGACACTCACCCTGATGCCTCCGACCTTCAGCTCCCACGGGGACACAAGTCATACTTGAAGAATAAAGTTGAAGGACTTGGGCAGCGGAAAAACCACAGGGACTGTTAGTTTATAAGAGGCCACTTCAAGCAGAAACCTCTTCTCTGCATTGACTCACTTCTAACACTAATATTAACCCATAAAGTCCCAGTGCTACTTTTGTGACAGTTCTTAAATAACTTTTCCTTCTGTTTAATCTTTCTTAAATGATTTATCACCACTGAATATAATATTATCCCCTGCATTTTGAGGTATAAATCTCACATTTTTCTCTATTTAATTTACTGATCATATAGTAAATTCAACAGTTTTTAGGCAAATTCATTGGTATAGCACATTTCGTGTACAGGACAATTCAAGGTGCTTTAAATTAAAATGCATTAAAAGACAATTAAAATAAGAGACATGAAAACACTTAAAAAAAAAACAATTAAAAATTAAAGTAAAAGCTCCGGTAAATTGTAATATTTTCAGGCCTGATTTAAATGAACTAACAGTTTGAGCAGACCTCAGATATTTAGGTGGTTTGTTCCACAGGTGCGGAGCAGAATAGAAACAAAAACAGAAAATAATAGAAGAACAAGTGACTTTTACATCAAAGATATGAATAATTGAATGTTAAAACAAGTGTCTCCATTCAATGTCATTTATTCAATTCCATTTTATAAGATGACGGTTACTATGGAGCCTCTAAACATACAAATGGGTCACATCTGATGAACATGTGATACACACACATGCTTGTTTCCATGTTTCATGAGGACCAAGTTTATAATAAAGTAGCCATTGGGAATTGAGTGAAAATAAAATTTAAAAAAAGATAAAAAAACATTTTGAAAATTAAATGAAATTAAAAAATAAAAAAGAATTAATAAATAAATTAAATAAATAAATAAATCCGAATAAAAACATAAATAATATTAATAACACATAATGAAAAATAAATAATAAAAAAATAAAATTAAAATAAATATTGTTTTTTTTTTTTTTTTAAACCACATCTTCAAACCTTTGAAAAACACACATTTCATTTTGCGCCTGTTTCCCTCATGTTTTATTGGGACTTCCAGAAAAAGAAAAAAAAAAGTATTTATAGGGCCACATCATTTCTATTTTACTAGTGGGGACCTTTATTGATATTTAACCCTCGTGGGAACCTGAATTTTGGTCCCGATAGTGTCGGATGTATCCATGATGTGATGGTGTAAACATATCAATATCCTCATAAAGATAGAAATACACACACACACACACACACACACACACAAATAATAAAAGACCCAAGAGAAACAGGTTGAGTATGGGGGGACCATAGAACAAAAAGAAGAAATGCTATGGCAGGAAGTCACCCACACCATGGGGGAAGCCAAATGTTTGAGGAGCAGATATGAATAATCCATAAAGACCCACACAAACATCACTGACCAAAATCACCTACTGATGTAACTCTTTAATACCTGTTGATCCACTAATATGTGCAACTAATTGGTGTAAAACACAGTTATTCATCTTTTCATGCTCCTCAAATAAGGTCTATTTGAATGTTCAGAGGCTCTGCAGTTGCCGTGGAAACACAATCATCTTCTACATCACAGGTGTGAAACTCCAGTCCTCGAAGGCTGGTGTCCAGCACGTTTTAGGTATTTTCCTCCTTCTACACACCTGATTCAAATCATCATCAGCTCATTGTCACTCTGTGCAGAAGCCTGATAATGATGTCATGACTTCCAGGTGTGATGGAACAGGGAAACATCTAAAACATACAGGACACCGGTCCACGAGGATTGGAGTTTGATACTCCTGTTCTACGTTTCCATTACCCTAGGAAATTCGCAAAATGTAAATATCGTGATAAAAAATTGGTACCAAATATCGATAAAAAGTTTTCACGCTTTTATGAGGTGGTTTTTCAGACGTTTCGATATTCTAATATATCGCAAAAGTGCGATGGAAACACTTTTTTTTTGCAAATATATGTCACAAGATGTAACGTACTTGGTCACATGATCACTTCTTTCAGAGTGAAAATGGCAGCTGCAGTCGATGTAACCATAACAACCATTGGCTACTGGGATGCGAGAACTACGGCCGCCATCTTGGAGTGATGATCACGGTGATTCCTACACTAGGCACAGTGAAGCTTTCACTTTATTATGTGTTAGTTTTTGAATATTGAAGTTGTTTTTATTTGCAGAGGGCACTGTGTTAAAAGTACTACATTACACTACATACATTTATCATTTGTTGTTGTTTTTAAGTGCTGAGCATATTTACACTTAATATTTCAACCTGACAATGTAGGGACCACATGTACAGACCCTTATAATGTGAACCAGCTGGTTTGTTTGACATGTTAGTGCCTTTAAAGATTTCACCAGCGAGAGAATTCACCGATTCATTCACGCTAATGCTATTACATGCTAATTTGTGGTTGTTATTTAAACATATCTAAAGCATATTTCCCCAAAATATTTCAGCCTGACAATGTAGGGACCACATCTACACACCCTTATAATGTGAGCCAGCTGGTTTGTTTGACATGTTATTGTCTTTAAAGATTTCACCAGGGACTTTTACTGACGAGAGAATTGGCCGATTCATTCATGCTAATGCTAACAGGGTGGTGGCTAATCTGAAGCTCCGAAGGCGACCGCAGTGAAATCTTGTGGGATGGTATTTGACAAGAGTTATGACGTACCTGACTCGAACAAGGAAACACATTCAAAGTGCAAATATACTTTGTCGAAATGTATCACTATTGTTTTGCGAAAAACTGTAATGGAAACGCGCTATTGATTCACCAGTAAAACTCATGAAGTTGGCTCAATGCCAGTGGATGGACACATTAAGTTTATGTTTAGCTAATAAGAGTTTGGCCTGAAAAAGACACTTTATCTTATTTTTTTTTTTATATTTTTGATGTTATATTAATCAACATTATTCTGAGCTTTTATGAAAAGCTACAAAATCAGTGAATTAAATGTAGGAAAAGACCAGATTTTTAAGGAAAATATGCAAAATACAGAGGTTATTATAATAATAAATAGTGATAAATCACACAAGCGAATTGGAAAAAAATTCAAAGATTATTATTCTGCTAGAGAAGTTGGCGTGTTTTTCACTGAGGTAGGTTTTTTTTTTTTTTTTAAATGTAATTCAAATTGTGTTTTATGCTAAATGTAAAGAGATGTCAAAGATGTTGCAATTCTGACAAAAAACTGAGAAACTCTTAAGACATTTGTTCTTCTATACCGTATACATCCAGGCCTTAAAGCAGCTATTTTAAAGTCTGTAAGCATTAACGGTCCACAGAGTTCTTGCACATTTTCAACAGCTCAGTCCTTGAAATCAGAATGATGTTATGACTGAAGGCACAGGGTCAAGTATTGCTTTGCGCACAGGTTCTATCATCTGATTTATTTGAACCACAATTTTATTTGATTTGAGCTCATTTATGCACATTAAGATTCAAGTGTTGTCGTGAATGTGGGTCCTGTAAGCACAGACATGAAAAGAGCCACAGATGAAGGGAATACAGCCATGGAGCGAGTTGTGTACATTCACAACCTACCTTCACCCACTGCGTTTGATCCAAGCCCTTTGCTTTTGAAGTATGTATGCCTTTGTGCTTGGCCAAATAGGGTGTGTGGAAAACCTTGCATGCGAGTGATGTCATCTTTTATCCAGTCACACACAACACACACACACACACACACACACACACACACAGGCAAAAATGAAAAAGTAAATGAGAAAATGTCTCTATCTATGGACTTGAAATTGTACTTCAGTCCTTTTCTTTTTCTGTCTGTTTATTATCTTAAATGGCAATGCAAATTTTTCATTCGATCAGATTCTGCTTTTTAAAATGGGTAAAAAATAAGAGGGGTGGGGGGTGGAAAATCTACAGCTGGTAACATAGAACTGGACTGTGACTTTTTCTATAACTGCACTATACATAAGCATGCACATTAACAAAAGTGAAAAATAAAATTACACGTCAAACAAATTCATTTCACTCAAATAACACCAGGTGCACCTACTGTAGATCCCACTGAGAATCAGCAGCATAATTCTGAAGCTTTGTTCCAAATCCATTCAGGCGTTCTATGTAGCATTTATTCCAAATGCTCAACAGCAGGTGGAAGTGGCAGAATAGAACACAGTTAGGACCAAAAGCACTATTAAATCAACATTATATTCCCACAAACTGTATCACACACTGAACACATGATGCTAGGCACAACAAACCCACCCCTTGTATGTATTGTAGCTTATTTTGGCATCAACCCATCATGTCTCCGCCTTTGGTGATGTCAGCATATCAATTGTCTCTATATATTTGCTAAGTTTGAAGTCAATTGAAATAAAATTGATGTGTTTATTGATATGAAATTTTGCCTATTAGGCAAGGGCAGGTTTATTTATATGGCACATTTCATGTACAAGGTCATTTAAAGTGTGTGACATAAAACATTAAAAGCATTACAGCAGAGAGCAATAAAAAGTATAGCCATGGAAAAGAAAAGAAAACAAACCCTAAATAGATAAAATGGATAAACAAATACAAACTTTAATTTTAAAGGAGTGCAGATCTGAACTGATGAATACAAACTATTAAAATTCAGCTGAGAACATTATACTTAACCCTTTAACTCTTGAGACTTTAACAGTTCTAGTCAAAATTAATTAAATAACTAACAAAATAACAGCCAAAAATGTATAAGAAACCAACAAAATAATAAGTAATATGAACAAAATAAGACACAAATGGCACAAAAGTGAAGAAAAATAATAAAATACAATATTAAATGTAGAAAGGTAAAACAGAATAAGGAACAAAATTAACAAAACTAATAAATATTTACAAACTAATAACTTTGTCAAAATAAACTAAAATTAAGTATAAATAAATAAATAAAGATGTAATTTGGTTCTAGTAGTTTTAATTTTGTCTTGTTTCTTTCTTCTAAATTATTTGCTTTTTGACACCATCTATCAAAACTCAGTAAAATTACAATTTAAAATCTTTTTCTTTTTTTTCAGAATTTTTAAACTAAAGCATTCTTTCCAAACGCGTCATTGCTGACACATCAGGGGTTATCGCCTGAATAGGTGCTCATAATTTTTATTTACATTTTTTTTTAACTTTTACCTACTTTTTCCAAAATACAATCACATGTATTATGGGTCATTGCCAATTTATAAATCCAATCTAGTATGAATTCAACCAATAGTTTTGCTGATATGTGACATTTCGCACCTTAATAAGTAAAAAGGAAAAGCTAAAAAAAAAAGAGAAATTCTTTTTTTTTTTGTCTACATTTGTTCTCATTGTTTAACTCCACAGAGGGGGTGTCAACATTGTTTGAGATCAATGCATATTTTAGTCTTGCAGCCAAATATTTTAATATTT
Source organism: Siphamia tubifer (assembly GCA_020466265.1). Lineage (NCBI taxonomy): Eukaryota > Metazoa > Chordata > Actinopteri > Kurtiformes > Apogonidae > Siphamia > Siphamia tubifer. The sequence goes on along the minus strand of CM035785.1, from coordinate 44,150,903 downwards.
AGTGCATGAGCTGAAAGCTGAGCAGACATCCTTTATTAGAACTCTCTATTATAAGCCAGGGAGGGCAGTGCTACACCTCAGTGATGCGTGGGGGAAACAAAGACTGGACAGGACGAATGGGGGATAGAAATTAACAGGCGGTGCTATTGCAATTAAAGATTGTGTTATTCCCAGCTACTAACTGACCATCAATAGAAATAAATAAAAAAAGAAGTTGAAAAAAAGAGAAGAAAACCAAACCAGCACAAAAGAAAAAGAGATTAAATAAATAAATAATTAAACAAATTGTACTGAGTATCATAATTGTGGATGTCTTGATAGTATAAAATAGAATGCAATAGAATAGAATAGACCAGAAGAGGATACTAGTGCAAAAGAGAATGAGTTTAGGCTAGAGATTTTCAAAGGACAGACCATGGAGGAGGTGGAGGATTACAAATACCAGGGAGTGACCATCTAAAACAGACTGGACTGTAAACCCAACACTAAGGCTGTGTACTAAGGATGAGAAGACTGTACTTTCTGAAGAAACTCAGATCCAAGATATTGGAGATGTTCCACCAGTCTGTGGTGGCCAGTGCCATCCTCTTTGTAGTAGCAGCATCAGAGCCAACAACACCAACAAACTTGATCAAATCAATAAGAAAGCTGGCTCTGTGATGAGTCTGAAGCTGGACAACTTTCAAACTGTGATGGAGAGGAGGATGCTCCAGAAACTGTTTTCAAAGGACAATGTCAGACACCCTCTCCACCACACTGGTGAGACAGCAGAACACCTTTTTCAAACCAACTGTTCCAGTTCTGCTGTCAAACAGACAGACATAGGAAATCCTTCCTCCCACAAGCCATATTATTGTACAATAAATCATTATCACAGCAATTTATTTGTTTATACGACGCATTTTATGTCCATAACCCTGTAATTGGATTCTATATTTACTTTGCTTTGCACATTACAGTTATCTTACACATTACTGATGTCATTGCACCTTACTTTTGTTTTTTATACCTCACTTCTGTTTGCTTTTCTTATGTTAACAGTGCTGTTGCAAACCAATTTCCCAGTTGGTGGGATCAATGAAGTACTTCTATTCTATTCTATTCGGAAAAATATTTTTAAATATTAATTAAAAATCACAACTTTTTTTTTTTTTTTTTTACAAAATGCATGTGTAATCATATCTATTGTTGGTTGCTGGCAATACATAAACCCAATTTGGTATGAGTTCAACTAATAGTTTTGCTTTTGAGCCATTAACAAAGAAACCATATCCGTTGGCTCTTCCTCAGTGGTAGGATAAAATAGTAAAATAATTATTTACACACATATATTTCATGGTATTGTTAAGTTTTCTACTTCAAATAAATACAAATATTTATTTTGACAGTTAGTTAAACTAACACAGTGTCTTATAATGTAAGAAAACTGTCACTCCCCTGTGTGATGATACTTCCATATTTTTTTATATCCTGAAGTACAAATACATTAGCAATCAAAGCTTTGCACTCACCTGACTTTTCTTTTTTTCATCACGATTTACATTGTAGATTCTCACTGAAGGCATCACAACTATGAACGGACACATGGAATTTATGCAGTTTAAAAAATTGTGACATAACTCAAAGCATGTTTTATATTCAAAATAGACACATTCTGACCTTAGAAACCTACTGGTGTATGAGTGTGTGTGTGAATGGGTGAATGTAAAGCACTTTGAGCACCATGAAGGTGGAAAAACGCTATATAAGTGCAGACCATTTACCATTTTTACCATTATTCCTGCTTTGCACATTCTCTGTATGAGCTTCAATTTGTAATCACCTGAAGTGATTTTCAATAGTCTTGAAGGACTTTCTAGTGATGCTGAGCACTTGTTGGCCATCTGTGGTTCCATTCCATTCCATTTCTATGAGAAGGTGAGTCCAAACTTTTGACTGGTAATGTACATAGTACATATAACCCCTTTAATGTTTTTTTTTTTTTTTTTTTTTTTTTAGCTCACTCCTTTTAATTTCTTCTAGAGATGTCCTGATCTGATCACGTGATGGGAAATGACGGCTGATCATGTGATTTCAGACTCAATCAGAATCAGTTATTACATCCTAATCAGTGGTCAGAAATAATATATTTAACCCGCTGGCTGCCCCTGACGTCTATAGACATCAATCGTGGTTTTGTGTGGAAGGAACTGAGGGGTGAACTGGCAGAGAAACGAATGAGACTTGAAAAGCTGAAGCAGAATATGTGTCACTGCACTTCCAAGAAAAAGAGTGTTGGATCAGTGAAAAACAGACAAAGACACAAATCTAAGTAGGCGCCATAGAGAATAAAAATGGGCTGAGCAGTGAGTGTCACAGTGGGTGGTTTGATTAGTACAACCCCAGTTTGTTGAGGTGTGGTTCAACTGGTGAGTTGGACTGTGAAGATTAATCTACACTGTGACGCTCAACACATGGATCAGATCGCTTAAATAAAAAGGTGAATAAAACATAGAGACAATCTGTATATGTTTAGTCACTCTCCATTTTTTTTTTATTGATTATAGAAGTATCCGATCTGGACTCAGTATTGGCTGATCAGTCAAAATGAAAGGACTTGGACTCAGTGACAAAAAAGCCTCTAACTTCTTCCATAGACACATATGAAGTCATCGCTAATTAAAGGAAGTATATCTGATCTGATATTAAACACAGACCTAAGGCTCTGTGTAATGTGCATGGGCGTGTTGCACCCGTGGGGGATGGGGGTGTTGCGACACCCCCACTTCTCCAACCAGATGATTTTAACCCCCCCCCACTTTTTTCTGAGTTTATATATTGTATCGTTACTGGATCCAGGAAATGGATGAAGAGTTGGTCTCACCTACTTTTTATTTCAGGATAAACGGTTACTGTCGGTCGCAGTCGTGCCAAACAAACAGCAATAACATTGTGGGGTCGTTAAAATATCTATGATTTCAACTGTTTAACCTCCCGGACGGCACAACAGCATATGTAAATGAAGCGTACCCCAGTTTGCCGGTAATGTAAACAGCTCTTCTTCGCGGTGTTTGCAAACAGTCATCAACCAGTAAGTAATGAGAAATGTTGCCGTTGTTAAACTAAGTTAACTGAACTTTGTCTTGTTCTGTGACATATACCCTAAGCCAGTGGTTCTCAAACTTTTTTCAGAGATGTTCCCCCTGAGAAACATATTTTTAGTCGTCTCCCCTGACATGGACAAAACATTTTTGTAAGAAAAAAGACGTGCAATGTCTGTAAAATCAGTGTCTGACTATTTTTAAAAAAAATTCAAACTCATAGAATTTTTTTATCTCATAATTTAGACTTTTTAATCTAATAATTTTTTTTTACTTATGAATTGAATAAAGGTTTAATTGAGGAAAAACACATATATATTATTATTTTCAGCCATATATTACTTGTTTGATATAAAAATTAAACCATTAATGGATAATTGTTCATTAATTTTCCGATGATAGATTCAGAAAATTTTGCTCATGTGCCACAACATAGAACACCCCCACATTTTAAATGGCTGTGACGCCCCTGGTAATATGTACAACATTTGCATGTATATGTTTACACAGTCATTGATAAAATCTGTAAATTATGAATATGAATAACAATGACCAGCAAAACACCTTTAGCAAGCAATTTTACAAAGATTACTTCATTAAAAAGTGTAATTAAAAATAATATTTAATAATTTAAAACGTGACACATCCAGTCTATGGTGTTAAGTATTTACAGTGGCGACAAATGTCTTCATCTACCTGCCCATAATATAACACTAACTGCTACATCTTGGCAAATGAGATACATTAAGTGCTAGTGTACAGGAACATTAACAACCTCATCAGAAATATATTTATCCACAGGAGCACACAGCCATTAGAGAGAGAGAGAGAGAGAGAGAGAGAGAGAGAGAGAGAGAGAGAGAGAGAGAGACTTGGCAGAACCTATTTTGAAAAGACCTTTTGTCCTTCACTGGAGAAAAAGTGGTCAATAACCAAGACATATAATTTCCCAGTGGACCTCCGGGAGACAGGACAAATATTTTGGCAAGTGACCGTATCTTCTCTCATATGTTTTGACACAGATGCATTAAGAAGGGCTCATCATCCTAGAAGAGTCTGTTATCACTGCTGCTCTGAATTTAACTCATATCATTAGCAGTACTGTTTAATTTTAATGATGCTGCCAACTTTTTATTCCTCAATGTTTAAAATATACTATTGCTCTAGCTTTGTCGAGAAATATCAGTGTAGAGCATTTTGGATGATACAGTTTTTGCATTCAAACGATACCAACCTCACCTGCCTCACTGGCTGATTAACTCTAAATAGCTGTTTTCTACCAACAACAGGGGTAGCATCAGGGGTCTTGTATTGATAAGGTGAATTATAAACAAACAAGAATTGAAGAATGAAGATTATATGAATGTAGCTCTCAAAAGGAAGGAAGAATAATATACCACGTCAGGGGTCTCAAACATGCGGCCCGGGGGCCAAATGCGGCCCACCAAACATTCCAATGCGGCCCCTGAGCTGAAGAGAATAATAACTAAAAAAAAAACAACTATGTTTTCTTCTCAGATTTTTTCTCTGTCTATAAATGATGACAAAATCAAATGTGTATCTTTATTTTAGTGGAAAAACTAACCCTAACCCTTAATTTATGAAAATATTTACATTTTCAAACTGTCCTGTAACAATAACATATGAATAATCTGAACAAATGTGAACAACCTTGAAATGTCTAAAGAAAATTAGACACAATTTACTTTTAGTTTAGTGTCTTTGTAGAACTGATCCATAATAAAACACATGGATTAATGATAAACTGAGGAAGAGTATTGTTAAAATTGACCTTAATTTTCCTTTTTTTGCATTTGGATAATTTATAAAAGTGTTTTCATAATTTTTTTTTTTTTTGCACTATAACAATAACAAAAATTTTGAGTCATTATTTTTTATAGGTTATTATGTTTTAACGTTACTGGTCCGTCCCATTGGAGATCAAATCAGGTTGAATGTGGCCCCGGTATAAAATGAGTTTGAGACCCCTGATATATAGCGTGCGTCACTCTGAATTAACTACAAAGCTCAGTGTTTACAGACATCAGGATTATGGAATGAGCAAGTTTTGTCTGTGGATCAACAATTTACCAAAGATAACATCGCATAATAACTTTATACCTTCATAAGCTTCTGAATCAGGTGCCCATGGCTCATGTGGTCGAGCGAGTCATCCAGTAACTGCTGGTTTGAATCCCGCTCTGTCCTAGTCTGTCCGTTGTGTCCATGGGCAAGACACCAGCTCCAGTACCGCTCATACTGATGTATGAATGGGTATGAATGTTCAGTGGTGGTCAGAGGGACTGTAGGTGTAAATTGGCAGCTACAGTATGCGTCATTGAGCCTGCCTCAGTAGAGCTGTGGATACAGGTGAGGGTAAATAAATAGTGGGTCAATAATGTCAAGTGGTTTCAGCGCCCAAAAAAGCACCAGTAGGGGGAATCACATACCAGGTCACATGGACATCAATGGAGCATCAAACTTCATTCTTTTAATTTACAATTAATAATAAATAATAATAGATTAGATTTCTATAGAGCTTCACATTATTGATCCATTATTCATTCACTCTCACATCCTCGCTCTGGTGGTGGTAAACTATACATGTGGGGCAGACTGACTGAAGTGTGGCTGCCAGTTTGCACCTATGGCCTCTTTGACCACCATCGAACATTCATCCAACAGTGTGAGTGGTACTGGAGGCAGAAGAGTCTTGCCCAAGGACACAAAGGACAGACTAGGACAGAGCGGGATTCAAACCACCAACACTTTGATTATTGAATGGCCCACTCTACCAACTGAGCCATGGCCACCCCATTGTGTGCATTGGTGAAAGGTTTTAACATTTCGATACTTCCTTTGACTATTAAAGGAATAGTTAATTATTTTTCACATGAATTTGTATGGGTTCACCGTCTTTACTCTGGTGCACCCATAGTGACTTACCCTCTTGTGAGTCGAGTTCTAGTCCGGTTTTGGTCAAAGCAAAAGTAGCCCCGGCAGGTTTCCTGGGGTCAACAAAATAATACATCTCTCTTCTCAAAACAGTATATGTTTGAATGGGTAATTTATTTGCATAACAAAACCGTCATGGAACAAAAACTCACACCTCATAATTGCTTGGAGCTAATTCGTAATCACGTAATTCACGTGACGTAATTCGTCCTGGCTGGAATCTTTAAGAGACTCATTAGATAAACTGCCAAATGATTCCATGGAATTGATAAACAGCAGCCTTCTTGGTTGTGCTGCACCTGTTGTAGTATAAAGACATACTGTAAGCACATATAATACACTATATGTACACACATATAGTGTGTTATAGTGTATGTGTCTATATATGTGCTTATATTTTGTCTTTATACTACAACAGGTCCAGCAAGACCAAGAAGGCTGCAGCACGAATTGCACCAGATTGTTCTGAAACCTTTTCTGTGGTTTTCAGTAAGGTAATTACTGAATATTTCAAAGTAGAAATACATATAATCAACAAGGCAGTCAGACACAGCAGACCTCCACCAAGGTTTGATTTTTCATTCACGTGTGATGCGATCTAGCCATAGGTGTTGACCCATCTAATGTCCGAAGGTGAGATCCTATCTTGTCTGAATCCTGATATATTACCACTTATGTGTTTTAGATGTTAACATTTAGTGTGACCTTGACCTTTGTCCTTCATTGCTCAAAATCTAATGGATTCTTCTGTGATCCATTATCTCTCATTCCTGAAAGTTTAAACAAAATCAGTTCAGAACTTTTTAAGTAATCCTACTGACAGACAGACAGACAGACAAACAGACTTGAATTTAATACCTCCTTCGCGGAAGTAATAATAACTCCTTTAATACACATCATCCTTATTAAAATATTCAGTCAGAAAAGAAAATGTTAAAACCAATAACAGAATTATTATTTGTAGCATTTTACCAAATTTTCATGAGGAAACATTTTACAATGACTTTTTAATGAAAAGCTGCTGTAATGATTCATTCTAATCTGTTGCATGCAAGACTATACATTTAATGTATGGTTTATGTCCTGTATGTACCAGCATTTGATGTTGAGAAAAAAGAATTTCAATCACAAACAGCATGATAAAAAGCTTAATGTTGCAAAGTTAAATGTCAGATGACAGAAAAAAGGAAAAATAACAAGGAAAAGATGAGCTATGAGGAAGAACAGGAAACAAGAAGAGTGGAAGAGCTGTCAGTTGTACCCCGGGTGCTTAGGGTTTAATATCTCTTTTTCATGCACACATCTAAACCTCCTCTTCATTGCCTGTCAGTGAATGCCAACTAGATGTCACTTTAACTCTGGATTTCCAGCTCATGACAGAAGAACTGAAGGTCAGATCGCTTATACTGAGCTCAGTTTAATGGGACTGAACATAAACTCCAGATAGTCTTAAAATACACTCAGCAGCTGAGCCATTTCAGGGGATTGATCAAGTTTATCAGTGTCTGCTGCACATCCACTTCCCCTCTTTTATTCATTATGTACTGTATAATATAGTGGAAGATAAGCTTTCTGAAAATGTACTCTTGGTTGACATAGTAGTAAAAAAAATGGCAGCACAGGTGAGATATGACAGCTGCGCTCCACTACAATTTATCAAGTAATGAATAATACACAAAAGCAAAAAATATTCAAAATGGTAGAATCCAGAAATATATGCAACAGTTTCATGTTGCTTCAGCTGTGAAAACGTCCTTTTTGTTAAGAGTTAACTAAGTATAGTCAATCTTAAAAGCTGAATATAAAAGGTTTCCTAGTTCCTTTTGAGTGTATGCAATTTGAACTGAAATTTCTGTTACTGATAATGAATAAGACCTTATGTAATGTGGTTGGAATAAACTCTGAGAAGATAAAGGTTTCAGCACAAATGTTATTTAATCTATTTGATGTGCAGGTAGGGTTATAGACTAGTCTCATTATTCAACAGTGAAGCTCTGGAGAATTAAAATACAAATTTAATTCCCGACCTGAAACTCAGTGAGAATGGAGATGGATGACAACAAGTCATCAAACAAAACCGAGTTGCTTTTACTCTTGGCATCAAGAACAAAGTGAAGAATGTGGGTGCTAGCATTCCTAGATGCATGAAAATTATCATTGAAAAATCAGCGCAGCTACTCTAAATATTACAGTAATGTGTGTCTACTTAAGGAGTGTGTTTTTATTTCCAGAAAGAATTTTGTCAGTTGAGTTTTTGTCAGATAATAATAATAATAATAACAACCATAATAATAACAACCATAATAATTATCATAATAATCATAATAATGATGATAATAATAAATTAGATTTATATAGCGCTTTTCAAGGCACCCAAGGCCCTTCACATTAGTGTTCCATTATTCATTCACTCTCACATGCTCCCTGTGGTGGTGGTAAACTACATATATAGTCACAGTTGCCCTGGGGCAGACTGACAGAAGCGTGGCTGCCATTTCGTGCCTACGACCCCTCTGACCACCACTGAACATTCATACTCATTCATACACCAGTGTCTTGCCCAAGGACACAACAGACTGACTAGGACAGAGCTGGAATCGAACCGCCAACCCTTTGGTTAATGGACGACCTGATGTATGTTTTTCTCTCCTGACTTTCCAGACGAATGGGTCACACTGACAATGCCAGTTGTGTGTGCAGACACCAGTGGTCTGAGGTTAGCAGCCACCGGCACTGAGCTGCTAACATTAGCCGCACAGCTAAAGAACAATATTAAGTGAAAAAAATGTCCGAAACTTCAGCGTCCGGCTAAAGTTTGCTATTCCGCCCCACTCCGTATTTGACCATTACTTTTTGCCCTCTCAATGCCAGCTACATTGAAAACAAATGTGCATGGTTGGAGCATACAGATGAGGTTCCCTAAGATAGTGTCTGATAATTTGTGCAGAAATTCTTTGGTTATGAAAACTGATTGTTGCAACAGCTGTCTAGGTGGCTGATCTCAAATGACCTTAAGCTGAAGTTGCTGGTCCTGCTGAAAATTCCAGCAGAATACCATTACGAAAAACCATTAGGAGTCATTAGGATTCTACTGGTCTACTGTTAATTATACCATAATCACTGTAATAATGCATTGTATCATTGTCAATAACCTGTCTATAGTCTGTACATACCTTCCTCAAAAATCTATATTATAGTTACTCATACTGTAACATAGTCATAGCCTGTTATAGTTTGTACATACCTGCATCCATAGTTATTTATATAATCTCATTCTAGCACCTTCTACATATACTGTGTATATTTACAAAGTCTATATTATTTATTCACTGCTATGCACTTCTGGTTGGATGCTAACTGCATTTCGTTGCTCTGTACTTGTGACATGTGCAATGACAATAAAGTTGAATCTTGAATCTTGAATTGGACCACCATTGGAAATCATGACAAAACCACTAGGAATCATTAGAAACCAATAGAATATGTCTAATGGTTTCTTTGACTTTTTTAGGCAGGGGATGTGGAGGACCTGGGCTTGTGTGCCAAATTCTCTGAAGCACCTTTGGAGATGGCTTATGGTAGAGAAATTAACATTCAGTTCTTAGACAACAATTTTAGTAGACATTCCTGCAGTCAACATGCTAATTTGCTTTTATCACGTGGTGGCCATCTTGAAAGGAAAACAAGGCTTAGGTGAGTAAACAAAACATTATAAACACAAGAGGAGGCGTGTCAACATAATTTGTCATTTACCTCAGATATGTGGAAAGACAACTGGGAGCACAAAGACTACAGTAATTTAATCAAAGCATATATTCAATAAATTAAAGGCAAGGACATGAGAGAAAGTAAATGGCAGTTTGCACTAACTGTTGATTGTGCAATATTTACATTATGGTATCAATTAAAGGACTTTTCCTGTAAATCAACAATACGTTTTCATAGTCTGTGTTTTCCTGATTTAGTGCGAGTCACTTGTTGATAAACATTAGTTTTCTACTGGTTAACCTTTTAGCACAATTCAAATCACATTGTGTCTGTTGCACTTGCAGGTGAACAAAACACTGAAAATAATGCTAGCTAAAAGATTTGGTTCCTAACAATGTTTTAAAATTCAAAATATAGACTTTCTTTTATATGACTTACAACCTGGCAGACAGCAGTAAGATAATATGATTAAAGAAGTCTGTACTGACAGAAACCAACACTATCCACCCGAGCCTTGTTTTGAATTCAAGATGGTGTCACATGATATGAAATAAGCTAATTGTCTGCTTCCTCAAAAGTTGCAACTGCACATTTTAGAGTGACCTTTTATTGTGGCCATCGTAAAACACAGTGATGCAGTAATCATGTTGTCTTATCACCATCCTGATCTGCCACACCTGTGAGGTGGATGTAAAAGTGCTCACTAACACAGATTTAGGCTATGTTTATATGGATGATCAGAAGAGAAGATGCAAAACTGGTGTCTCATCTTAACCTTTTTATCCACATTTACATGTGCATTGTCATTATGATATCTCCGCTCATACAGGGAAGCAAGAGTGTGTGGAATTGGATTGGATATGCATGCTAGGCTGCTAAATGGTGCTGTGATAGAACACTGCCTTGTCAACATGCATGTGTAACAGCAATGTTTTTTGCGTTTTTGACCGTGAGATGGAAACACAACAGTGCATCGTTTTCATGATTTCCACTCTGGAATGCGTCTTTAGATTTTTGTGTTTTCAACCCGTAAAAACTCAATTCTCATGTAAACAAACACACTTCCGATAAAATATTTAGCTGTTTTTAGCCACAATCATCCTCATGTGAATGGTCCCTTAGCCAGATTTGTGAACAGTATTTGAGAAAAATAGGCATTTTCTGAACGTGGTAACAACATTATCTTAGATCGTTGAGTTCAGCTCATAAAATATGGGAGTAAAAACAAAAGTGTGGCATTCACAGTACAGATTACTGGCACCATTTTGCTTTGTTTTCTTTGTTCTACCTCTGGTTTATGATTATTTGACTGCTTTCCTTCTTTCTCCTTTTTCTGGTTTCCCTCTGTGTGAGAAACAGCATCACTTGTAAGTCTTTAATTTCAACAATTTTAACCTCATTCCAGCATGTTCTTTTATCTTGATCAAAGATCAGACATAGAGTCCGTGTAACAAAAAATGACTCTTGTTGGGTAGGAATATTACATAATCATGATCCTATACCCCTCAGCCAATTTTTATTTCTGCAGCCATTTATTAACTCACCGTGATACATCGATCACTGATTTGGGTCTATTATGACCGATGACAAAATGAAACTAATGGATTTTTGATTTAGCTCAGAGCTCAGAGAGGACATGCAGTATATCTGACATGACAGCGAGATATCTGTATTCATGTGAGGGACTGAGTGTGTGTGTGTGTGTGTGTGTGCGTCCGTCCCATTTCTTGGTTTTGAGTGGGAGAGTGAGTGTGTTTGTGAGTAAGGTCACACTTTGTGAGATATCAGAAAAGCAATATTCCTTCGAGTTGAGTTGTGTGTGGAAGAGAAGAGGACCACAGCAGGAAGAAAGGGATTGTGGGATGTGGCACTGATAGTCATCTGCTGTTCACTTGGACTATTTTTGTGTGTCTGCAGTGTGTGTCTATGTGTGAGATCACTCAGTAATACCATTTATATCAGAGAACGGACAGTCACTATAGTGTTTTATTTTATCTGCATGCCAAAACATTCATACAAATGTATTAATGTGATGAAGGGAAAATGAAAAATAACTAGAAATAAATTTAGCAATTCATACACAGCATATAATTTTAAAGGGTTTATATGTATTATTGATTCTAAACTCTCAATAACAATGCAACATCATGCACTAGCAGAACACATGCAGGAGTACCAAAACCACCAATGAATCAGCACTACATTATAGCTCCATTAGCTTTGTTCTGTTTTTAGACAGAAAACCAAAACCACAAAACCAAAAATACTGGTGCCAAGTCTCGTCCCCACACACATTGAAGCTTATGTTGGCATCAATCCAGCTGATGCCATTATGTCTATGTGTGCTGATGTCCGCATATCAATTACCTCTATATACAGTATGTGCCAAGTTTGAAGTAAACCTGCTTTGTCCTCACTGGGGTCACTGGGGTCACTTGGAGCCTATCCCAGCTACATATATGTGAAGGTGGAGTACACCCTGGACATGTCACTAGTTCATCACAGGGCAGACATAGTATAAACTAAGGTGTGAGAGTATAAACACTCTCACACCTATAGGTAATTTAGATTAAACAATTACTACATGTTTTTTTGTTGGTGGAAGGAAGCCGCAGTACCAGAAGAGAACCCACGCAGTCACAGGGAGAACATGTACATTCCACACAGAAAGGTTGCACCCCCCACCTGGTGTAGGAATTGAACCCATGACCTTTTTGGTGTTAGGCATGAGTGCTAACCATTGCACCACTGTGTTATGTTTTCATTGACATTTTAAATATTGTCCATTATAAGTAAATGGTGGAAAAAATATATATAAAGCATTCACTAAAAACTTCAAACTCTTATCTACTTTATAGGCTTTCTATAGCTCTCATGGAGCCCATAATCAGTAGCCCCTGACAATACCCCTTGCTAATTACCTCTGTTTTCTGTACTTTTTGTGTTGTCAACAACTGCACCAAAGATCTTTTTCAAAAGCATCCAACTACTACTACTACTACAAAAGTAATAGCATTGTATAATAAAGTTATACTTCATAAGCCTCTGGGGCTAATTTTCCTCACAATGAGACTGGCTGAGTGACACACTACTCCCTCTAGTGGTCACATAAATCTATTGGCTTGTAAATGCAATAAATTTGGCCCTTATTTCTACTATCCAGTACAATGGGGTCTTTGGCAAAACTTAAGATGTTTTTCTTCTAAAGACCCAATGATTGATATTTATGTCATTGTATTTGTGAGTAGAAATACTACATACAGCATCTTTAAAGAGACAATAGATGAGACAAGTGAGTAAAAACAAAGTTAGACGAATGACTCTGTGAATCTGTTGGTACAAATTTGCCATGTATAATATCAGTATGACCCAAAGTGAATTTGTAAGCATGCTCCCTGCTTTATCATGTCACATTAAATGTTATGATGCAGAGTAGCTAGAGGCTGTAGTGAAGTATCATTTCTTTATGGTAATAACAACTCAAACATTAGACAGGGCACATTTACTTCTATAGCACAATTCACAGTGCTTTACTCAAAAGGAAAAGAGACAGGTTAAAAACACAATTGCAATTAAAACAATCAATAAAACATCAATAATAATAATAAATTAAACTAAAGTAAAAGGTCAGAGTGCAGGCAGAACCCTTTCAGTTGTTCAATGCAAAGTTGGACAGAACTGTTTTCAGTGTGGAGCAGAGGCTAGGTTAATGTCATCAGAAAAACTGTCCCACAGTTTAGCTTAAAAAAAACCCTGAATATAAAACTGGAAAAAAACTGAAATCCAGCTTCATCCAGTTACCATAGTCTAAGCTGCTAGAGATAAGTGCATGAGTAAGTCCGTCTAATGCCCTATTCGCACAGGATAAGTGTCTGTGGACTACTGGTAATTCGCAGCTACCCCTGTACCTCTGTGTTATTGTGTGGGGCATTCGGACAGAATAAACAAAAGTCCGTAATTCACACAAATTACAGACATTATGACTGGATATGTCGTAAGTTCACAACATCCGGTTTGGTCTCAATACATTAATAAGGTATGAAAACAAAGTATGCCTAAGAATAAAGGGGAAAATACCATTGATAGTGTCACTATCAACTATCAAATGTCACTAGACATTTGCTCCACGCCTTCAAAATAAGAGCAGGTTCAGTGCAGATGAAAACAGTCTCCAGATTACAATGGAAGTGAATCTGGATTTCTTAGCAGAGGCTTTACCTCTGGCAAACAGCCAAATGAGTCTATAGAGACAACTTCAGATAGTTATAAATATTGAGTAAAAATATTATAAATATGGTGTGACCATCGTTACCACATGCTGCCACATAATTTCAACCGCTTCCTCCATTATTCACTCCAGGAAAAGGCAAGAGGCACACAATTGAAACACAGAAATTCGCATTCACACAGGGCTTGAATTATCACTGGACATCTGTTTTTTTTGCTGAAACACAGTAGGTAATTTGCGGCAGAATTATTACTGAGCAAATCACAGACATGGCGCATTCGCACAGGACTAATAATTCAGACATTCTCCGTAATTACTCCAAATTACCAGTGGTCCACAGGTAAAACTTAACCCATGTAAATAGGGCATAAGTATGGTTTAGACTGTAAACCTTTAATTCTGGAAATGGTAAAAGTCTGATGATGTTATTGATTTAATGTGGCTGTTAAAGTTTAGGTCCCTTAGATTTTCTAGATGAGTCAAGACACGTTCCCATTAGCAAGAAGAGACAAAAATAAGTTGAATGAGAACATAAATTTATAGCAAGCCTGTATTACTTGGGTAGTGAGGAATTTCCAACAAGTTAATTCCTTTGAATAATCTACACCTGTAAAATGCTCCTCTAAGGAATCAGAATTAATTACTGCACTATGACAGTATCTCTATATATATCTATCACTTGTCAGGAGGAAAAACATGAAGTTCATTAGCCACATATTCAGTGATTGAAGTATTAATGTTGCTATTTTCTTTCATTATCTAAGCAACTAATTATAAAATAGGTTACGGAAAGATTATGTTAATGTTTGGGCCTGTAATTACACGCTGCTACTAGTCATGAATACTGACAGATTTTCACCATTTACACTCACATCGTGGATCTTTTAACATACAAATGTTTATTTACACATCCAGTTAAAGGCATCATTATCATTCATTCCTTTTCACCTGCTCCAATTATTTCCTCTCCTCATGATCTTTTGAGGATATGAGCACAAGGTGTCGTTCGGGACATCATGTGCTCTTAACTCATTGACTGCCAGCTATGTTCAGAATACAGAGCTCGATACTGCCACAGTTTATGGCCATTTTCACTGAACTTTAAAGACCCCAAAAAAAATAGGTGTCCCAAGACCGTGTATTGCCTCGTTCACGGGTGTTCACGTGAGATGTTCGCAACTTTTAGTATGTACCAAACCAGCACACATGCACATACACACAACCAGCAATAGGGTGTTATAATGCTTTTACCTGCACTCCCAAATTGAAGATCTCTGCTGGATTCCCAGAGATGTGGGGATGAATCTGCCACCTCACCCTGATCAATCACAATCTCAAACTTATTTTCTTCAGGGGCCACATTCAGCCTGTATTTGATCTCCCATGGGCCGGACCAGTAAAATGAAAACATAATAACCTATAAATAATGACAACTCCAAATTTTTGTCATTGTTTGAGTGCAAAAAAACCTCCATTAAATTATGACAATATTTGTATAAATTATTCAAATGCAAAAAAACCCATTACATTTCATAAGGAAAATAGGGTCAATTTCAACTATTTATCATTCGTCCATGTGTTTTATTATGGATCAGTTCTACAAAAACACAAAATTCTTAGTCACAGAAGCACAAAATGGTTCAAATTGTGTCTAATTTTCTTTAGACATTTCAGGTTGTTCACATTTGTTCAGGTTTTTCACATTTATTGTTACATGATAGATTGTAAATGTAAATATTTTCATAATTTTTGTATTATTTTTTGCAGTAAAACACTGACAAAAATTTGCAGTTGTCATCATTTATAGGCAAAAAAATTTGAAGAAAATATGGAGTCATTTAATAGGTTATTACAGGCCGCATTGGAACCATTGGTGGGTCGAATTTGGCCCCCGGGCCACATGTTTGAGACCCCTGTTGTAGATCCACTGCCAGACAAACTTTGTGCCAGTGTAAGCTGCTTGTAGTTGTTCGAGGCACAAATCTACGGTTGCCTTTTATTGGATAATACAGCTTCTGTGCCAGAAATACATTGATGTACAATACTCTGATCCACTGCCCCCATGAAAAAAACGCAAAATGGTAAATGGACTGTACTTATATGGACTTACAGTGCATTTTATACACCAGTAGGTGCCCAAAGCGCTTTACAATTCCTCACATTCACCCATTCACACACACACACACTCATACTCATACTCATACACCTTCGATCATTGGATTGTATATATACATCTTTGGCAGTCACTGAGTTAAGCTGCTGTATTCTGTATTTTGTTCACCAGTTAAGTTAACAACAGGGGATAGAATACCAGCACAGTTTGTGTGAATTCAACAATTGTTAAATCTTGCTCCTTACTTCTTTTTTTTTTTTTGTCTTTCAGGTCAGAGATGGAATTCACATTTGCCTACATTTCCTCAGCCTCCACATCTTTATGTAAAGTGTGGTTTGTGTTGAGTTGTTTCAGTGAGGGATAGTAGAACAGTGTTTTCTGTTTGGAAGGAATATTCACTGCATCATATTCATGTCAAAGGTGAACTGTTGGAAAAAAAAACCCCATCTCAAATGTCAATACTATTACATAGGGATAATGCTGATCATAGTTACTGTGTGTTGAAACTAATACAGTCATGGAAAAAATTATTAGACCATCAAGAGCCATCAAAAAAGTTATGCAATTAAACCATTAAACGTCCACTCAATTTTGCCTGAATTTCTTAATAAAATAAATTGAATGTTGTTCTTTTCTTCATTTTGATAACATGCAGTTTGTGTTTTCTTATGTTATAAATGAAAATATTAAGATGAAAACTGGGATATTGGAGGCGGGTCCTGTTAAATGATGCAATAGATAAAACATTTGTGGATATTTATTGATGTTTTGATGTGTTTTGGACTACATTTGGACTGTCCACATGTCAAAGTGTCCTTGGGTAAGATACTGAACTATGAATTAGGCTCTCAGTAGGACTGGCAGAATCTTAAAGACCTATGTGTGTATGGGTGAATGTGAGGCTATTATAAAGCGCTTTGAGCACCATGAAGGTGGAAAAGCACCATATAAATGCAGTCCATTTACCATAACCATTTTTTGCTTCTTGTGTCTTTGTAGAACTGATCTATAATACACATGGACAAATGATAAATTGAGGCAGAATGTTGTTAAAATTGTCCTTCCTTTCCTTATGAAATTTCAATTGTTTAGCATTTTCATAATTTCTTGTTTTTTCTTTTTTTGTTTTTTTTGTTTTTTTTGTTTTTTTTGCATTAAAACAAATTCTAGGTTAATATGTTTTCATTTTACTGGTCCGGGCCATTGCAGATCAAATCAGGCTAAATGTGGCCTGAGTTTAAGACCCCTGATTTAAACTAACTAACCCAACCACTGTATTGAAATAAATCCAATAATTATATAATGAAGGCAAACATCTTTAAAAGAAAAAAACAAAACAACTGTAAAAGAACTTGACCTAATAAATGTATAAACCTCAACTCTTAAATCAATATATGCTGTACAATATATACTGTACAGATCATACACTTTGCAGAAATTGAAATTATACTTTTATTAACTCGCACAAATTCAATATGATTAAGATATGGTGATGTGGAAAAACCGAAAACATGTTATTTATGCTCAGTCATATCAGAGATATCGAGTGGGCAGATGCTTTAGTTTAGAGTGACCTTTTAATATTAACAGTTGAACTATATCACCCTTTTTTTTTAATAATGCTGCACAAAAGTAATCTTTTTTTAGTAGGATTTTCAACTGTTGCTTGGACCTTGTTTTCAGCTGTGCCTCTCAATATCACCGTTGCTGCTTAGCAACAGGCACACACCTGCTGCTTTCTTCAGGTTTCCAACTCATGAGCTAGTGCTTTTTACAGCCCAAATACTGCAGACCTTCCCACACATGCTAAATGCCACATGTCTAATCATAACAGCTTTGGCATTGTGTTTAAGTAGATACTACATTTATCACTTTAAAAAATCATCTGTAACTGTTTTGAGTTCATTGCAAATCTAACTATTTAATTAAAAATTTTCTTAACTTTCCTATGGCTATAAACTCACTGTATTTGGCAAAGTTGAACTTCAGTGATTATCTATATTTTTCTGTAATTATTTTATCATTCTGAATGTGTCTTTCTGCATAACTATAATGGCACCACATCTAAGTTACCACGATGGAGAAAACATTGGCAGCGTGAGAAGGCTTCAAAGAGTGGGACATCTCTACAAAGCAACAACTCAAGCCTCAGAAGCAGCTACAAACAGGAACACTAATGGCCATCAGCCATTGTGTGCCTCTTGACAGGGTGTGAATGTGTGACAGGAGTGGGGCTGGGACCAAAATTAGGGCTGAAATGTTGCAGAAAGTGCATCTTTAAAAACAAAAAGTTCATCAAGGCTTTCAGAATCGTGAACAAAATTTGTCTGATAAACATAATATAATACAAACAATGGTAGCCCATAATCAAATTATAAGAACCTTGAATGGCAGATGGAAACAAGAACATTATAAAAAGTCTTGTTGCAAACATTTTTCTTCATTTTAGCCCAAAAAATATATTCTTGACAAGCAACTTTATATACGCACCAGGAAAATAAATCAAGTTGTAAGAAAAGACAATTCACATTTCAGGTAAAATGGGACGAAATTATAATAAAAAGCAATAACTATGTTTTATATGAAATTCTAACTCAAGAATATGATTTTTTTTTAAATAAATGCACAGCTTGAGAATCTGGCATGTGGAGGATGACAAGAGAGACGGTAGCTGTGTTTTCATTAGTTATTTGCAAAACAATAGTGATATTCCCAAAATTTTGACAAAGTATATTTGAGCTTTGAATGTGTTTCCATTGATGGTTGTTCTAGATTTCACTGGTGGAAGATGGACCTTTCTATGTCATTGATATCACGCTGCATTTTTCTGCTGTTTGCTGTTAGGGTTAGGGTTAGGGTTAAAATGGCACTGATGTTTTTTTTCCTGAAATATTATCAGAAAAGTCTCCATCTCCTCCTCTGTCCATGTGCCATTTTTACTCCCAAAGAAGTGATCATGTGACCATTTATGTCACATCCTGTGACATATAATTGCGGAAAAAGTGTTTCCATTGCACTTTTGTGATATATTAGAATATCAAAACATGTGAAAAACCACCTCATGAAATTTTTTTTTATCAATATTTGAGTGTTTTTTTTAAATTCAGGTGTTTCCATTACCAGCTTTTTTTTTTTTTTTTTAGCAATATTTACATTTTGCGAATTTCCAAGGGTAATGGAAATGCAGCTAATTAAGATAAGATATTTTATTTTGTGTGGACATTTCACTTTTAACAGCAGCGAAAAGAAAGAAAAACAAAAAAGAAATGCAGTATTTTTAAAGAAAAGAAATGATTTCAGCAAGTACAAACATAAGGATGTGTTTAATATATGATCAAAGTTAAAAAAGATGAACCAGATGAGTGATTTAAATCATATTTAACAGAAGCAAAGTTTTTGATCATGCTACACGCTGTGCTGCTGTAAACAGGTTACATCATGCTGCTTGAAAACATTGTAAAACATTACTCATCAAAGACTCCTCAGAAATAGTGTTGAAGATTATACACTGTATCAGGGATTTCAGGGAATTATATGGGAATGGTTATTATGTGCAGGCTAAAAAGAGCTTTCAACTGAACTACGTGAAGACCCCTGACTGACACATAGTATATGATATTATCCTTGGCTGTCATCATTATCTTGCTGACTGATTTAGCTGGGCAGATAACCACCTCTACCCCACTACATTAAACTCATTTACATAGAAAAGATACCTGCAATCTTGAGGGAACAATCAATGCCACTCTTATTTTAGTTATGGATGACTTCAACCCGAAATGACTGATGGTTTATGCAATAATTGGACGAGTATGTGGGCTTTCGAGGTGACATGACAGTGGTGACACTGGTAGGGCACAAGAGAATATGAATATATGTGTGGCAAACTAGTTTTTTAAATTTAATTTAATGTTTTTAATTTCAGTCAACTAATACAGCCAAGGGAGGATTAAAGTTGCCCTGGGCCCTTAGGCTATCTTTTCTCTGGACTCCCTTCGCAGTCCTTCCACATCCAGTTTGTTCACACATTATGCTCAACAACACATTCACACAAACTTTCTAGATTAACTACATTTAATTTAACATCTTTCAGGTTTAACAAACCTGGTACAGATAAGCATTCAGTCACATTTTACTTCAAATAAACACCCAACATCCGCAACATTACAACATAGACTGTGTAGGATATACTGGCCACTGAAAAAAGCAAGATGTACATAATAGACTAAGAACATAGACTATCGGTTTAAAAAATATTCAAGGAAAATAACAGATATATTTCTTAAAACTGAGGTGATGAGCAGGTCTAGGCCTATTTGTACAAAGTCTGAGTGGGATTTGATGTGGGATGGAAATGAATTTCCTCCTCTCATTTAAAAGTTCTTCAGATTGTCAATAAAAACACCAACCCATGTTTTTATGATGAAAACAATTTCAAATTAGATACTGACACATGACAGGTGTGAGCAGCGCTGTCCATGGGACTGAAAGGGTAACTTCTGGTTACATGTTATGACCTTGTAAACAATGGGTTCAAATGACATCGAGGGCTACACTTGTTACTAGATAGCAACAACACTTACCCAACGGCAATAGCGCCTCACTGCTGCGTTCCCGAAAATCATACCATGGACAGACCTTCCATCGTTTCCCCACAGGATCTTAGTCCATATTTCATGGTAAGATAAGGATAATTATGTCCACTGAAATACATTAGCTAACACATTAAGTTTAGCTTACCGGACTTGCATCAATGATAAATAGCGCTAACAGCCATCTCATCAACCTAATGTCACAATGAAATAAGAAAATATGAATGAAAATGAAAAATTACAGATTATATGAATGGACAGACTAAACGTCCCCGAAAGTGGCGGGGGTGTCGTCAATAGTAAAACCTGCATTTTCTGATGTCATTCTGGATCCTCGCTGGATAAGAAATCTCTTATTTAGTGGTTAGCGTGCTGATGGCTGTCAGTACTGATGATATGCTACTGGTGTCATTAGCCTACTTAAACTTTATGTAGCCTTTAACCAAGTTACTGTAGCCTTTCAGCCTAGACAGACTGGGGAATATTGCAGTCCTTACACACCCATTTTTCAACAATATCGATTGTTAAGTTCGACATAATGGAGAGATTGGTGCTCCAAACTGCTGGCATTTTGGCAACCCAAATGTTCACTGAAGCTAGTGGTTAACAACAATCCATTTAACTTCCATACCCCTCAAGCGTAAAAATGGTTGCCAGGTGAATAAAAAGAATGGTGCTTGTCCCTTATTTTTTAATTTATATATGTTTTTTTTTCTTCATTTGGTTAAAAGGGGGCCCTCCACATACTATTTGCCTACTGTCATTTATTTTCACCACCTCCACCTGGACCTGTTAAGATTCCAGTTTGTGTGTACTAATTTGCGTCATTTAAATGTACACACAGTTTGTATCAGCAAAATTGCTTTCAGATTTGATTTATCCCTTTGCATGTGTTAAATGAATATATTTACATTTTGTCCTGTGACCACACGCAGTGTGTGTAAATGCTCTATATTACATATTCACTGGGGAAAACATAATTGGATGCAGATGCTCTTTTGTATCTTGGAAATGCATAACCCTTAGTGCACACGGTTAGTAAATCAGTTTGTGCATTTTTTTTGCGTATGCCATGTCTTTACATGTCTTTCAATACACACACACCTTTAAAGGAGTTATTTCATTAATATTGCTGTGTTTTGCATTGTGCTTTGGGTGTATTTAAAAAAAAAAAATCCATATTACTTTGTTTTAAGCTGTTTTTGAATGGTAGAAAAATGGCTTTAGGTCAAACTACAGAGTTTACTGGTACTTCCTCATACATGTCCATGTGATGAGGCGTCTCTGATTGGCTCAGAATGCATGAAGGAACACTCCCCTCTCGTTCTGTGTGTGTTTACCATCCTGGAGTAGCATCCAGCTAGGTTTCGTGTCGCTTGTTTTGAAAACATGGAGGAAAAAATGTGATGTTGAGATCATGTCATTTTCATACATAATAAACAGACCTTCAGCAGTCTTATCAATCTCTAATCATTTTTGGGGTACAACAGAATGCCAAACCCAACATAGTCAGCTTTATTTTCTACTATATTTTCAACTCCCTCAGTCATTGCACAACCATATTAATAGAGCCTTGTATTATTATTTTCCCTTTTAAATAACCAAGCGCTGATTTGCTGCGTAATCCTTTAAACTATATTTCTGTGTAACCACCAAGGTGAAGGAGACTGAACAATTATAACAACCTGAACATCTAACTTGTGATATTTGAAGCAGGTAAATCCTTTCCTTCTGCCCTTGACAGTGTGTCACATTTTATATCCATTTGAAGCTACGTGATAATACAGCAAAACTACAAGTGTCAACACTTCCTGGAAATGTTATGAAAATTAATTTTGCTAACAGTTAAATAGACAAACCCAAATGAAAACCTAACCCCTGCTGTTCGTTTGCAAAAGTAATAGTAATTATCCAATCACCCGAAGACAAGAAAAGAAAAAGTGATTGGATGAGGATACAAATATATGCCGTCCCCACCCTGAGTTGTCAAACATTTTAAGAAGGTCTCACAACCTGAATACACACACACACACACACACACACACACACACACACACACACACACACACACACACACACACACACACAGGCACATAAAATCTGTTGCTTTTGAAGTAATAGTTAACAACTATATTGGAATAATTTCCATTAATGCATCTCTGTCTGGACAGTGGTTGCTTAAAATTAGATTTCAAAGAGTCTTTTGTGTCTCTTGCTGCATAACTCATAACAACAAGGAACCCATACTAAGGGAGTATTGAGCAGAATCTGTAGTAGTAGACGCTATGGAGAACAGAGGTACATCTTTAGATTGAGGAGGGATTCATTTACATAAGGCTACATCATCAAATTCCACCAAAAGACTGATCTAGACTTCCTGTGTTCTTCCTTCAGAGATGCTTGTGGATCCTCTGTGCATGTAAAAAAAAAAAAAAAAAAAAAAAATCTAAAGATGGCACGAAATGAAAAGGACTCAACCACGTTGCCAGGGCTGTATATAACATACTGTATACATATAGCATATTGAATACAAAGCCTTTCAGTATAAAACATTCCAACATCCAGAGGTCACACAGTAAGGGAAAATAATAAAGCTATTGAGTGCATGCAAGTTCCAAGACAAGAGTATAATATAATTAAAAGCATCATTAAGTGCATTATACACATAGATACAATCTAAAATGAAACCTTAAAGCACTATTGTTGGACAATTTTTACTCATGCAGTTGTGGTCACATGATTTTCATTGTGTCCTTGGCTTAACTTCAGGCTGTTGTTCACTGATGCAATCGAAGGTAATTGTGTTTTCCTGCCTTCTTCCCTGGTCCCAGATGTTGGCGATTCAGGTTAAATCTTTTTTGGGTGGATTTTGTTAGTGTTTGTGTATTAAATCAAGAGTATCAATGTTCAGGTCTTCTGTATTTCTTGTACCCTAACATGCACTGCTATCATCCCTGCATGTTAACAAGTGAATAAAAAACTAAGGCTAAGGCTTATTTACATTAGAAATCCTAACTTAATGCAGGTTTCTTCTTGGATGCTAATACACCACCTGTACTGACTGTATGTAAATCATAAGTTAAGATGAAGTGGTGGTGGAATTTGCATGCAATCCTAATTGAGTGTAATGGTTGTGACTAATCTTCACTTAGTCGTACCTAGTGCATTGACCTGTGGAGAACTACAGGTTCTAGATCCTCTGATCCAGGTCATTCCTTTGCATTCTTGGTAAATTCCACCGGCATTTTCAGTTGAATAAACTCTCAGTTGGTATGTCTGCTTCTGCACATGACATTTGCCACCATGGCAACGTGACCCTATTGTTTATCTGTTGCTACGTAACCCACGCATCAGTGATGATTATATGATTCTGGGCATAGCAATGTGACTGGCTCTTGAGAGGCCATTGCATTTCAACATTATTAATATCTCCCAAAATATTAGTCCTATTAACTTGCTGTTTTCACTAGCCTCTTTCTTGACCAAAAAAATGAGGTATACCAAACTGTAGCAGTCACCTCTTTCTAAACTTTATGTGATCCCTTAGACATTTCCAAATGAATTCATACGCTCAAATAATTGTACAGTTATCTGGTTATGTTCTCTTTGTTCTTTTTCAGTTTTAGTTTTAGTTTACCACCATTGTCTACTCAGGCAGGAAGACTTTGCCTTCTCTCGACAAGGCTGATATGTCCCAGATATAGTCATACCTGCCAACATTTGAGTAGCAGAATCCATGACATATTTGCGGTGGGTGTTGCATTTTCAGGAGATACAAGCGAGCAAATGTTGTTTTTATGATGATAAATGCTTAAGTTATAGAGGTGGGTCTCCATTTCCATAACTATATATATATATATATATATATATATATATATATATATATATATATATATATATATATATATATATATATATATATATATCACATCAGATATAATCACCTAAAGAGTAACATTTCAGTCTGATATAAGATTTATTTCTTGACAATAGATTTTGAAAATCTTATCAAGAAAATTCTCACTTGTTGCACATAATTCCAGATTTAGGATTTTTTTTTTTTTGCTTAATTCAAGCAAATAAATCAATATGCCGATGGAACAAGTGAAAATGATTTTGGTAAGATTTCTTGAAATCAGATTTTCAAGATGTACTGTCTAAAAATCAGTTCTTGTATCTCAGTGAAAAGTGACTTTTTAGGTGATTATGTCTTATTTTAAGTGTGATGAGGTGTTTTGACTAGAAAAGAGAAAAATCCACTTTGTAAGATTTTGATTTTTTCCAATGTATTCACATTTTCTGCCTTTTTTCCCCTCGTCTATTCTGAGCTATGCAGTGTTGTTTGTGTTGATCCTGGCAGTAAGCATCTGTATGAAACACAACAGTGGAACCCATGTTTAGTGGTAATGAAATTAGGAAAACAAAACTTACAATTGACTTTTCAAATACGTGACTGAATATTTTTTGATCAGCTCCAGTTGATGAATTGATTAATCATTTCAACTCAAACCTAAAATATCTCTGATTGTGGAAAAACTGCACAGATGCTAAAATAACGTGTGTTATAGATGCAGAAGGGCGGATTCTGCAGAAAAGAACATAAAGCCAAGAAGCTGCATCATTAGTATAGTTCCACAGACACTAATGACTGCTGTGTTGTAATGTAGTGTGTATGTACAACACACATGCAGCATACTCACTAAAACACCTTAAAATAATGCCACTGACAGACATCTTTCATCATACTGCACCAACATAACCCATAATCTGGACAACCACTGTGACAAACCACAGCTATTTATTGGTTGGCATCGGCAGGCAGCAGTTGGAACACAAATCCATTTTGCCTCTTTACTGATAATCTTCATTTTGATTATCAACCAGGCTATGCTCTGGGCTACTGTTGCATTCTGGCTCAAATTAAAAAGGCTGAACTGAAGAGAACTTGCTTGAGATTGTTGTAACCATTTGACATTTCTATCCAGACTGTTTTACAATACCAACAATGGTGGCTTACCACATGAATTATTTCTTATAATAACCAAGACATATCAAATCTTTTTTTTTATATGATGTGTATGTGTCCCTGAGGCACAGTCATCTAAGACCTATAAACCATAATGGCTGAGGGTAATAATGGCCATAATATCTTTTTTTTTCTCTTCTTCTTCTTCTTCTTCTTCTTCAGCAAAAGACACCAATTCCTGTGAAGTCACACTTGATGTTTTGAAATAACAGGCTGGTGTTGAATAAAGACCACATAAAGACTGTGAGGTTTATTTCAAACTGTTGCACTAAAATAAAGGGACTAAAGGAACGCTGTTTGACTGTGCATGTGAGGGTTTTTTTTCCCCACATTGTTTTCAATCAGAGTTATACTGACCCTTAGAGGAGTTCCACAAAAGAAAAACTACTGGTCATCAGTTAAAATGAAATAGGCCACAGAGAAAACAAAAAGTTGTATGTTACGTGGATTTATTACAGAATATTTTGGGGTTCCCTCTTGTTTTTTTCACCTAAATTTCTTAATAAAGTAAATTTAATTCTGTTCTTGAACCATTTTGATAACATGTGATTGGTGTTATATATTATATTATATTATAAATGAAAATATTAAAATGAAAACTGGGATATTTGAGGTCTTCTTAAATGATGCAATAGCCATTTGTGGATATTTATTGGACAGTTTTTTTTTGTTTGTTTTGGATGTTTTTGTTGGACTATGACTGTGTTTGTTAGAATATGGTTCCTCTGTGGATAATTATGAGACATAAAGGTTCAGATCAGCTGTTTGTCATTTGTATTTTGAACAAATGAGTGATTGTACCTGCTGTGAATATTTTATCTGAAAGTGGTTTCTATCTTCAGACGTGTAAGAATCTCCATACATTAGGTCATGTGACATTTGGGACAGGTTTGGTTAACATTTTTGAATGACTACTTCTGGCCTATATGTGGACACTTGGAAGTTTAAAGGATTAAACATTTGAGAAGAATTAGCTTCATAAAAATAGAAACTTTATTAGGCCTGTCATTAATACTTTAATTTAGCCTTAAAAATATGTAAATCACATTACATTAATCAGGTTTTAGTCAGTGCACACAATCTTTACAAACACCCCAATTTTTTTTAAATTTTTTTAAATGAATTTTGTTCATCAAATCTTAAAAACAAATTAATATGAGGAATTTTTGTGTGGTCTTTTGTTCAGTCTTCATTATCTGGTGGAGAACTGTGACTAAATCATTATTGCAGTTTTATGACCAGAAGAGATTTCAGTAAGTGATTTCATAAGTGCATAATTAGCATAGTTACCACTTCTCCACACCTGTAGGTGTCAATAAACGAAACATCTCACATGGGGAGGGGGGGGGGGGGGGGGGGGGGTGAGGAGCGTACCCTCCATCACTTCACATCCTTCACATAAACTTCACATGAACACAAATTTACTGAAAATTATGAAACAGGATGAGTCGTCATTTCTGACTGTCACATCCGTTACGCTCAATAATTCCACTGTGTTAAATGCATTAAAAGAAACATTTATGTGTGAATCAATTCCTCAACCTTTAAACATTCTCCCAGGATTTGGATCAATGTTTCTACCTTTAGTTATTTCAGAGGTACTTGTGGATGTGGATGTAATGTCAGTGAGTTTACCACCACACTATGAGTCAGGTGTTGTCTAAAATAAAAAAAAGAATTAAACATTGAATATAAAAAAACCCATTTCCAAATTCAATGCTAAGCCATGATTCCCATCAAATACAAAAGACGTACAAATGAAAATATGTTCTTAGTGTTGAATCATCTTCTGCTTTTTATTTCTGACAAAACAACAAAAATGTCACTAAGTGGCCTCCCTTTCCCAGATGTGCATAAATCTTTTGAAGAATTTGAAGTCAGTAATTTAGGAGGACTGTCTTCACAGTGTAACTGTTGTTTATTTCTGGCATGGACTGACAGTTAAAGTTATTTTGGTGAAAATTGGCATTATGTGAAATAAATGGACCATGGAGGAAAATGACAACGTGAAACTGTTGGTCTAATCACACTTCAAAAATAATTCCAACTCACATTAAATTTAACATAGTGTCAGGAAAGAAAAGTATTTTTAAAAAGCAATAAAATTAAAATAGATTTCATATTAATTGTAATTTTAATCCTAGAAAAAGTTGCAGTATTTCAAAGTTTTATTGGCATGTTATCCAACTATTATTGTATAATACAAATAATTATTTATTCCATAATACCATATTTGATTATGTAATTATAATCCACTATTAGGTTGAAGATCAGAGATTTAACCACTTTTAACACTTTAACTCCTGAGACTTAAGCAATTCCACAGTAAAAAATCTAATATGATAAAATAAGCAACAAAATTAAACAAATACTGCCAAAGTGATCAGTAAAATGAAAAATTTTTTTTTATATCAAACTAACAAAATAACATGTAACATGAACAAAGTAAGACACTAACAGAACACAATTGAAGAAAACTAATAAAATAAATAAACAAAATGAAGAAAAAACTAAAATAAAATAAGGAAAGACATCAACATGAACTAATAAATATTCACAAAATAACAAATAACACAATTAAAAAAAAAACAAAAAACCCAAAACAAAATGAAGTTTTAAAAAAGGAATAAATGACTAGTGTTGT
Organism: Siphamia tubifer; assembly: GCA_020466265.1. Classification (NCBI taxonomy): domain Eukaryota; kingdom Metazoa; phylum Chordata; class Actinopteri; order Kurtiformes; family Apogonidae; genus Siphamia; species Siphamia tubifer. Next base: position 44,122,557 of record CM035785.1, on the reverse strand, counting down.
AATGTGTTTCCAGGTGTTTTAGTTTGGGATTTTTTTTTTTCTAAATCAGTTGCTTTTTGACACCTGTACAACTGTTCCATGAAGAAAATTCTCAGTAAAATAGCACAAAAAACCTTGAATTTTTCTGACTTTTTAAACTAAACCATCCATTCAGACCACATCAGCACTGATGCATCAGGAATTAAAGGGTTAAAGACCTAATACTGTTTTTGTGGTGACTCCCGGATCATTTTTTCTCTACATTTCAACTGTCCTAAGTGATTTATATTTTATTATATTATCTTCTGTAATTTCAAATTTCAGAGAAATATATAAAAATAAAAATATTCCTCTATATTTAATTGACTCATCATGTAGATTTTCATATTAAGCTCAGGATAAATTGAAATTTTATTTTTATTGAAACTGAGAAAACTGAAGAAAACATTATCTCATGAAGTCAATATTATCTACAATCAACTTTGTTAAGCTGTTGCCCTTATAGTTGGAATAAATAATATATTTTTACCTCTTCTTGTGAAATGATTGAGACAATATAATTCATTCTTGATAAATATAGTTGAACTGGGACTCAGTATATAATTCTTGTACATGTTCAACAGTGATTACTGATGTGTATAAATAGGACTAAAAGAGGAATATGTCTGAAAACAAGATTATTCCTACATAATAGGCAAAAGTGTAGAAGACAACAGTGTTTCCATGTGCACTACAGAGCCTTTGCTGATGCTGAAAGTTGATAAATTGCATTTTATCTGCATTATTTCAGTATATTGTTTTGGATTAGTGGTTCTTAAAAATCGTATTAAACTTTTTTGGAGGGTTAAAATGAAAAGCTAAAAGCTAAAGCTAAAAAATATAAGAAAAAAAAAATACAAATGCTTAGTGTTATTTAATATTTGATTCAAAACAAACAAGCAGTGCAGCAGGATAAGGAAAACTGTTCTGTTTACGGAAGCCATCCCTGTTCACTTCTTTCATTTTAATGCATAACGTATTTGTGAAATATGACAGAGACGGTGCGTGTGTGAGTGTGTTTGTGTATGCGAGTGTTTACGTGTGTGTTATAACTGAGGGAAAGCAATGGGAGAGGCAGAAGATGAACATGCTTTATGGCAGTAGTAAAATTCTCCATGGTCCGTCTGCTCGGGAAGAGCCAAGGGCAGAATGTTTATGGCTCCCAAACATTATAAACTACCTCTGTGCATTTACCTCAAGCTGCTGTGTTTGGCCAGCCATGTCCCTCTGCGGCGACACGGGCATCGGATTGGTGTGTCTCTTCATGAATACTAAATATACCTCTGTTTCACTATCATTAAATGTATCTTTACTATTTCCAGCCTCACCTCGTCTGCTGGTAAACTTAGGAGCAGTGAGGTGTGATTTCATGCCGTGAATATCAACTGATGTAGCGTCTGCACTGTGATGTTTATTAAATGCATTCATGTTTTTCACTGTTGCATGAAAAAAAAAAAAAGAAAAGCCAACGCCTGACCTCACAAAAATGTGTGTAATAAAAAAAAAATAAAAAAAAAAATACATGTACCTTGGGGCTGTGATACTGGATATTGATTTTACTTTATTTTATTTTTTTTTTTTTTTTGCACTGCACCTTGTCAATAAACCTATTTTTTTTTTTATCATTTTAAAGTACACAAAACAGTCACACAATGAACTACATCACACTGTATAATATACGTGACTGCAACCCTGAATAATATCAAGCACCCATATGCCACCCAGATCTTAATTATGCAATGTTTTTTTTTTATCAGAATTCTGCGTTATGCATTATAGGATAATCAGCTCTTGCTATCAAGAATAGGACCTTTTCTCATACTGTGCTGAGTACATCATGCACTCTCAGGTCCTGGTGCACAGAGGCACTCCATCTGAATCCTAACACCATTTTACTCTCAGACTCTGAAAGCTGCTGTCAAGGGATACAAGATTTATTTGCCTGTAATTGCCTAATTTTGCCTTTCCTGCAGGCTCATGGGGAGCTGCAGCCCACCAATAGACAGCCTAACCTTGCCTACTGAGGAACAGTCCAAGGATGTAATACTGTCAGCTTCACATAGTCCTCACCGGTGATTTATCATCAGCTTCTCCCACCCTCTCTCACCACCACCCCCCCCCCCCCCCACCCTTGAACAAACACTTAGTGAGCTGTTATAGCGCTGTTCATTGAAGGTAAACTCTGCTGAGTATATGCATTGAACTGAGACAAGAGATGTGTTGAATGACTGCAACAGACGCCGGATGAGTTGTTTGTCAGGATCAATAGCACCGTCTGAACAAGCAAGCAAAGGAAGTGTCTTTGTTATGCTAGGTGGAGTCAGGTCAATGATGAAGGTTCACTGATTATGACTGCTTACTCTTGTGAAGTACCCAGAATTTCAGCTCATATCGACAGATCAGGAAAGCTTTACCTTTCCCTGTGTCCGTTTTTTTTTAACCTGCGTGCATCTGTAGTTCAGTTCATTTAGTGCAAAGGGGTCCAACATGCGGCCCGGGGGCCAAATCCGGCCCGTCTAAGGGTCCAATCTGGCCCTTTGGATGAATTTATGAAATTTAAAAATTACTCTAAGATATAAATCATTTTAGTTCATGGTTCACATTCAGACCAATTCAGTCTCATAATATAATACGGAATATAAAAATTGCTCTTTGTAAATGTTTTAAAAAATGTTTTTTTTTTTTATTTTTGTGACACTAAAACAAAGTATAATTTTACACAAAAAAATCTCAATAATCAGAACAAATATGAAAAATGGCAAATGTCTTAAGAGAAGTATCTGTAAGTACAATTTTGACAATATTCAACCTATTACTAAATATTATGTGTATCTGTAGATCCACTATGATCTGTAAATTAGAATGCATATCTGTAAATGATAAACTAAAGCCTAATATTTTTTTCTTCTCATGATGTAATTTTACTTTTTTTCGCTCTAAAACAGAGAGAAAAGTTTGGAGTTGACGTTATTTATATATTATTATGTTTTTTTTTTTGTTTTTTTTGCTGGTTCAGCTCACTTCAATTTAGCTGAATGTGGCCCCTGATTTAAAATGAGTTTGACACCCCTGATTTAGTGTGAAACAGTACACAAATTTCTAACTTTGAGTCACCCAAAGACGAATTCTGCTTCATTTTAACGGAATCTTTTCTGTGGATATTTTAAAAATAACATGAACGAGACGCGTCATCACATTGAGGTGATATGTACGGTAGGCTGGGGACTTGATGCGTGAAGTCTATAGCCTATTTTCCACAGTACATGTGGCACAGAACGCTCAATTTTACTGCTTATCTACAGACTGTCACTGGCTTTAGCTTGGATAAGACTGGGCTTACTCTGTACACTGGTTATGCAGTTTTAAGAGGCTCTGAGGCTTAAGGCTTAAGTGCAAAATTACTACAAACAATTCAGTTTCATATCTGGTCTCTAAATAATATGTTTCGTAAAGTAAATTCGGAGTTTTATCAGGATTTTCAAGTTGCAACAGTGTGCTTTTTTTTATGAGATGTTTTTGACTCATTCCTTCAGTTGCTCACCTAATTTCAGAATTTAAATCAACACAGAAGCATGCAAAAATAATTGATTTTATTCTCATAGTATGTTTCCATTCTGAATTTGCAGTTAAAGTGGATAGTAAGAGTGTCACATGAAAAGACCCTTCATTATGTAGAGCGCCCTGTTGCCTGCAGTTCATGTAGTGTAATTATGCATAAATGCAGAGATTATTCCACATAACAAATAACCAGCACCACAGGCTGCGATAGCTGGTGAGTCATTAGTCATGAGGTAATGTACAGAAAGTAGGTTATTATCAGGAGATAAATCCTGACAGGCTGAATCTCAGTTTGGTTGCATAACGAGGATCATCCTTACAAAAAAAAAAAAGAGTCATATTGTCATCCAAAATATCAGTTCTGCATTATTATACTACATGCTAGTGTAACTTCAGTCTGTCACAATGGGGCTGAAGATTTTGACTGTAGACGACATAATACTTTTTTTCTCACGGCAAAATGGTTTGTATTTGTTGCTGCTGGAAAAAGCAGAGGATGTAACTGCTTACATTCATGATGTTCCTTTCATTCGTTGCAGTGAGTAAACGTGCACATACCGAATAAAATGGAAATTACATGACTAATAACAATGCAGCCATTATTAATACTAATGCTCTGTTAAGACATAACAGGATTTAACTCATAGGAAGAGATTTTCTGGATTTAATGATACATGCTCTAATCAGTGTTCTTATCCCTTTTACTCTCCTACCTACACAGATGTTTTCATTTATTTTAGGTGACTGGCATTTCTCTAAGGACTGTGTAGGTGTGTAATGAGTGTGACTGGCATCTCTGTGACTGAGCTGTTAGTTTGGCTCTTTAAAGGTGGGACAGCTCACATCTTTAATCATTCTTGAAAGGTTAATTGATATGCAGTAAGTATTTCAGCGCCTGTCTGTCCAACATTAACCAGGCCATGTCTAATTAAGGGAATAAGTTAAAAAACACCTGTTATAAGTGTACAGGGTCTTCAACCCCATCTGGAGCAAGTATTGGAGATTTTTTTTTCCCTCCTATGCCCCCAACTAATTACAGTTCACAATACCGTCTGGACAAAAACGTTTTTCGAATGGATCTGTGAGCTGCTGCAGTGAATATGTTAATCTCATAAGACATCAGTTTCTGTCATTTATTTACCATCTGATATTTTATTAATGGTTTATATGTAGATATCGTTATGATAGTCACCGCTCTCTTTGACTTTTGTTAATAAAGCTTTCTATTATTAATAACTGTTGACAGAGGTGAGAGATCAGGATCTAAGTGTTGCTTTTCCACTGTGGGATGGTCTCACTTCCTTAAGCTACCACTCCAATTTGACCTACTCATTTACCATTATGTTTATAATGGGTTCATTCATCAATGTGAACTGGCTAGGTTAATTTTTTTCTTCACAGAAATGAATGGGAAGATTAGCTTGGCAAATTACAACTGATGAATGACCCATTATGAAAATCAAGCATCCAGGACAATGATTATGGGCTACATTGCTCACTCATGTCCTGGTTATGTGTTTGGTCACTGGCCTGACCTTGCATGTGGTATTACTGCTGCACTTAAAACACATATTTTCTGACTCAACACTCCCATCAGGTACCTGAATATATTTCTTGTGAAACAGGATGTTCAATTAAAAGTGCAATAGGCAATACACATATGTGTTTTAGTCTTAGGTATGTGACGTAAAGATGCCTAAACCAAGGTTGGAATGAACAATAGAAAATAAAAATGGTGAAAAAAACGCCCCAATAAATAAATACATACATAAATACACACACACACACACACACACACACACACACACACACACACACACACATATATATATATAGGCACTGCATTAGATTGGTTGATGCATTGTTGGTAATAAGGTTTTTACATTACTAGTGCCCAATATCTCTTGTGTAAGTTTCCACAGCGATCTCTATAACCACAGCGCACATACAAAGTACTGCACAATTTTAATACTGATTCCATTCTCATCACAAAACTAATAGTATAATTTGTCAAATCACTTAATTTTATCTTCTATGACCTAAATATCTGCTATATCTATTCACTGGAAGGTTAAATGCTTAAGGGAAGTTAGCCGTCATATTAGCATGTTTTAAAGCGGGACACATTGAAATCCTTATCAATAATAAATGATACTTACTGTAAGGGGTAAATTGTCCCAGATTATATTTTAATTATTGTACATTTTTGCTTCATTGTAGAAAACACAGTCAAAATGTACACTTAGAAGAATCCAATATATACAATCAACAACCTCCAGCAACCTCTGTTTGAATCCAATTAAATGTAATTTATTTGGTGCAACATTGACATAAACATATATTAGAAGCAGAACCCTAGCAGTCGCTGTCTCTGAATGAAGACTCCATACATATCATCCTTACACACTGTGCTTACAGCGTCTTCACTGGTGCTGCTTTTAGGCTTGTTTTTTGCTGAGAGTTGCCTGGGAATATTAACAGTTGTAGGTTTTGTTTTTCTAGACTTGTTTTTAAAATTGTCTTGGTCTTTACAGACATGTTTGACTTCACCTGCTTAATAGACAGAAAACAAAACACCCAGACAATCTCCAATAAAATACACGCTGTCACTCATTACCACCCACTGCCCAACTGCGATACCTGCACAAACTGTAGGACCCTTAAATACAGAACTCTGTCTGCATGTGTGTTACTGATTAATGTCTGTAAAAACACAAAGAGCACTCTGATGATTGAGTCCTGTAGACAGACTGCCTAATTGATTAATTAATTAATTGCACAGAAAAATTAAGCAACAATACGGCAATAATGTGCATTTTTATTAACAATTATAAAAAGAAAATTCCCGAATGCATTTGAATCCATTAATTAGATTAGGATGCAGAAGGATAGTATTCACTTTATCTTTATGAGCATAACATTCTGCATAGTATAGACAACATGATTTGTTAGTCTATGTGTCATTTGTGTTTTAAATGAAGGATTCCAAAAGTTTTCAAAGAACAAGCACAACACAGGAGTTATGAGTTATGCAATGATACTGTAGCATATTTATTGCATTGTATTGTGGGTACTTGACATTTTAATCATTGTTTTATCTATTTTATGTGTAAAGGTTTGGGGGGAGGATTATGCTAATGTTTATTTAAGTTAATGTGTCTGTTTTACAATGTTTATTGGCCTTTTTCTGTTTATTTTTTTAATTAATGTCACACTGTTAGTTGAACCTGTTGGCCTAACAATGCCTTATCTGTTTGTAGTTGATAAGCTATTGTTTCAACCATTTAGCTGAGTCATTTGTTCTTTCAAAAAAAAAAAAAAAAAATCATCTGAATCACTGAATGGTCGACAATTTAAATCCTGGCTCTCACTGTCCACATGTCAAAGTGTCTTTGATCAAGACATTAAACCCTAATTTACTCCCAATGGGTATGGCATCAGCTGCCTACTGGTTTGTGTATGAATGGGTGAATGTGAGGCCTATGTGCGACATGGTAGGTGAGCGGTTAGCGCTCTTGCCTCTCAGCAACAAGACCCAGGTTTGAGTCCCGGACCGTGCACACCTTTCTGTGTGGAGTTTGCATGTTTCTCTCCCTGTGTCTGGATGGGTTTCCTCCGGATGCTCCGGTTTTCCCCATCACCCAAAAACACGTTTTTTTCAGTCAAATCCTCCACCCTGGTGATTCTGACCATTAGCCTGGCTCTACAGCTGGAGGTGGGTCCCCAGGCGCCACCCATGGCTGCCCACTGCTCCTTACAGGTGCCCCAATGGCATCAAAGGATGGGTTCAATGCAGAGGACAAATTTTGTTGCACAGTGTATAATGACAAATAAAAGTACTTTACCTTTATGTGAAGTGATTTGAGTGCCTGGAAGATGGAAAAGTGCTTTATAATTTACCATTTATGCTCCTAGAAACTTTCAATTTTCTTACAGGTGCAGCGATACTGCCCTTAATTGGTCATAACCTTCTCATCTCATTTTCTGAACCCACTTTATCCTCACTAGGGTCACGTAGAGCCTATTCCAGCTACAACAGGCGACGGCGGGGTACACCCTGGACAAGTCGCGTTAACATATAGAGACAAACAATCACTCTCACATTCACACCTATGGGTAATTTACATTAACCGTTTAAACTTCCAGTCATTTTTGTCTAAATCTCACCTCAATGTCTTAATAAAAGTAAATTGAATGCTGTTCTTGAACCATTTAGAGTAAACCCATGGGACTGGTCTCTTTTTAAAGCTGACACCCTAATTTTTTCCCCCAGTACAGTCAGAATTCACTGTTACTGGCACTGAGTGAAATAAAATACATTTGTATCTCACCTGAATTTTTTCCTCAGTAAAACACCTGAATAAAAGTGTGGCTAGATTAAAAACTGCTATAAATTGAACAGGTGTACCCACAGGAAAACATAATATTTGCATCAAAAAACTAAAAAGTATTTGACTAATTACCAAAATAATGCATTTCAGCAGTGACAGCCTTTAAAAACACAGGGTGATTTTCAGACTTTGGAAGACGGACAGACTTTCAGACGGATGTTTAGGATCATCAGGTATGTGCCAGTTTATGGATAAAAGGTTTCAGGTCATTGATAAAACCAGACTCCACACTTTCTTTGTCTTTCAGTTGTGGGACTGTAATTTCATCAATCTCATTATTTCAACTTTCCATTAATAGAAGTCAAGTGTATTTTTTAAAAAAATATTAGGAAAGTGGGAAATAAAATCATTTTGGTATGATTTTTATGAGTTGAAATGAAAGGGTTAGAGCAGGGGTCTCAAACATGCGGCTCGGGGGCCAAATGCGGCCCGTCAAAAGTTCCAATGCGGCCCCTGGGATGAATTTGTAAAGTGTAAAAATTCCACAGTCAAGGCTGTGGAAGTGATTTTAGCTCAGATTCTACATACAGACCAAGTACAATAATAACAGAATAAAATACTACAAAATATAATAATGAGACAAAAAATACTATAGTTATAAATAATGACAACTTCAAATTTCTGTCTTTGTTATAAAGCAAAAAAAAAAAAAAGTCAAATTAGTAAACTATTTACATTTGCAAACTATCTGGTAACAATAAAATGTGAATAACCTGAACACATATCAACAACCTGAAATGCGTAAAGAAAATTTAGCAAAATATTGAACATTTTCTGTTTCTATTACTAAGTGTTTAGTGTCATTGTAGAACTAATCCATAATACACATGGAGAAATGCTAAATTGAGGCATAATATACCTTAACATTACACTTATTTTTCTTAAACTTACATTTTTACATGAAATGTCACAGTTTAATGGGGTTTTTTTTGCAATAAAATAAATGTTAAACAATTGGAATTATCATTATTTATAGATTATTAAGCTATTATTTTACTGGAGTGGCCCACTGGAGATAAAATTGGGTTGAATGTGGCCCACGAAAGAAAATTAGTTTGAGACCTCTGGGCTAGAGGTTGGGACAGCCACCTTGTAACATATAAATAGTTATTATTCAAAACATTTAATTCTGTATTATTTCAATGAATATATTGTTTTTAATTAGATCATAACACAATATGATATGGGTGCACATGCAAAGTCTTAATACCTTTTTAAAATGTGTTTTTCATTGTGGGACTGTAATGCGAACCAATTGACTTTCAAGTCACCTATGACAAGCTAAAGTCAAGTCAGACAAATGTGAAGTCGAACTCTTTCTTCAGCGCGAGTGGCCTTCATTTGAAAAAAAAATCATTATCATCAAAAAGCAAAGATGTGATCTGGATGTCACTAAACTAGACATCCTCTGCTGCTCTGATGTCATTTCTGTCTGTAAAATGATCAGAGCTGTCCATTTGTGAGTGCAAATATGCTCTGAACCCCACTGAAGTTCAGCTTATTCAACAGACATCCCACGTGTATGCAAACAGTGTTCTATCAAAGTATTTTAAAGACGTTCAAAGATTTCCTGAAGCCCATAGAGATGTATGCAGAGTGCTTCACAGGTCCTGCCTGTTTTATTATTCTCTTTAGGAAGTAGAATATTCACAGCTCACAGAATTTAGGTAAAATGCATAGTATGTCATGATTCAATCATCACCAAAGTCATGCAAAAGAACCAATAAAAGCGCATTTGCCCCAGTCATCATATTGGTATTTTCAGTGTATGAACTCAATCCAAATGTCAACACAAACACAGGAAAGAAAACATTCACCTACAAAGTTGGCGGTAGCTCTTGAACAGGATTGTGACTTAAATAACTTTCCTAGCTTGTTAACTAGGGAAGATATAAATAAATTCAGCAAACATCCTTCCATTCATCATTCACTTGCCTTTATTTGTGGAGCATTTAGAAAACAACATTACAAAGCCAACCAGTTAGACTTGGACAGCTTGTGCTGCATCCAAAATGCCTGCAGGAAATGAAAGCTTGTACTTCGCTTTAGGCTACTATGAGCTTGTTTATTTGCATAGGGAGCACGGAGGTGAGATCTGATTATTCGAAACACATGTGGAGAAATATTCCAATACCAGGTGTGAGTAGATGTACTTAGATCAGCCCACTTATGAATGAACCACAGAAACTGAATGATAAAGCCAGGTCTGATCTAAAGTGTACGACAGTTACAGGTCTATATTCTATTATGGCGGGTTCTGATCCAGTCCAGTCCAATCCATTTTTAACCCTATGAAGCCAAATGTATCATATTTGAACAATTACTGTTGAAGCCCTCTGTAGTGTGATATTTTGTTTCTTGGAAAACCTGATGTTTACAATTCCATACATGTAATACACAGATAATCTGCAGCACGGTGGCGGAGCGGCCTCACAGCAAGAAGACCCTGTTTGATTACCGGACCGTGCGGGTTCTGTGCGGGTTTCCTCTGGGTGCTCCGGTTTCCCCCATTATCCAAAAACATCCGTCTGTCCGTCTGTGTAATCCACCAGGGGGAAGAATTTTTCTAGTGATGTTACAAGATTAAAATACTGAGAAAGGAAGCAGAACTTTGCCAATTTTAAAAGGAATTACCAATTTGTGAGACAGGTTTCTGTGTTTGTTTTTGTTTGTTCAAAAATCATAATATTTGAGCATTGAGACCCAATGTATCAAATATGATACACACTTGAAACTAAACTTTTCTCCAGGCACTCCAGTTTCCTCCCACCGTCCAAACACATGCACTAATAGGTTAATTGTTTAATCTAAATTGTCCATTGATGTGAATGTGAAAGTGATTGTCTAGATATGTTTAGCCCTGAGATGCACCTATTGCAGCTGGATTAGGCCCCTAGTGACCTCCATGACCCTAGTGAGGATAAAGTGGGTTTAGATGATGAAACAAAACTTGAAACAAATTTGTGGAAGTTGATATTTGAAAATAATATATATTTTAGTTGCTCAGAAGGACTAATAAAGGCTCCAGTTTCAAGGAATCATTTGATGGTTCAAACTTTTCCAGGGTTAAATGATGTTGCATCTTGGCTCCAGAGTTATCATACATTTCATTTCAATTGAGATAATATTTTTCATTCCATATGATTTTTTTTTTTTTTTAAATCCTTGTAATCTGTAATAGCTCAGATAATCAGGGTTTAGCAAAATTGGTGAGACCTATCTTTTGTTTCATGTCATACATATTTGTTGCTTAAATCCAAATACTTCAAATTTATCTCTCTGTTGGAGCATTTTAACTAGAAACAAATCATCTCGGTAAAGACACACACACACACATTTCCGGCTGTTTGTGCTTTCAGCTGCCTCATCTACAATACAATCATCTCTCCATATTCTTTTCTCTGCAAAACAGCATGAGCAGCATAAACGAAAGAAGAGGTCTAGATTGATGCTATCAGGAAGTTATGAGATTTTTATTTAAATTCATTAGCTGGAAATCATGTCTTCAAAGCAGGAATAGGCAGAAGGAGATGATGTGGCAAAGTGAAAGTGGGTGTCAAGATCATGAAGACTCCTGTAAAACTATATTCAGACAGCAGGCCAATTTGGATTTTCTTGTGTGTGTGCTTGTTCATATGGCACATTAAATGCCACTTCTATCAATTTTGAGTGTGAACTGAATATGACCTTGAAGTGACCCGCATACACACCCGCATCCTGATATGTGACCAAGCAGGCACACTCTATATTTATGAAAGTGCAGTGTTCCCTCGCTATAACGCAGTTCACGCTGGTTTGCAAATTTTTTTCGTGCAATTTTTATTTCATTTTATTTATTTTTTTTACGGGACGTGAACGTGCATTGTGTACTGCAGACCAGCACCCAGATCCTAAAACATGATGTATAAACCCTGCAGACACTGTTTGGTCAGACAGCTGTCTCTGTCACCAGCTAGTTTACAAAATACAGACGTTGAAGTTGACAATAAATATACTTGTAGCTGTATATTAATCCACATGATTACAGCCCATAATACTACACCATGGTCGGTCCAGAAGATTCAGTCTTTGGTAAATATTCAGGCGAGACAACATGCAATGAGCAAGTTTATCAACAGGTCTCTGAGCATGCGACATGGATGTAATGCAACACTCTGCTATGACATCCAGGTACTGTAAAGTCAGTACTATCCCATAATGGAAGTGCTACTTTGCAAATGTTGCCTATTACGAGTTATTTTTAGAGTGTAAGCCCTGTGTTAAGTGAGGGACTATTGTAATTATATTTTTCATGTGGCGTCTTCTGATGGGATGTAGAATTGTGATGATTGTCCTATTTCAATCACAAAACGTCGGATAAATGTGACCTGGCCGTTCAGACTGTATCTAGCCTAGCCGTGCTAGACCCACCTAGGCAGAACATTTATAGTAATTTGCTACCGTAGTAGTCTATTTACACTCAATATAACTTTTGGCTAGATTTCCCTGAAAATGACTGACGAATCATGGTGAAGTATAGAGTGAGATGAAGTGAAGTGTAATGAAGTGACACTACAACGATTCAGAGAGAAACAATGGGACACTACCATAGATGAAGAACAACAATGGGTGGTGATTTCCTTTTATCAAAGATGAGTGAAGAATATGAGAAAACGTCAACAATCTTTATATTCTTTTTAGAGAAGCAACAACAGTTGTTAAACTCCATAATGTACCATTTTGTTTAGTCATTCCTAACTTTCTCCAGACTCCTCTATGAACCTTCTAGCATCTAACTACGTCATACTAAAGATTACACTGATTGGTTGTAGTACTGTCCTATTGCATACGGAGGGATTTGAAAGACAACCTTTTAGCCCCGCCTCCCCTGCCTGTGAAGCATTCCTAGACCTATACATGTAATGAATGAGGATAGCATGGCTAGGCTAATACATATCAGATTTAGGACCACATTTGAAAGTGGACTGGGTTGGACTTAAAAAAAAAAGTTATGTGAAATTCAAACTATCTTTAACAAATTGGATGAAAAAAAAAGATTTGTGCCACATTGGCCTACAGTCTAAATATAGCCTAACGTGGAGTACACACTTAAAGACAATCAGTTTGTTTTTGTCCTGATTTTCTCTTGTGCTGACCAAGGATGGCAAATACAGGATTATCTTATGTCTTATAAAATTGTCCTATCAGATGATCCTGTGGTCCGAATCGTGTTGAGAGTGAATTTGTCCTGATAATCGGCTCTGAAAAAGGTCGGGCCGACAATCATAAATATTAAACTTGAAAAATCTTCATGCGTGTGGGGAAAGCCGATAACTCCCAAGCAGAGTCAAATATGAGTCCACTTTTTCAAACTCACGCCTTCTCATACACATGTACATTAAGACCCACAATCTGACCTGTGAATAAAGATATTGTATTCACTTTTCTGTGTAAAACACATACTATCATTACATCTCTAATATGTGCAGCTCAATGACACATATGGGCAGATGTAAACAGAGGTGAAGCTGCCTTCAAAATAAAACAAACCACATCTGGATAAACCACAATCAAATTAGATGAACGTCATCATTACATGTCCTGACAATTATTTTCACATTATTATTTTTTAAACTTCCTTGTCCACTACCCACCCGCATTTTGCTTAATTTTACCCGTACCTGCAAAAATTATTTTCTCCCTCTCACTCTCTTCCTTTTTTTTAAAAACCCTCATATGTTGTTAAGGTTTGACCCCTCTCAGTTTTTGTGTTGACCAAAGTTTTTTTCTTCATGAGATTTTAGGACTTTTCCTCATCTAGGGTCAATGAACTGATGAGTAAAATCTGAAAACTCTAGTGTGTGATGGAACATCTGTGCACAGTTTGGATACAATTTTGACCAAGACATATTAATTAGCTGTTCAGATCCAAAATAAACATGTCTTTATGATGTACTTAGTATTTCAAGTGTATTTTTTTATAAGCCATTCAGCCCAAGAGATGCAGATGTAGGCCCCATGTGTTCCATGCAGAGCAGGTGTAGTACGGGTATATACAGTACGGGTATAACTCAACTCAAAATGTGGATTTAAACCCCGGACGCCTTTATTAGCCTCTCTCTCGGCATCCGCCTGTGTGGCCTATATACAGTATAGAGCTCACCTAGGTCTCCCTGAAGCCTTTTAAAGCCTGCAGAAGCTTTTAGAAGCATTCAGAAGCCTTTATTAGCCTCTCTCTAGGCATTTGTCTGTGTGGCCTATACATAGAGCTCACCTAGGTTTGGCTGAATCCTTTGGAAGCCTTCATTAGCCTCTCTCTAGGTCCACGCCTGTGTGGCCTATATGTAGAGCTTACCGAGGTTTGCCTGAAACCTATAGAAGACTTTAGAAGCCTTTTTTAGCCTCTCTCTAGGCATCCGCCCGTGTGGCCTATATGTAGCGCTTACCTAGGTTTCGCCGAAGCCTTTCGAAGCCTTTAAAAGCCACTTCGACATATGGACAGCCAGAGCCGGGACGCAAACCGCCGACGTTCTATCAACCGAACCACAGCCGCCCCTTATAACACAGGTACAAACGGGTATCTTAAAAATCCTACCTAAACTCTGCATGTATGGTCATCATCAAGCACATAAACACTTTTTATGAAATGAAAACTGACTGATAATGTCAAACACACACCAATCTGCACAGAAAAGCTGAAAGACAACAATGAAGGGACATAACAAGCACATTATAGAGGGAAGTGAGACGTTATAACTGGATGTGACGTGTGCAGTGCATTGTCAGATGTTGCCTTGAGGGTGTCATTAAGATAAATGCTACAGGATTCAATGTTATGTGCTTCATCCATGATTACTGAAATGCTCCTCCATCATTACTGAAAATATCCTGTAACAATGTGTAAAACTACTCCACATGGATCCTGCTCAGAGTCTTTTAGTTTAAGAGCAGTTGTGTCAGGGAGAGCTTTTATCCAGGAGAAGAAAAAAAAAATCATCCTCTTTGAGCTATGTTCAGTCACTGTAGGATTTTGGACTCAAATCCTTCAATACCCAGAATGATATATGACATGCATCTATTGGGCAGAAAGAAAGTGTGTGTGATTGGACACAGCATGTCTCTCTGCATTCACCATGCAGCTTGGCTATTCAAAGTGGTTATAATGACAGCTCAAGCAGGGAGCCTTGTCTGGGAATAAAGATAAGGCAGAGAAAGTGTGTGCTGGTATGTGTGTCTGTGTGTGTGTGTGTGTGTGTGTGTGTGTGTTGGGGTACAAGGCGGGGTTAGCATCGAACAGGCAGTAAACTATGAAGGCTTGATAGATGGACAGGGAAACAGAAAGACAGATTGCATAATGTCCAATTTGTAATGATCTCTCAGTTTATAAACAACAGGCGATATTGTCGATTACACTTTTGCTCAGTTCACTTGTGATTTGTGGTATTTGCAAAACAGTAATATTATATTAAATATATTCCCTATTAAGTAGCAGTAAGTGTAACAATACAAGAGGAACTAAATAAATTCATGAAATGTTCTAGATTTTCTTTTACTTTCTACCACTTTTCCATATATACAGTATATATAAACATACATATCTCCACTTCCTACTCAGTACATTCTCTAATAGGCTCATTAATTTAGTCTTACAACTTTTGACAGGAATTAGCTGTTATTTGTATTTTGCATCATTGCACATTTTCCTAACATCAAGACTGTCTTCAACTAAATTATTGGAACAACAACACATTGAAAATTCAATCCCGTGGTGGATCCATCTGTGCATATCACACATGACAAACATAACAAGATGAAAATGATGTAAAAGGTGTAACAGGATGAGAACAACATAAGAGAATGTGAAAATGACGTAACAGGCATGAAAGAGAGACCAGACCGAGGAGAAAAGGCATCATAATATTTCCTAATCTGCTACTCATACTTAAAACTGATTTTGTATACAGAGTTGGGTCATTCCAGCTCCAAAGAGTAAAAATACTGCCATGTATTTGTTCCAACCACACAACTCCTCATCCAGGTATATAGATATTTAGTGGAATCACCTGTATGAAGTGAACAAGAAGAACCAATACATGGCAGTAGTGTTAATATTATAACAACCTAAGATGTCCTAAAAGTGGATATGTTTTACTTTTATACTTTTTATGCAAAACCCTGTACAGTAGCCTGTATATATATGCGTGATTTCTACCTCTGAATACTCACTTTTCCATTGACCCTCAAACTGTGCAAATGCAACTTGCACATAAAAATTTGCCTAATGGAAAAAAAAACCTCTTGTTTTTTCATTCAAAGTTGTTGCACTGGCAAGATGTGTAATGTAATTATATATAAATATATGATAAATACATTATATTATATATTATATATTTTATATATAAATACATTTTAATGTATCTTTAAATCAACATAGTATTTACATTTGATACCATGTTCATGAAATAATTTATTTTGTCATCTTGGGATAATAAATTAAAAAAATATTGCATTTGTGATTTAATGGGGAAAAAAACATTACACACTTATGTTTTTCAACAGAACTGCTGCACAAATATCCAATGGAAAAGTCAGTATTGATACATTTATAAAGTTACAAAGCCACCATTTTACAAAATTACATTACAAATAAATGTGTCATGAAGCTGATAAATCCACCTAATAAAATATTGATGTACATTTCTGGAAATCATATAAATAAATTGTAAATAAAAATTGATTTCGTGTCAACATTTATATGTCAATCACTTAAGAATGTCAGCATAAATTAGAATTTGACAAAAAGAAGGGAAAAAAACTCACATAATGTGATACCTTCATAAGTCTCATAATAAAACTCACTCATATAAAAGAAACAGTTTGATCTCATCATCAAGCTCTTTTTTCCCTGTTAGAGGTGTGACCAGCCATGAAAGTAACTACAAATCTTTTTGTTTTTGGGCTCAATCAAGCAAAAGTGAACATCAACATGAAAAATTACATTTGCACACATCATTTATCAAGCAGGTTCATTTTTTTTAGCTAAAGATCTGCATTTTATGGAACTGTTACTCTTTTTAAAATACCACAGGAGTTCAGAACCTTCTGCTAGGCTAGATTAAATTAATGAAAAAAGACATGCACTGTCTGTATAACTGTATAACTGTATGTTATTTTAAGAAATTCATATATTTGGCACATTTAAACAGACTATTTGTGAACTGTTGCTGAGAAATTACTGTATTTGTAATTTACCTGCATCAGTATCATCACCACTACAAGTTGTAAATAACATTTTGTTTAATGTATTAAATACATTAAAAAAATAAGTCAACATGGTAAAGTCATCCATGTGTTACTATGACAACCTTACCACATTTTCAATATTTTACTCCCAAATATATTTTCAGCATAGCTGAACATACTATCTAAAAGGATTTTCCTACTTGATATCAATTTCTGTCAAGATCCACATTTTGAATGTTTGTGTAAATGTCCAGTTCACGTTTGTGTTACTCAGCAATAATTTTACGTTTTTCCACCAAAAAATTGTACCTCCCCAAATGTTGTTATAAACAATGGTAATGTTAATGACAATGTTATAAATGCCGACTCAAATGTGTCATCGTTGTTTCCCGCTTATCCGGGTCCGGGTCGCGGGGGCCACAGCCCCATCAAAGCAAAGAAGCCCAGACGTCCCTCACCACAGCTACCTCAGCCAGCTCCTCCAGGAGAATTCCGAGGTGTTCCCAGGCCAGCCAAGAGATATAATCCCTCCAGCGTGTCCTGGATCTCCTTCCGGGTGGACATGCCCAAAACACCTCCCCAGAGAGGCGTTCAGGAGGCATCCTTACGAGGTGCCCAAGCCACCTCTGTCTCCTCTCAACATGGAGGAGCAGCAGCTCTACTCCGAGCCCCTCCCAGATGTCCGAGCTTCTCACCCTATCTCTAAGGCTGAGCTCGGCCACCCTGCGAAGGAAACTCATTTCAGCCATGACCCATGATTGTACCAGTGATCTCATTCTTTGGGTCATGACCCAAAGCTCATGACCATAGGTGAGGGTTGGAACGTAGGTCAACCGGTAAATTGAGAGCTTCGCCTTCCGGCTTAGCTCCCTTTTCACCACAACGGATCGGTTTAGCACCCGCATTACTGCAGGTGCCGCCCCAGTCTGCCTGAAATGTGTACAATACATATTCTGCTGCTGCTTGCGTGTATAGCGACTAGCTTGGCGGATAAATAACAGGTTCCCAAGAAAAGCCGGACATCAGAACTTCTTTTCATACTTTGAGACTCACTGTAAAACTGCAAACATACAGTACATACAGAATATATCTCAGTTACATTAATTTCTTTAACACATTTACATGCTATTACACATTGAAATGAAAAGAAATAAATTGCTAGCTTAATGCAGAACTGAATGGGAAACTCCATAGACATGCTAATGATTAACTTATGAATTATAACTTCTTTTTATCCAACAACAGCGGTTCACATTATATATATATATATATATATATATATATATATATATATATATATATATATATATATATATATATATATATATTTTTTTTTTTTTTTTACATGGAAGATATATGTTTTCTGGTCATACAAACAGAAAAAAAACATGCCTGTTCAGTTCTTCAGTTTTCGTCAACATGTGGGACTGGCAGAGTGACTCACTACTCCCTCTAGTGGTCATAAATGTTCCTGTTCAGCCCAGTGCAGTGGCCTCTTTGGCAGAGCTCTTTATCCTCAACACCTTTAACCTCCACCAAGGAGGTTATGTTTTGTCTGTGTCTGTCTGCCTGTCTGTTTGTTAGCAAGATAACTCAAAAAGTTATGGACGGATCTTGATGAAAATTTCTTGACCCATTGGAGGTTTCACAAGGAACAAATAACTAGATTTTCATGATGATCAAGAAGAGATCCTGGATTCTGGAGCACTTTGAAATTTTACATTGCGGTAAATGGAGAATACATTGGGGGACCTCTCTTCATTCAGAGGGGAGGGGGGGGGTCTGCCTTGGCGGAGGTTTGCGCTCTCAGAGTGCTTTTCTAGTTTAATATTTTACAGTAGATATAAAATGCACAGCCCCTTTAAACAATCTGCTGAAATGAAAACCATCATCCATCAGCTATAAGATTGACCCTGTCATACATAAATAGCTTAATATGTCTCATATAACATCAAGCGTAAGGTTGTTATGTGAGTAATGTGAGAAGGGGGTGGGATTCAATATGTTTTTCTTCTTCCCACTGATTTTTGAGCAGGACTGTTGAACCACACCTTTTAATAATGGTGCATTTTGTCATACACATCCAAAAAAACTGCATTTTGTAACAAAGTGTCCAAGCGTATTGAAAATTTCCATCAAACAAAACAAAACAATATATATATATATATATATATATATATATATATATATATATATATAAATAAATAGTATATTCTGTCAATGCAACCTTTGAATAGTGTACTGATAGTAAATGCTACTGCTACTAGGCTAATACAGTGGTACTAATAATAGGCCTAACATTTTACAAATAACAAACAAATAAACTGTGCTTTAAAATTATTACATAAGAACCATGTTACTACATTTCCAATAAAGTAAAATTTGTAAGTTAATTTTGTAATAACCTTCTCAAAATATTATAACTAATTTTATGTAATGCAACAAAATGTGCAGCTTTCTCACAAAATGTGGCTCAACAATCACAAATTGAACTTATTTTTTTATACTAGTGAACATGACAATTGCACTAATGTCTTAATTCCTTTTATTCATTAATGCATTTGCTCTGCCATTAATTTCTTGTAAACAAAAAGCGCTTAATTTTTCTTCTTCAAACAAATAAATGAATGAAATGAATGAAGGGACAAAAAGCAGAAACCCTTATGTCTCTGCAGGTTCTCTTTGTATTCTCAAATTTAGAGTCTTGACTTACCTTTGCTTCATACTCCACTGGGCAGAGCTTTATTGTGGTAAAAAAATAAAATAAAAAAATAACCTCCTGCAGGTCTCATGCGATGAGGAGCGGGTGAGAGGCCTGGTGCAGTTGGTCAGGGCAGAGGCTGGGGTTGGACCTATAGGTGGATATTATAATTCATGCAGCTTTGCTCACTGGCCGGGGCTAAGCTCACCTCAAGGTCAAGAAGCTGTGAGTGGAATACTCATAGGGAAGTCAAAGCTTATTTTCACATCTTTCCTGATCCTTTTCCATCTCTTTGCAAATGAGGAAAGATTTTGCTATGCATGCATGTTGGAGGACTTGCAAAAAGCATTACTTCGACAATAAAAGGACTCATTGCCATACAAATGCTGTTTATCCCTTGTTACATACTGAAAGTGTTGTAAATTGTTGTAATGGGCTTTGCCTTTTGAATACGAGTATTTTTTGTATTTTGCTACAGAAAAGGGACACATGTCACTTTCCAGGTTTGACATTCATGTTCTGTATATACAAAGAACTGAATGCAAAATAGTGTTGGAAGGCTTTGCTTTTCACACATTTCATCGAACCAAAGGTGTGGGAGTTGAACATGCAGTTTTCATTTAAAGACATAAGCATGTATTCATCACGCCCATGCTTGTGCATATGTGCAAAAAGTGACAGGAAAATTAAAAAGTCTACACTGGAACTGCAGACGTCTACATGAGTAATGCACACACAGATGTACACACATACACAAAAGGAAATCCCACAGAATACTGACAAGTATGCTTACCATAGCCTGAGGTGAAACAGGGAACAGAGACAAAACAGAAACAGCCTGCTCTCTAGATATCCCTGACAATAACAAATTGACGGAGTTTACTTCTCATATATTATTTATACTATTTGATAGGGTTGTAGGCGATCTGCATGGGAGAGAAATTCTGGAGAGAATACACAATGTCTTTGGATGTTGGGATGAAAAGAGTCACTTCCTCCAAGGCTTGTTGGATGTATGTTTTCATCTGTCACATTTAAATGTGAGTAAGAGATACTCGTTCCCATTCTCTCCAGTTCTGCAGCAGTCAACCAAAGACAAAAAACCATAATGACACACTCAAACGCTGATGTTACAAATGTCAAATAACAAGTTGAGGCGAACAAATATGTATTTATTAGTATGCACATATTTGTAATGTGCTACATTGTACATTGATACTATCATTCCTGCAAGGGTACGGCAATCTGATCTGATGGGATCTGTCTATGTACGTATTCTATCTATCTGCTTCTAACTATTTCCCAGAATCTACATCACATTTATATTTTAAATTTTTACATGTATCTACATACTGCATATCAGGATGTGTGAGGAAGATGGTGGAGCTGGGAGGAGGAGGAGGAGGATTATTATTATTATTATTTATTTGGAAATAGAATCTCTTTCCATCAATATGTCAAGTAGAACAATTTCTGGTGTTTTTGCTCTCACTCAAGAGCAAGTGGAGGCTGTTTCTGTCGAGGGGAGCTGGTATGATGCTAGCTCATGCTGCAGATTTCCACTTGTATTTCAACACAACACTACTCACCAGCCACAGCTCATCAAGCAAATTACTCATACAATGTACTGTGAGGTTCTAATGTACAATGTAGCTCTCAGGGGGAAAAAAATAAATAAATAAAAACTCCAAATATTAGGCTTGGATCTCTCAGTCGAAGCTGAACATTAATGTTTTGTATTTAAACTTAGATTAAAACAATATAGACTGAATAACGATTAATGTTAACTTCTTAATGTAAAAAAATAATACAAATCTGACATCATTGGAGATGTTCATATCAGAGGAACGACATGGTCTGGAGAAATTATATTTAATAGGATTAATTTTGGACATAAATGTCCAATTTCAAAAATGTAAAAAGAAAAATTCTGGGGTGCTGGTAATTTTATAATGTTCCAAAGTTATTCCAGATGTTCAGTGTGTGCATCACTCCATTCAGTAGTCGAGTCCTTTTTTCCAACACAAACAACCTTCCTGCTGAAACTTTTTATGCCACGTCCAAATCTGCTTTCATGTTGCTCTTTGTTTATGAAATGTTGTAATAAATCCATATTACACATTCACATTTGATTGAGTTTGGGCATACTTCGATACACAGAACACCTTTTTCTGTTGCAGTATGTCTATTCCTGACAGTAGAACAATACAAATCAATACACTTTTGTGATAAATTGATTTTGTGACAAATTTTAAAACAATTATTAGAAGATGAAATGATATAAAAAATAAAAAAATTAAATCAGGACACCCTGTATATTGACGAGATTTCAAGTTTTTTTTTTAAAGTTTCAGGCCGTCATTGTAAATAACAATCTGTTCTTAACCCTTTGACTCCTGAGACTTGAACAGTTCCAGTAAAAAAATAATAAAATAAGTAACAAAATGGACAATAACAGCCAAAGATTTTTAAAATAAACCAACAAAATAATAAGTAACATGGACAAAATAACATATAATTGGCAAAAAAGTGAAGAAAAATAATAAAATACAATATTAAATGTAGAAATATAAAACAAAATAAGGAAAAAAATTTACATTTACAAAATAATAACTTAACTTAGTTAAAATAAACTAAAATGAAGTATAAATAAATAAATAATATTGTAATTTGGTTCCAGTAGTTTTAGTTTTAGCTTTTTCTTTTGTATAAATCAGTTGCTTTTTGACACCTGTTAACCCCCCCATTAAGCTATTATTATTATTATGATTATTATTGTTGTTATTGTTATTGTTATTATTAAGCTAGCATCACATCTCATGTCACCAGTTGAAGAATCCACATACATGGTCATGGTATCTGCGCAGTATCTGGTCTCTCATTTCCAAGTGTTTTATTAGTGCAGTACTAGGCTACTTAGAGGCTTGAGTAAACCCTGTGTGTCACCAAGTGCTTCATTTCATCAGTCGTATTCCAGCCTTTACATGTCAATGTATTTAACAGCTGTAGCATATGGAAGCATCTGAAACTTCCTGTGAACTGTAACCACACATTTCACCTTTGACATGTTATTGTCTGCACTGCTGCTTGTGCGTGCTATCATTTAACAGTAGAGAGAGGGTGTAATTGAACAACAGCTCCGTGTGTGGTATTGAAATTCACATTAGATTTCGGGTCTGGTTACTACCGTTAATGTTTGTCCCGGTTCCGTACCTATACCGACTTTCAGTGCCCAACTCTCTTGCTCACTTTCTGTGTGTGAGCGAGGATGACAGAATTGCATTGTGGGAGAAAAAAAAAGCTGCTTCATTCTCTGGAGCTGCGCCACAAATCACTCTATGTATGAAAAACACTGGACCTTGTCAAAGTCCATTAACAGCAGTTAGTTGTCATTAATAATGCACTACAGTGCAGCTGTCGCCAAATCAGGAGGCAGGACTTGGCAATGCTCAGAGTGGCAAAGTTAGAAAGAGAAGTGAAATTAGTTTCATATTTTTGTTGTTGTATGTCACTGCAATCTGCCATAGTACTGTGAAGTCACCCTCAAAAATTTGGGATCATTTGGTGGAATTGTGTAGGTGTTAAGACATTCCACAGACAAACAGGAACACTACAGACAGAGATTTCCTAAATTATAGAGAGATAATACATATAATAACCCTTAACTTTAACTTGAGTAATTATAATCATCTATGTAATGAAATTAAATACCATGTTTTCTAAGAAAAATGCAAAATACAGAGGATAATCAGAATCAGAATAGTCCTTGTGATATGCCAAATCGTTATTTGTCATGTACTGTAGAGAGAGTGACTTTTTCTAGTCATTGTTTGAGAAACAACACAAGAAATCAAGGACACATGCAAATAACATTTACATTTGCTTGATCTTTCAATGACCAAGGTTGGTTGTGCAGCCATGAGAGATAATGTTGGTGGTGATAAATCACTTAAGAAAGATTCTGTGGAGAGAAAAGTGAATATAGGAACTGCCACAAAAGCAACACTGAGTCTTTATAGGTTAACATGAGAAACCGTCCACTCTACAAAAACACCACTGTGTCCCTCGCTCATCGCCCAAGATGACTGTGATTTGTTTACAGCAATGTGTTATATACACTTGTATTTATCAGAAAATTAGACTATTTTTCACTTTGTCACAGGCAGGATGTAGCCATCTATGTGATGACCACTTTAGGTGGTTATCTCTTATCTGCTGTTTGCTTGTTCACCAGTAGAAACACATGATTACTGAGATATCTGTAGGTCAAAAGTCTATTTCATACTCATAATATTATAGTGATACCTCATTCATATGGCCACAGTAACGGTGACAGGTCTGAACAGAACAGAACAGAAGTTCACATTATCTAAAGGATTTGGATGTTGTTTCATCACATTATATTAAATCCAGGTTATTAATGTCAAGTGAAATAAGTGCAATCTGTGATAAATGCCATTCTCACTAAATATCATGATGATGATTTTTTTTGTCTCAATTGTGACCCCCCCATTTTTCCTAAATTCCCTGCCCATACCCACAAAACTGAGTATAGTGACCTGATCAAACACATTATTTACACAGTAACTCACTTTTAAATGCTTTATTTTAGATATTTTTGAAACGTTTCTGATTTTTCCTGGATAAATAAGAAAAAAATCGAGTTTTACTTTTTACTTTTGTACTTTATTACAATTGGGAAATTTTCCTTTTTTTAACTTTTACTTAAGTAATGGAGTGGAATCAGTACTTCTACTTTCACCAGAGTATTTTTTTTTTTACACCAGTAACTGTACTTCTACTTAAGTACAGAATGTGTGTACTTTGAAAACCTCTGATATTTGCAAACATTTTTCTTTGTTCCCTATCTGATATATCCATATATATATATATATATATATATATATATATATATAAAATCAGGTGTTATTTGGTTTGAATTTACATTTAAAGGGAAACTAAATCTTTATTCCTTGCTGTGATAATGTATGTGTGTTCATGCGTGTGTGGTCATTTGTAGATTTGGAAAGTAAAGTGACTACCCACTGATGTTATAGCCACCTCTTTTGTTTAAGAAAGTGATTTAGCTGAAGATCTTGCACCACCTATTGTTTATAATTCCCCTCCTGCAGTTTTTCTCCTGAAGCTTGAGCTAAAGTATGTAAAGCCAGAGCAGTCGGGGATTTCGTGCAATTGGAAACTATTCCACTATCAGAGATGGAAGATGTGATGTGGCATGGAGTCCTTTTCCCTTTTTAACTTTTAGTTAAAAGTTTAGACATTTTTGGGGAGAGTTTTAAATGTTTTCTATTCGTAAGTAGGTATAATAAATTACACCATCAGACAAATACTGAAAAGGTGAAAACACACAATCTAAAACATCTGTTCAGAAAAGTCTATTATTTGAAAAAACATGCTTTTGATTGATGATAGCTGAAAGCCATCGTTTGATAAGAAAAAGGAAAAGCATCTGGGACAAAATAAAGACTGAAAAGTTGTTGAAAGTGAAGGCAATGAGATGGAGTTTGTTCCCAAGAATGAAAAAGCACTATATTTGTTTGAGTTGCTGTAAGTGCATTATGTGGACTTTATAGGTTGTAAATCCTATCATCCCATTTTAACATCTCTTAAATCCATTCCCTGTATGTCAACTGTGTCCTTGAATTTCCCTGTAAAATGTGTGTATTCTGGTTCAAACAGGGTTTTGTGGTTCTGGTCTTAAAAGCACTCAGTGTCTTCTAAGTTGCTTAGACTACATTTTGTTTTTTTGCGGTTTACTACTGTTTCTTCTATTGACCTTGTGCACTTAATGCTGGATGCCTCCCACTAAAGGAAAAATGGGAAAAAAACAACAACCAGCAGATTCCATAGAGCTGAACAGTTCCATCTACAAGCAACTCATTCCAAGTCATGAAAACACAACAGTACTTATTGTTATGCGATTATATCCGTTTGATGCATACTGGTCACTCCAGTGGACAGTTCTGATACAGCTGTTCTCTTTTATATTCATGGGTTTTGTTGTTTTAGTTCCATATCAGCCAGTTCATACTAGGGCATTAACAGGAACGTTGACTAGTTGACAGGTTGACTCCCGTAGCACAATGTTATTCTTTCTCTCCCTTCTTCTCTCTCTTTCTTACCTGAAAACACAGAGCAGTCAGACCTAAACCAGAGGAGACATGGCTGCTGCAGGTAAAAACATGGGGCACAATGACCTGCACAATATGTAAGTCCAATTTAACATAGAACAAAACACAATTTATTTTTTTTTTTAATTTTTTATTTACATTATATTTGCGCAGATTTACTCTGATAATTTAAAGCATTATTATTTCCCATTAATGAGATGTAGTCCTATGTAAATAATGGTGAGTAAAGGACTATTAGGCCGTTTCTCAATACCAAGTACGCTAAGTACGTACTTGCGTACTTGGTAGTACGGACTAGCAAGTCCGTACTACCAAGTACATACTCAGGAGGACGGGAGGACGCAGGGTGGTTATTCTGCAATTGGGACGGCAGCGTACTTGTTTGCGTCACCAACTCAACTCATCTTGACTTACCTACCTCCAGTTATTTTCTTCATTTAATGTATTTGAAATAAAATGAACTATGATATAAAACGCAAACATGCATCTTTGTCTTTATTTTAAAAATATTTTTACATCTCCGAACACTTCGGAGCAAATTTTAAACTACGCGCTTCCGTGATGAATCGACCATATATTAAACGTTTTTAAGTCCACTTTCTCACATAAAATAATCTTAAAATCACATTCCGTTATACAAAAACAATGGTATTTTAATCCCTTTAATTTACAGTTGTGAGTCCTCTCCTCCTCCATTGCTGGTGTCGAAAAGCATTCTGGGATAGGAAGCTCTCCCAAGTACGCACAAGTCACCATCCGATGCATACTTGATAAAATGGGCGTGTCAAGTACACATCCGGGGATTTCAAGCGTACTTGGTGATATGCATACTTGTGTATTGGGACTGTACTTGGGCTGCAACTGATGACGTTTCACAAGGACGCGAGTACGCAAGTACGGACAAGTACGCATATTGAGAAACGGCATTAGTAAGTGGAACCTTCGTGCTATTCTCGTACGTCCCGGTTGCCTGTTGTGGACCCATTTCCTGTTCCGGTTCAGACGCAATCTGGTTAGATACAGCTTCTGTCCTTCTTGCACTCTGACTTCAACTTTATTTTACAGGTAAGTATTCAGTTAAAATTACCATAACTGAAAGCTTTAAGTTTCTTTTTACCTTTGTATTAGTTAAAAGTAATGTTGTTGTGATTTGTGTAACCGTAAATTCGGTTGTGTGTAAGTTTATTTCGCCGCGGCAAAACGAAATGGTATATGTAGTCTCGCGAGAGTTTGTTGAATTATCGCGATATTTTGTCCGTTCGCGCTAAATACATGATATTTCACTGTGATTTGTGCAGCCATGTTTGATGTGTACTGCTCCGGTGTGTTTTGGAAAGCATCTCCTGATATGACTGTAGCTGTGTGTTAGGAACCCAGAATGCATTATATATTTATTCAATGTTAAATAATTTAATGTGAGAATATGTTTTATCAGGTTGTGAAATAGCAACCTATAAGTGAGTTAAATATATTCTTCTTATGCATCCATGTCCATAGAAACCAATGGAATATTAAAGAGTCCTGTATGCACTCTACACCTCTATTATAAAGAGTTGACAGAAAGTGTAATTAACAAGTGGTTTCGAAGATTTAGAGAGAGACTTTAAGTGCAATGCAAAGTTGTGTATATGAGAATATTTTTGTATTAACCATTAAATCAAATGTAGCTGTAGCTTTTTTCTTAATTTTTTATTTATTTACATTTTTTTAATTGGTTCTTTTGGTGGTGGTGCAGTGGTTAGCACTCGGACCTCACAGCAAGAAAGTCCCTGTTTCGATTTCCGCACCAGACTTTTCTGTGTGGAGTTTGCAGTTTCTCCCCGTGTCTATGTGGGTTTTTCTCCAGGTACTGTAGTTTCCTCCCACCTTCCAAATTGGTTAATCTAAATTGTCCTTATGTATGATTGTGAGAGTGATTGTTTGTCTATATATGTTCAGCCCTGAGATGAACTGGTGACTCATACCTTCACCCATTGTAGCTGGATTAGGCCCCCAGTGACCCCAGTGACCCTAGTGAGGATAAAGCGGGTTCAGATGACGAGACGAGATTTGTTTGGTGTAGTTGTGGCTTTGTCTGTTTTGTTTGTTGACTCTTGTCACTTTGTCACATTATTTACTCTATTATGTATTAATTTTGTGTTGCCTTCAAAGATCTCTATTTGTCTGTATTTATTTATTCATTACTTCAAAGTAGTTATGTATGAATGGGTTTGTGCATGTGAAGATGTTAAGTGAAGCTATTTGATCCAAAGGACTTTATTATTTTCATATATTAAGTTGATAGGAAGTTAAACCATAGACTGTTTTGTGCAGAAGAGGTGGGATTAAATACATATGCAAATGAAGCCAAATGAAGCCAGGTATCTTCGATGACTCCTGCTCTTTTTAGTTAATGTTTGAACTTGTCTCTAAAATATGACATCAGTGTGTTTGTTTGTTTCCTCCAGGACGTTCTCTGCTCTCATTCATGCTACATTCTAATAATTGAACT
Organism: Siphamia tubifer; assembly: GCA_020466265.1. NCBI lineage: Eukaryota > Metazoa > Chordata > Actinopteri > Kurtiformes > Apogonidae > Siphamia > Siphamia tubifer. The sequence continues at coordinate 44,094,024 of CM035785.1, read as the reverse complement.
GCTGGTATATTTTTAATATCTTTCCTCTGTTAAAGATATATCTGTTTGAAATGTTTGATTGACAGGTCTATACTGTATGACAGTTTGCTCACCTGCTAAGTCAGACTTTTGAATTTCTTTTTATTTGATAAGAAATTTTCTTTCTGACAGCTCCATCATATTTATGGCCAAATAAATGGACTGTAAAAGGACTTGACACACTTTTCAATGAGTCGGTAAGGCAGCGTTTAGCCTTAACTTATCCGTCACCCTTCACAGATGATTCCGATTACAAGACTTCTGCTAACCTATGACTGTAGAATGACAATTCTCAAAACCAGTAGATGACGTCATACAGTTGGTGGTTTAATATTAGCTGAAGATCCACATTTGACACACAGTGTTTGTTTTTTTTTTCATTCTAGTTTGTGCAGAACTATTTTCTAAAATGAAGGTTGCATAGATAGAATTTTTCTTAAAGGAGGAACATCACCTTTTAGAAACATATTTTAGTGTAAACATGTGGACAAGGTACTGACCCAAGACACTGACTCACATTCTGTACTGCTACTTGTGTGAAAATAATACGCTATAAAAATAGAAGTACTGATTCAACTCATTTACTTACGGAAGGTAAAAATTTAAAAGTACAAATTATGAATTGTAATAAAGTACAAAAGTAAAAGGGAAAGCAATTTTTTTTGGTCATGAATAAAAAAATATTCATTTAATCAGGAAAAATCTGAAAAGTTTGTGTTTTCAAATGTTATAATGAATGGTATTGATCAGAGTTCTGCACCAGGTCTGGTACCTGATGGGTAACCCATGAAAACAAGTGGGGATGGGTAAAAAAAAAATTATATGACTTTGCATGGATTAAATGAAATGAAATGCAGGCCAGTAATTGGCAAGGATGTGAAAAAATAACAGAAGATTGGAAAGTTTGGAAGAAGTAAACCTGTGCAGGACTCTGGTAATGACCCTGTGCTCCTTCTCGCCCACACTCCTTTTCTCCCTGAAGCCACTTATTTTACGTACTGTCACATCTGTTTAGTTTGAAAAATTATTGAGCCTATTCTGAGAATGTAAGGAGTATAAAATACATATATTTAAGCTAAAATGTAGGGAGTAAAATTACAAAATTGCCAAAAAATAAATACAGATACCTCAAAAATTGCACTTAAGTGCAGTAACAAAGCACTTATACTTAGTTTCATTCCAAAGGTTAGACTCATGTCTTTACATTAGATATATGTGCAAAACTTTACCAATATTTAATAAATGGTGATAAAACACAAGTGTGTAATGTCAGTTTTTCCATATTCTCCCTCTATCCTTAATGAAAAATTATGTGGTTTTCTCAAGTGTCCACACGTACCGCATCATGTTTCTGGTAACTCTTCTTCTTCACTTGTTGTCACGTCACTCAACATAATTTTTCAAAAAGTTACCAGACTGTAGTTGTGAAAAAAGGTCTTTCCGTTGCAGCTTTTGCACCACTTGCCAGCACAAAAAAAAATTTAGTTCTTTTGTAATTGTCATTTTCCCATTAAGTATTTTTTATGTGCAAGTGGTATTTGCACAACTTGAGGACAAATGGAAAGACGACTATTGAATCATTGGTTGAGGCTACACTTTTGTCATGTACGCAGATCTAGCACTAGCTGCAGGCTGGTGTTAATGGATTTTCTGGACATTCTCTTGCAAATGTGGCTCCATAGAATTCAAATCACTACATCATGACATAGGTCTGTATGGTATAGTGTTAGCCTAGTGTTTGTCTAAATCAGTGGAAGTCAGGAGTCTGTCATATGTGTGGTTGCGTGTATGTGGGGGGTAGTTGTCAAGTGACCGAAGGGCCACTGGCAGGATTCCCATGACTGACGGAAAAAAGTTGTTCCCTGAGGCACTTGATATGGCAAACCCACTGCTCCTAGTCTGTGGTGTGTGTGGTTCTAGTGATGGGTTTGAAGCAGAAGGTTGCTTTCATTGTGTGGTGTGTATCTGTATACTGACAAAAAGAATCTGAGAATTTCTAGCTGAATATTCTGCTTTCATCATTGGATAAAATATGACTTAGGCACTTATGCAAACATAAACCAAAGGTGGTGTTCATTGATTAAACCCGAAAAAAAAAAATACTTGTCCACTTAAAGTCTCGAGCAGATGTCACCAACCCAGTTCCTGGAGAGCATGTTTTCGATGTTTTCCTCTTCCAAGTCAAATCATCAAGCTCTGCAGAAGCCTGATAGTTACTGTCAGGTGTGCTGGAAGAGGGAAACATCTAAAACATGCAGGACAGTGGCTCTCCAGGACCAGGGACCGTGGCTCCTGGAAGGGGAAACATTTGCACCGATGTTTTTAAGAGTTGGTATTTGAGCAGCCAAAATACCTTAAAGGTGTCATTCCATTGTTATTTCATTAATATTGTTGTGTTCTTCATTGTTATTGAATACATTGTGTGTTGGTTGTATTAAAAAAAAAAACATCTGGATTGCTTTGTTTCCAGCTGTTTTTGCACGGTAGAACAATGACTTGAGGTCGAACAACAGATTTTACCGTACTTCCTCATACATGTCCATGACGTAGTGACAAGGCGTCTCTGATTGGCTCAGAATACGTGAAGGAACACTCTCCCCTCCCCTCTTGCTCTCTGTGTGTTTACCTTTACCAGAGTAACATCCAGCTAGGTTTCGTGCCATTGGTTGTTCTGGAAACATGCAGGGGAAAAAATACTGAGGCTTTGTTTCCACAGAGAGCACATGAACCAGTTTGATCCGCCATTGTTTTCCCCAGTTTTTGCAGCAGCTACTGTGGCGCCGTCTTCTCTTGTAGATGCTAATGCTAATGCTGCTTCAGATTCGGTGCAATGGAGGACGGGTTTAACCCCACGTGGGTGACGCTAAAGTCCATCTGACGTCAGGTGGACCGGCTTTTTCTGGGTCCCTCGTTCCTTTTGTTGTTTTCTGTGAATGCAGTATGCAGCCAGTGGAGGTGACAAAGCACTTTCAAAGGCACCGTGTGTTGGTAAGTCAGGGTGACCCATTAGATTCCAAAGGGAGCGTGGAAAAGTGGTTTTCAGTGGAATGACACCTTTAACTGCACACATGGTAAAGCATGAAACCAACACCTTTCCTCAACATGCCCTTTTAGAATATATGCTCAATTTTATGGTCCGTACTGAGGCTCTGTTTTAATTATCTCTGCAGGTCGAAAGGCCATGAGCCATTGTGAAGCCACTGTGTCTGGAGTCATTCAATTCAGTTTTATTTGTAGAGCCCTATATCACATCAGTGTTATCTCACAGGGTTTTAGTGAGTTAGTTGTATATGAACAAACAACAGTGAAATAAACAGCAGATGGAGCAAACATAATAACCCTTTAACTCCTGAGATGTTATTTCAGGTAAATGTTCTGCTGTAAGTACATGTGTCTTTTCTTCAGTAGTTTTGCTATAATGTGGGTTTTGGCATCGACACAGGGTGGAATTGCAGAAAAAGACAAAGACAGGAATTGAAGTGTGACATGTTTTTTACTAAATAAGACAATAATATAGTATCTTTATATTGGAATTTTGGCCCAATAGTTTTAATAGTTTAACTGCTTTTTGGCACTGGTTGAACTCCAAAAAAGAAGTTACATGGTCCAAACTGGGTAGAAACATAAAAAAAAAAAAAAAACAATAGGATTTTTCTTTATTTGATTTTTTTTTACAGTGTACCAACTGAACACAGAAGAGCATCCTAAAATGTACTTTTCTTCCAAAAACAGCTCCTTTTCCATTTAACTAAACACATCATCCAGTAAAGAACACAGCGCACATGTGAAGTGCCTGAAAACAATTAAAAATATCAATAGACCTGCACTGTGACTTTTGAGAAGGAATATTGACAAACCATCTACGAAGGATGAAGAATAAAGAGCTGTGTTCTTTCTCAAATCTGAGTGACATTTGTAGTTAAGTGAGCTTGTAATAATAGGTAATCACTGGCTGAGTGGTTCAACGATGTCTTGCAATTAACAGAAGAAATGAAAAACACAGACAGTACAACAATCTCAAAAACAAAAGTATTTCTTCGTAATGAACAACATACTTTGCATTAGATTTCATGTTTTCATCTTCAGCAGAAATATCCTTATTAAATATCTAGATTACAGTAGAAAAGAGGACATCTGAAAGATTGTGTTTGGATGGTTTCCTCCTGACTTCATATGAGATGAGTCACTGCATTATTTTCACAGGACTGAATGTCCAGATGGACTACACGGATCAGTTCAATGGCTTTGTACTAAATAACTAATTTTAACAAATTATTATGTCTTCAAAGACTTGCATTGAAGGCTGTGTGTTGCAAAAGAAATCAATAAAGACAAAGAAAAAAGCATTTTAGAGCGATAATAGAAACATCTTGACCATCTTGGAATGAGCTGCAAACATATGATCTCCCTCAGAATATAATTATTTGCAGATTTGGAGTTCAGATGCTCCCACACCAGACCTTTATGTGTGGAGTTTGCATGTTCTCCTCGTTTCTGCGTGGGTTTTCTCCAGGTACTCCAGTTTCCTCCCACCATCCAAACACATGCACTGATAGGTTAATTGTTTAATCTAAATTGCCCACAGGCGTGAATGTGAGAGTGATTGTCTATATAATGTTCAGCCCTGTGATGAACTGGAGACTCATACAGGGTGTAACCCGCCTTCACCTATTGTAACTGGATTAGGTCCTCAGTGACCCACATGACCCTAGTGAGGATAAAGCGGGTTCAGATGATGAAACGAGAATAGGATAGAATACATATAGGTTGTTTTTGGACAACATAATGTGAACTACTGTATTCATGAGAATTGATATCTTTATATTAGGTGGGTATTTCTACAGGGTTAGCACTCGGGCCCTCAACAAGAAGGACCCTGGTTCGAATCCCACACCAGACCTTTCTGTGTGGAGTTTGCATGTTCTCCCCGTGTCCATGTGGGTTTTCGTCGGGTACACCTGGTTTCCTCCCACCATCCAAAGACACTTGTGCGGTCCTTCGTACAAGGCGCACAGGCTGTGTCCTACAATCGAGTCTTAAAGACCCAGATTCCAAAGTTCAGTTCCATCGACTCACCCCCCCCCCCCCCCCCCCCCAAGGATTTTTACTGTTTTCAGTAGTAAGCAATGGCACCATACAGTACGTATGACAAGGCACAAGGGTTAAATTGTTCATAGGTGTGAATGTGACAGTGATTGTTTGTCTATATATGAACTGGAGACTCATACAGGGTGTACCCCGCCTTCACCCATTGTAGCTGGATTAGGCCCCCAGTGACCCCCGCGACCCTAGTGGGGTTCACATGACAAGTGAGTGAGTGAGTGAGTGAGTGTGTTTCTACAGAGCTGATGCTTTCAGGGCAGACTTTCTATATAATTTCAGATTGTTCTTTGGGATTAGGATGGTTGTGTGTTTGTATAAAAGAACAAAACCTAAATAAAGAAATAAAGAACAGAATGATTCATAAAATTCAACATGAACATACAAATAAAAGCAGCTAAAAAAACCTACAAAAGCAATACATCATCAAAGACCATATATCAGCTATACATTCAAAAATGTTGATGGCATTTAGAGCAAACTGGAAAAATTCAATTTTCCCATTATTTATATACTGACCCCTGTAGAAATGAAAAAGGCAAAAACCTTTTCCCAGTGATTCAATTCCCTCCCACTCCAACCATACCTCTGTCACCTGATTACATACCGTGTCAACTCTCCTCAACTATACATTCAGTGTGAATATTATGTCACATCTTAATGTTTTTTCATCACTCACTTTTGATTTGTAAATTGTAGAATGGACTAGAAATACATGTCAAGAAAATGAATGGGTGAAGAATTCTTCTGTGACGTGAAATGAACAAAAATAGATGTACATGTATAACGGCTGCTGTAAACACTGTGTGTGTATAATGTGTTTTTGTAGTATGTGTGCAGAGGTGATATGGCTTCAGTATTGACCCCAGATGTCCACTAGGGGACAGAGTTTCTCCTGCAGAGCATTATTTCTGCAGTCGCCCTCTCTCATTGTCTCTCCAGTGGCCCTCTCAACGATAAAGACAGAACCCACAGGATTTGCTCTGTCAAAAATTCATTTTACATATGCATTACAAAGGCATGATTACTGCAGCGACAAAGCAAACTCTTTTAACAGCAGCTTCAGTTGGACCCTCTTTGTCTAAAAAGTGAAGATGCGCACAGACAGCAGGACTGATTCATTAATAATACACAATATCCTTTCCATGTTTGTGGCTCCATTAGTGCCAGTTCTACAATCCCCATGCAAACTCCCACACACACACACGCACACACACACACACACACACACACATGCACTAGTTTTCATGTGTGATGAGGACCACGTTTGTACTCATCACTTGTTGGTAGTCCCCCCCCCCCCCCCAAAAAAAAAACAAACAAAAAAAACCCAACAACAAAACAAATAAAATTGGGGGGGGGTTAAAACTATAGAAAATAATTACAATTTAAAAAGATAACAAAAAAATTAAAGAATAACATAATAAAAATGTAAATAGAATAGAGAAAAATATGTAGAACCAAACCCCGGTTCCCAGACTCACTGCTGTATTGTGCCCTTGCATGTGGGCAGCAAAAAAGGCAGCATGAACTGTGCCATCGGAGAAATCTGATTATTGTAAATGTTAATTTAGTGATTTGAGCCTCATTTATGTTATTCGTGTGGGAATGAGGGTCATAACATCCAACGCAAGTTTTTTTCTGTAAAAAACAAAACACCCCCCCTCTGGTGTTTTGACAAATCGCACCCTATATATATATATATATATATATATATATATATATATATATATATATATATATATATATATATATATATATATATATATATATATATATAGGGTATATATATACATTTATATTTAACCCTCGTGGGGACCTGAATTTTGGTCTCCATGATGTCAGAGGTCCCCATAGCATGACTAATTAATGTCCCCAGGGAGTACATGTACACACACACACACACACACACACACACACACACGCTTGCCAAGACATGCAAACATAACACAACATGGAGTGCGAGAAATTGTTTCTTTTAGTTCTGAGTCCTAATGATGACTTTATATCTGGCAGTAATATAAGCAGGAAGACTCCATCCAATCTGCAGACTATTGGCTCAGTCTGTGACTGCAAGCAGATTTTTTTAATAGACAGCTCTCCCCTCATTATGGCTACAGGTATGGCTGCAGGAAAATAAAGCACATTTCACATTCATAGGCTATACTATATGACATTTGCATAGATTGAATTATTTGTAAATACATTTGTAAAAAACCAGACAGACAACCAGTGAATAATAATAATAATGATTAACAATTATTAATAATAATGATAATGGGTTACATTTCTATAGTGTTTTTCAAGGCACCCAAAGTGCTTTAAATTACATGATGCAAAGTGCTTTCTCTTTTAGGTCTAATTTAACTAAATGTTTCATGTAAAACCTCTTTAACTCTTTGATTCATACTGGTCACTCCAGTGGACAGTTATTCTACAGTTGTTCTCTTCTATATTCATGGGTTTTGTTGTTTTAGTTCCATATCAGTCAGTTCATATCATTACTGTAAATTGGTTGTTCTTAATACCTGATCTGCACTAACATGTTTACATTTAAATCAATTACTTGATGTGATTAGACTGTAATTAACAGTTTCTTCTTAAACAAAAACTGCATTACAAATGCTTCATTTCATACTGTTCTTTTAAACACGTTTCTTTGGTTCAAACCTTAAACATATGTTGTACAACTGAGTGGACATTTTTGTAATGCCATAAAAAATAGGTTCATTAAAAAGATTTCAATCACGTTGCTTTTTTTCAGGAATACAAATACTTAGGAGAAAAACAAATATTGACTAATGTTCTCATAATTCATGCATCAAGGGGTTAAATGAATATTACTTCACTAACAGCAGTGGACGGCTGTGGCTTAGTTGGTAGAGCAGGTCGTCCAATGACTGAAGGGTCGGCCGTTCGCATCCCAGCTCTGTCTGTCCACATGTCAAAGTGTCCATGGGTGAGACACTGAACCCTGACTTGGTCTCCCAGTAGGACTGACAGAACCTTAGAAACCTACTGGTGTGTGTGAATAAGTGAATGTGAGGCTAATGTAAAGCACTTTGAGCACCATGAAGGTGGAAAAGAACTATATAAGTGCAGTCCATTTACTATAACAGTATCACACGCTACCTTATTTGAGTCTCCCGTCACTGTTTTCTGTGGAATAATTACCACACAACAACTTTTAACAAACTAGAAAAACACTGAGAGCGCAACCCTTCGCCAAGGCAGACCTCACCCCTCCACATGAAGAGAAGTCCGCCAAGGAGGTTATGTTTTTGCCAGAGTTTGTTTGTCAGGTTTGTCTGTCTGTCAGCCAGTTAGCAAGATAACTCAAAAGGTTATGGACGGATCCTGATGAAAATTTCCTTGTGGGGACGGTGATCCGGAAGAGATCCTGGATTCTGGATCGGTAAATGGAGAATAAATTTCAAAGTGATCCAGAATCCAGGATCTCTTTTGGGTCACCAAGATCCATCCATAACTTTTTGAGTTATCTTGCTAACTAACAGACAGACAGACAAACAAACTCCAGCAAAAACATAACCTTCTTGGCAGAGGTAATATTCAGACAATTGCAAAAAAAAAAAAAAAAATAGTAATGCTGTGTGACACGATATGAAAATGATTTGAACTTTGTGAAAACTAATTTGCCATTTTCTACTGAGTTATAATGGATATATGGATATATTGGTGTTATATTCACAGCAGTAACAGTTGTCATGCCCCACCCCCTTTTTTGCCATCTGAGTCTACCACCTCAAATAAGCTCTTTGCTTTTCCAGATGTCTTCATCAGCCGACATACTCATCTGTTTGCTATTGTCCCACTATTGTTATCCCTTATGTATTCACATCCCTGTCTAGACTGTCACTGTCACAGTCCTTTAGTGGGGAAATGTTTGCTCCTTTACTTCATACTTCTGTCTGTTCCCAAACATCTACGGTCGACTCTGTGACCGAAAATTGACCTTCGTCCTTCCTTGACTCTTTTTTTTTAATGAATCAGTTTAATAGATCAGACAAATGTAACATGACACAAGCCTTTAAGACATCACTTGTTGCCATTCAGGAGTAGACGTGGGAAGTAACTAATTAAACTTGAGTATTTATTTTCTAGCAAGTTTTTACTTTTACTCCCTACATTTTTGCATAAATATATATTTTGTACTCCTTACATTCTCAGAATAGACTCGTTATATTTTCAAACTAAACAGATGTAAGTTGCCTCAGAGGGAACATCAGTGGAGGACAAAAATTGTGACTTTCTATTATGACTTTTATCTCTGGATAGTGACTTTATCTCAAATGTTTGACTTTTTGGGCTCTAGTTTTGCAGACCTGGTGCAAGCACGGCACAGCTGGTCTGCGCTGTGCCAACGGGGTGTGTCCAGATGACTTTTGCAAGTTTGGCCCGCCGCGCAAACTGGCACCTCTCCACCTCTCTGTTCCTCCCACTGGCACATCCCTCGTCCCTTACATTTTCTTTCCTTTCACTGGCGTAAGTGGGAATGAGGGAGGAGAAAGGCTGAAAGGCTAACACAGCTGATCAGATCTGCACCATGTGCATCCAGACGCACGCTACGACACCGGCTGACTGGGTCCGTTTGGGTTTTGTTAACAGGGTTTTGACTTTTTCACTTAGGAGGCTTTATTGTTCTTAAGATTTGTTGTTTTAGTTTTGGGTTTGTAGATGATTGGTGGTTCTATTTTCAGGTTTAATTTCATAAACCTATAACACACACAAACTCCCACAAGTTTCTGTCCCGCCCACACCCACAGATATAATATAATATAATATATAATATATCGTCCTGCTCCCACCGGCACCCAAGGGTGGCGGCAGATGACTTGCCCACTCCACACTGTAAACCTGAACGTTCATAATAATTAAATATATTAAGTTGTGAATACTCAAAGTTTCGGAAATAGTACTATGAATCAAAATGAATTCAGTTGCTGTAACATGTTGTTCTTTTTAAGTAGCTACTTCCAACTAATATATATATATATATATATATATATATATATATATATATATATATATATATATAAAACAACATGATGTACAACTTAGTGGAATTAAGTCATTAAATGCTATTTCTATTGTTTCAAATAAGGATGATTGAAAAAATCTATACGGTGTAAATTAGGTATGGGTATTATGTATAAACCTATACCTAATGAAATTAAACCTGAAAATAGAACAGGTGGCATTATATTGAAATGTGTCTGACACTCTGGAAACCTGTCTGTGAGGTTGTGGTAACGTGTGCGCTCCACGTGCCGGTCTGCCAAACTACCACTAGACTGGCTGCACCGATCAAACACATTATCTACACAGTAACTCACTTTTAAAAACTTTATTTTATATACTTCTCTGATTTTGTTTTCTGACAAAAAAAGCAGTTTTACTTTTGTACTTTATTACAATTGAGAATTATTTTTTTTTTTTACTTTTACTTTTACTTAAGTAGAGGAATTGAATCAGTACTTTTACCAGAGTATTTTTTCACACAAATAGCTGTACTTCTACTTAAGTACAGAATGTGAGTACTTTACTACCTCTGTAGACATCATATTTAAAGTAGGATTGACACGTCCTTTGACAATAAAATAGAGGAGATAAAGTGTTACAGTTTCACATTATTAGTCCATTAGTTTAAAAATGACAAAAGACGTAAATAAGCATCTCAATGAATTACATTTTAAGCAGCATTTTTTTTTTTTTTTTTTTTTTTTTTTTTTTTTACCTTCTATAATGATTCGATTCCGGTTTCATCCTTTGCTTCATTCTCTGTAAATTGTATAGAGCTTGTCAGAGGTAAGCTGGGATTAAGGAGGCTTTAGCATCAAACATGACAAAGGTAATACTCGTAATTAGCATTCACTAGAACACTGTGGAAAAGATGGACATGATCAAAGACAGTGCCAAAGAATTATATGGCTGTGAGTGTACAAGAAACAAGATTATATTGTAATTTCACTCCAACTAAAAAACAAAAAAAGATTGCAACTCAGTCCTAGAACATAGGGCATATATGTAACATGCACCAAATGAGGAAGAAATCTATAAAATGTGAAGTAATTTGAACAGAGTTATAATTCATAGTTAACCCAATTTACGCAACAAAGGTGTGGACTTTGACTGATATTTTCATTATTAGAAACATTACAGGCAATGGATAATTTAGAGAGATTATAAAATCTTTACCAAGTAGGACAGTAATCAAAATAAATTTCATATTTAACCAAATGAGGTAAGTCATTCATCTTCATTATTGTTTCATTTTGCTACATTAACTGAAAACAATTGCAAGAATGGATAGATTTTGATTTAACCGCCTCATCTGACACAGCATGCATTTTTGCACTGGCCAAACTAACCCACGTTAGCTACACCACAATTTTGTGTTTAACAAAATCCTGCTTTTTTTTTAATTTTTTTCTTTAGAATGTATAACAATAAAACCATTTAAAGCACATTTTGACCAAATGGATTATTAGAGTGAATTACAGGGTGTTTAAATCGAATGGGAAGTTCTCTGTATTTCTGCATCTACTGAGATCTATTATGTGTTTCAAAGCATTAGTGGCAGAATTACACTGAGCTAAATGAACAGCTCAAACTGTCATTTGTTAATTCTATGTTTAGAGGTGTGATTCAACGACACCGCTTTGATTTTCAAGGCCACATTTCCAGGGCCATTTATGTTGATTTGTTGCACAAGTGCTGCAATTAAGGGACGCCCTTCATTGGCAGTTTGACTTACATCCACTTAACTGCAGTATCTGCTCTTCTGTCGCCCCTCTGTTGCTTTAGATTTGTCAAAGCAAGGCCATCAGTGCCAGGAAGAAGGAAAGGGATGAGGGAACAAGACCTGTGAATTAAGGGTGTAATCATCAATATCCGGGAGCCTTGCCTCACCCTCAGCAGCACACGCAGCCAGGCTCTCTCTTTTTTTTTTTTTTTTTTTGTCAATCGAATTTTGTTTGTACGACAAGCTATTGTTCTCCAGGTGTGCGTCCTCATGGCACTTGGAACCAAAACGTACCCATAGCACTTTCATAGTTGTGCAGTGACTAACAAAGCTTTTACTTCTGTATTGTTGTCAACAGCTATTTTTATTTGCTCTAAACTCCCAACTTTTATCTTGTAGCCAAATAATATTTTCTGCTGTCAGAACCCCCCCCCCCCCCTCCCTCTCCTGTGGCTGAATTTGTTTGGCTAACAGTGAATTGATTGTGTGAAAAACCTGAAAACGTTAAAGGAAAAGATAAAATCTCAAATCTCAAAATACATGCAAAGAAAATTAGTCATTTTTGCTTCCATAAACACTGTTTAATAATGGAATTAGAGATCAGAGTGTACATCCTGGTAGGTGGTGTATATGTAAATTCCTCTGTGCTGCTGTTTAACATTTCCCTTACTAATGCAACACTGCGAGCCTCGTCAGCCCCTGTTGGGCAGCCTGCTGAGGTCAGCATCTGCAACAAGACAGGTCCTGCTGCCCGTCTCCTTTTGGGGCGCGGTATTAACATATAAACTTTGTTAATGACCTTGTCATTTACACAACTTAATTACCCGAGTTGTGTCCCTTGAACATCTTCCCATATGAATAATACATCAGGAAGGTGGCTTCAGATAAGACTTCGGGCGGGGGAGGGGGCATTCAAAGGCTTCGGTTTCAGGAAATCCCATGTGCCGATCATGTAAGCAAGATTAAAACAATCAACTAGGAACAAGCTTTTGAGGAAAATGTTGAATTGAGTTTATTTTTTTAACATCACGTTATACCCTGGAAGTGTTGGGAAAGTTCAGTGTGAAATTGTTTTCAAAGTGGATTTTAAAATATTGCATTTATTGTTATTTTGGCACTGGACAGATTGGAAATAAACATTCATATCAAATAATCTGATACCAGGTGTGAACACAATTATGATGAAATCAGATTCATCAGACCACATTTAGAGGTAGTTTGGGTTACATATATATTTATCCTCATAGCAAAATTGCTTAACCCTTTAACTCCTGAGACTTTAATAGGTCCAGTCAAAAAATGTATAAAATAAGCAACAAAATGTACAATAAACCTACAAAATAATGAGTGACATGAACAAAATAAGACACAAATGGCACAAAAGTGAAGAAAAATCATAAAATGCAATATTAAATGTAGAAATATAAAACAGAATAAGGAACAAAATGAACAAAAACTAATAAATATTTACAAAATAATAACTCAAAATAAAAAATAAACCAAAATTAAATTTAAATAAATAAATATTAGATAATGATAGATAATGTAGGAATAATAATATTGTAATTCAGTTTCAGTAGTTTTAGTTTAGATTTTTTCTTTTTTTTTTTAAATCAGTTGTGTTTTTACACCTGTTTATTTCCATATATCAGAAACATGAGCAAAACTCAGTAAAAACACAGTATTTTTTTTCTGAATATTGAAACTAAACTATACTTTCAGAACACGTCATCAATGACAGAACAGGGGTGAAAGGGCTAAATTATATCTTTTGCAGGTCAATGATGATACATGAGTCAGTACTGTTAGGAAAGTAAAGTTACACAGATATTACAATGTGGCCAAAATGATGACTTGGCAATTATGCAATGAGGCTAACAATCCAGTGTAAATGTGTATGTGATAACACACTATATATCCTCTGTGGAAGTTAAACCCATCATACATTATATTAAAAGTCCAAGGACAAATGAAGGTTTTGTTTTAAATCATGAATGTGATTCCTGATGTGTCAGTGAAACTATAGAAACAAACTGAATGGTTACAAAGTCAACTCAAGTATTTAGTAACAGACAAAAACATTCCACCCTAAAACATACCGGTAGCCTGGGAATAAAATAAAATTGTATACAGTGTTAACATTATCTATTAAAGATGAAAACCCAGCAAAATATTATTTTATTCATTTATCATTCCTTCTACTGGTTTCTTTGTTTGTGATGTATTTGCAAAGTCGGCCTGTTAAATTTGGACAACTTGTGCCCACATCCAAAATGCCTGCAGGAAATGAAAGCTTGTGCTATGTTTTATGCTATTACATGACTCTGTTTATCTGCATGTAAAGCAGGGAAGTGAGATCCACTCAGGAGTGATGACTTGAGACCAAAATGGAGATGAATTCTAATGGGCAGGTGTGAACCGACACACCTGCCAACAGTGTCCAACAGTGACCAGATCATGAAAAGGAAATGTTAAAAACGAGGTCTGAGCAGGAAGGTCACTTTGCTTTCCCCCAGTCTCATACTGTATGTCTGTTAAGCAAACAACATTCACACAGAGTTCTATGAGTTCTAAACACCTTAGTAGTGAACACTTTAACCCCTGACCTGTCTATGGTAGTGCTCAGAATGTATTATTTATTTAAAATATTCATAAAAAATTCAACTGTTTGCTCAAAAGGAAAACAATTCAAGGCATGGTGATAGAATAGACCTTGTACTTTCCATAGACATCTGAGCATGCTCAGTGCACCCCCTTCCCCTTGGAAGACAAAACACAGAAGAGAGTGGAAACACAGAAGAGAGTGGAGTGACCCTTACTTTACTATAAAAGTAGACCCCCCCCCCCACACACACACACACTGTTTCCTTGTCATTTTAATTTTTACCATTTCTTGTTGTCATGATTTTCATTAATGTATTAATTTCACTGTGTGTTTTGACTGTGTAACTTTATTTAAAATTTTTTGCTTTATTTCAACCAAGTGCCTTAAAAGCAACTTGACTGATTTAGAAAAAGAAAAAAGAGCCCCAAAACAACAACTACTGGCCAAAACGGCTACAAATTCTGAGTGCCTTATTTAGTATTAGTATTTTACAACAAAGTATTTGTTGCACATTGATCTGCCTTGAGATTTCTTAGTTCACGTGGTCATTTCATACAATGTAATTCACACTAAAAACATGCTATAGACTCTCAAACAAACAAATGACTAACCCTTTTAAGCAGAAGAGCCAGCTGTCACATTCTCCACCTAATAATAGTTAGCTTTCAATAAAATACTCGTGCAATGTGTGCAAATGCATTTGATATCCTTAAGTGCTGTGACAGGCTTAAACCTAAGGTCTCATGCTTTTATTTGAATAATAGAATGACCAATATGTTATTTTAATGAGCTCTCACCAAACAGTAATCCCTGGAAAGAATTAAAAGGTTTTGTGTTTTATTCAGTAATCACTGGGGCTAGTAATAATATCACGCAGAGAAGCTTTTCCTGCCTCACTCACTCATTTCAGAACTTGAGTGAAAAACACAATCAAATAATTATTTTAGAGCCATTTTTTATTTATATTTTTTGCTCAATTTATTTGTACCTTCAGGGATATTAAAAGTTTCCTACACATCACTTCTGCATTCCATCCATGTCTCCTCTGTATATGATGAAGCAGTGGCTAAGTTAACAGTTACTGGATTTACAGATGCAACAATTGCCAACATGTGACTTAATGATAATTTAAAGATATGGAGTGAAAAAAAAAAGCTGATATATGCTGGTCACTTGTTTTGCACATGCTAATCACAGTTTCTCTGCTAAAGGCTCCCAAGGTGTCACAATGCTTGGCAGACAGCAGCAGGGACACCTCAGTCAATAACACAATACGTGTGTACGTTGCAAAATGTCACAGTATGTATAGAAAAGCCCAGATTTCATAGGAAAGTGTGGTAATATTATTCACATTTTAGCTAAGCTTAACTCTGCTTGATTTGCATCCCCTGCTGTGTTTTCCCTCTCAGCAAAATGTAGAATATGTTATATGTTATATATATATATATATATATATATATATATATATATATATATATATATATATATATATATATATATATATATATATATATATATATATATATATATATATATATATATATATATTAGTGTGTAAATAAAAAGTAATGGCTCAATGTGTCAAACCTGTGTATTCTAATGACATCTGTGTAGTCTATTAACATTATGAAACTGAAAAGGACAGGAAACAAAGTAAATTTCATGGAAAATTAACACACGTGTACAAGCATGAAGGAATGAATACAGTATTCAGTATACTGTAAATTCAGGAATACCACCCTACAGAATCCCATCTACTGTTTATCTTTTTAGTTTCATCATTAGTGTGTGTTGTCATGTTAAAAGCTATTTGTGTGTTTGTTTCACTTCATCAGACCCACCTCAGTGTCTTTCATCATAGGAACCAGGTTAGACAAGGAGCTGAAGCTCATATATGGTCTTCCTTCCCTTGTTCCTCCTCAGCTTTCACATTCAATCCCATTTCAAACCATTCATTTGACTCATTTCATCCCTTTTGCCCTATATCTTAGAACCTGCCATTTAATAAACTAATCGCTTCTGCAGGAAAAACAAGAATTGCTGTTTAATCACTGTCAGTGATGTGAGATCACGGGGAGAGAGCTTTACCTGTCATCATGAAAGTTAAAAAGACAAATGATAAAATACATTACATCTTGATATCTATCTATCTATCTATCTATCTATCTATCTATCTATCTATCTATCTATCTATCTATCTATCTATCTATCTATCTATCTATCTATCTATCTGTCTATCTGTCTGTCTGTCTGTCTGTCTGTCTGTCTGTCTGTCTGTCTGTCTGTCTGTCTGTCTGTCTGTCTGTCTGTCTGTACTCTATCTATCTGTCTGTCTGTCTTCCAATGCACATAGTTATTTTATTAATGGCATGTTATTGAGGTGCTTCACATTGACCTAAATCAGTGTAATCTGCAAAATGTAAGAGCGCTCACTGCTATTTGATTCTGTATGAAGGTTTGAGCTGTGAGAACTCTGCTGACAGGGTTGAATCTTTTCACTTTATTGATGTTCAGCACTCTTGACTCGGTTTGTTTTCTATGAACTGTGAAACAGAACTTGTGTGTTCTACAGCACAGGTGTCAAACAGAAATCCCAGGGGCCAAATGACAATGAAGATATTAACAGTGTGAAAATAATTTTAATTCACATTTTACATACAGAATCCCAGACCAGTACAATATGATCAAAATTACATATAAATAAATAATGAAATATTCGTATTTTTATGCAAAAAATGTAAAATTACATGAAATTCTTTATATTAACGAGCCATTCTTTTAGAAAAAATATTAACCACCTGAAATATCTGAAGAGAGGTCAGTGAAATTTTACAAATACTCTGCTCATTACTAAATGTTTTGTATATTTCTAATTGAAATGTAAGTTGTTCTGCACATGTGCAAATGACAAACTGATAGAGTGAGGCAGAGGATTGTTAAAACTGCACTTGTTTTTCTTAAGACATGTCAAGTTGTTTATATTATTCACAGTTTCAGGGAAATGTTATAGATAATGTAAATAGTAACTGGACTGCATTTATATAGTTCTTTTCCACCTTCATGGTGCTCAAAGCGCTTTACATTAGCCTCCCATTCTCTCTCTCACACACACACACACACACACACACACACACACACACACACACACACACACACCAGTGGACAACTCCTGCCATGCAAGGTTCTGTCAGTCCTACTGGGAGCCTAATTTAGGGTTCAGTGTCTTGCCCAAGGACACTTTGACATGTGGACAGCCAGAGCCAGAGGGATGCGACCTACCAACCCTTCAGTCATGGATGACGCGCTCTACCAATTGAGCCACAGCCACCCTAAAATAATGTAATTTTACTCTTTTATGTTATTATTTCACTTCTCTGGCTCTTTTTTTTAGATCATATTGGACTGATTGTGGCACCTGAACTAAAATGAGTTTGACAGCCCTGGAATGAAACTAGAATGATACAAACCTTTAACACTGTCCTGAATTTATCTTTAGCTCTCACACTAACTTCTAATATCTACATAAAACATTAGGGTTGCAGTTTAAAAATCAATTAACCATAATTATCACAATCAGATCCTTTTTAGAGACACAGCTGAAGGATATGGTGTGAAAAAATTAGCATGTCACAGTTGTATGGCAGACAGGGGACATAATTTAGGCAGTTGAGTTGATTCATTTTTGAGAGATGACTCTAGGCCCCTCAAGTGGAATGCAGGCAGGGTGTATAAGTGATATCTGCTCCATGGTTAATTCAGTGTGATTTTCCAAGCACAAGGTCACTCATTGTCAGTATCAGACACAGGGCCATTCAGAAGAATGAGATGAGCTCAGAGAGCTTTCTCATTCTGAGGCCGCAGCTCTCGACTCATAATTATCTGGATGGCGCAGGCCTGCGTGACATTGTCAAGGAATACAAAGCTGTAATCTCTGCCTGGTTTTTCTGTAATGAATTAACGCCAGTGGCGGTGAAACAGTAATGCATCACAAGCACAGATAGATTTCATTTTAGAGAATTATCAGCAGTTCTATCATGGGAGTGGTTCCAGAAACATTGACTATTTAGAGTGGAATGACCTTTTCACTAGCAAGGTCTATGCGCCTGGTGAATAGTCAACCTTTCATTCAGACCCACGGGAGAACCGTCAAAGTGTCAGTGTGTCTCAAGGATTTTTGCATCCATAGAATCCTGACGAGTTTAGCTCCACTTATTTGCTAAATAAAACTGATGAAGAAATCCAGGGTTACTTTGATTAAAGTTGAGTGAAATTTTAATTAATGAAAGACAACAGTTCTGTGCATGTTGAGCATGATTTCCATAGAAAAATACTATATGGATCTAATCCATTATTGTAATCACTGTGTGTGTGTGTGTGTGTGTGTGTGTGTCCGCAGAGACATATTATGCTATAACTCAGTGAATACTTGAGACATCATAGCTACTGCACATCAGATGCAATGATCCATTTGAGTAAAGGTCAAAGGTCAAGGTCACAATTGACTGAAATGTCTACAATTCTCATAATTGGTGTTCTCATCTACGACCAATAGTTTTTGAGATCTGGAGGTCAAAGGTGACATGTCACAAAATGTACTTCTGTAACACTGTGTGTGTCAAACATAGACATATCTTAATCAATAATGGATATATTCTAATATTAGACACACTGACACATATACTGTACACATAATGCAATTATCAATATTGCAAAAGGTCAAGGTCGCATTTAGCAGAAAGGTCAAAATCATATTATTGGCTGTAATTCAAGAACGGGTTGTCATAGAAACTTGAGATTGGCACAAAATAGGGGTGAGTTTAGGCATTCTCTGAATACTTGTTATTATTTGCAATTGGCCGTAATAATGTCTTCAGTCATTTTGTAAGAATTATGATTTCTCCGTAAACAGTCATATATTGTGTAGTCTCATTAATTTTTGGCCAAGGCTACTTATTCTGTAATCAGCCCAGATCACCTTCCTCTAACTGGCTGTGCACTCTGGTATATGACCGCCTGATTGAAGCCGTTGACTAAACCTGTATGCTCCAACTGAGTTTCATGAAAGAGCAAGCACAAGCACAGTTATTACTGCTTAATTGAACACTCAATGAGAACTGTAGCCACTCATCTGATAGTTCCTTTGGAGTTTGGTCAGTTGGGTGTGATCAGTCTCTCAGTTAGCAAAAACATTACTTACTGGCAATTGCACAGCAGCAGATCTGAAGTGCTTCTCATTAACTTAGTTTTGCATAATTGTGCATTGTCAATTGTCACAGTATTTTGCAGGTTCGTGCAGCATAAAGGTGACATGAACAGGTGATTTTTCTGGGGAAAGGACTATCTGCTTTTTTCATTCACCAACTCATTTATTTATTTATTTTTTTGCACTAAATCTGTATTAAAGCTCACATAAAGAACTTCAGTCACATTTTTATTTACTGATTTTAGTCATTATTAGCCCTATATTTTCCAACTTTTTTGGATTGGTACAACCTGAATTTCAATGTTGACTAGGAAATCTATGAAATATCTTCACAGCTTATAATAACTTT
The DNA here is from genome assembly GCA_020466265.1 of Siphamia tubifer. NCBI lineage: Eukaryota > Metazoa > Chordata > Actinopteri > Kurtiformes > Apogonidae > Siphamia > Siphamia tubifer. The sequence goes on along the minus strand of CM035785.1, from coordinate 44,073,986 downwards.
CTAACTTTAACTTTTTAAAGATTATATCGGGGAATCTCTTTTAGAGTAGACTTTCTGTATTCTGGGAAGCAATATATTTTTCTTCGATGTTATGTTGAAATGTGTGTTTTGATACTTTTGCCAACCTATGGTTCCTGTCGTTTCTCATTAAAATACTTAAATATGTACACGCGTTTCTTCCAGAGCCTCTGCAAGTATAGAGTGCTTTTTTCTCACCATGAGATGAAATAATTGAAACTATATGATTGTTGTGAAGTCCTTTTATATTAATAAGCCTTTCTAATCTCATATCTGACAATCAAACTTTATATAAAGGGTTAGATCAAGATCAAGAGGATCAAGAGTGTTTCCAGGAGGTGTCATGGTGGCATGTTGTTTGCATCATTAGTTTCAATATGTGCCGTGTTTATATGGTGGCGCTGTCGTCCTGTACTAGGAACTTCTATTTCTTAACAAATTAAGATATTATTACCCTATAGGCATGCTCGAAGAAGATTTTAACAAAAAATTATACTTAAAAACCCTCAGATATTCAGAAATCCGGGATTTTTCTAAATCCTGAGCTCATAAAATATTAATATGGTTCATTTTATTTCCATATTTTCAAGATCATATTTCAGAATAAGAGCTAGTCATTGTAATTATGAAAACACTACATTCATTATAAATAATAAAAATTCTTAGTTGAAATTGGAAAAGAATATATACATACACATATGTAAAAATGGCAGTGGTTAGCACTCGTGCCTCACAGCAAGAAGGACCCTGGTTCGAATCCCACGCCAGGCCTTTCTGTGTGGAGTTTGCATGTCCTCCCCATGTCCGCGTGGGTTTTTTGCCGGGCACTCCGGTTTCCTCCCACCATCCAAAGACATGCACTGATAGGTTAATTGGTTAATCTAAAATTGGCCATAGGTGTGAATGTGAGAGTGATTGTTTGTCTATGTATGTCAGCCCTGCGATGAACTGGTGTCTCATACAGGGTGTACCCCGCCTTCGCCCATTGGAGCTGGATTAGGCCCCCAGTGACCCCCGCGACCCAGGTGAGGATAAAGCGGGTTCAGATAATGAATGAATGGATATGTAAAAATACATATGAATTTTATTACAATAAATTTATTTTTACTGGTATAAGAATACAATATTTTACAGAGTTACAATTTGCCCAAAGGTCATTCTCTTTTATTAAGAGCTAGGAGTTTGGTCATTTACTATTTCACTGCCATACCTCTGGATTTCCTCCTTCCCCCTTCCTTCCTTCGAAACTTTCTATGATCAAGGGGTATTGTCAGTGGATGATTTCTCACAATCTGTTGGGCACCACTTGATCTAACCTCACCCATTAATTTAATCAAGTCTCGTGTGCTGCTGCTTGGTTGGAACAAAAACCTGCAGCCACACCAGCCCTTTGGGAATGGTTTGCCCATGCCTGCTATAGGTACTTATTAGGGGTGTAATGGTATACAAAATTCACGGTTCGGTACGCACCTCAGTTTTGAAGTAATTTTTGGTACAGTATGGAAACAAAATGCAAAACAATTTTCTTTCTCAGCACGGTATTTATTAAATCACAAAAATGTCAATATACAAATGGAACTAGTAAATAATTCAAAGTGCTGCTTGTTGAACAGTAGCTTAAATGATATATTCTTTTTTTTTTTGTCTGCATTTGTTCTCATTGTTTAACACCACAGAGAGGGTGTCAACATTGTTTGAGATCAATGCATTTTTTTTAGTCTTTCAGCCAAATATGATAGAAAAAATTATATATTGTTAAATAATTAACGAAATGTTGTAATTAAAAATAATGAATTCCTTTTAAACAGTAAAAAAGAAAAAGCATTTTTTCAACATCTCAAAGGTGTCATTCTGCTGAAAACCACTTTTCCACACTCTTTTGGGAATCTGATAGGTCACCCCAAGTTACCAACACATGCTGCGTTTACTGCGTAGTGTGTCTCCTCGCCTGGCTGTATTTCCCATTCATAGAAAATAACACAGAAATGAGCCACTCAGAAAAAGCCTGTCCACTACATGTCACAGGGACGTTCACCCATGTGGGGTTAAGCCTGTCCCCCATTGCAGCGAATCTGAAGTAGCATTAGCATTAGCATCTACAAGAGAAGACGGCACCACAGCAGCTGCTGCACAAACTTGAAAAAAAATGGCGGAGCAAACTGGTTCATGTGCTCTCTATGGAATACTTTTTTTTTTTTCCATGTACATTTTCAAAACAAGCGACGGCATGAAACCAAGCTGTTACTCTGGGATGGTAAACACACACAGAGCGAGGGGGGGGGGGGGTTCCTTCAATATTAAAGACCGTTCCCTTCACTACTACAATCACAAAGATCAGGGGTACTCAATCCCGATCCTCGAGAGTGACTATCCTGCATGTTTTAGATGCATCCCTCTTCCAACCACACCTGACGGTCATTATCAGGCTTCTGCAAAGCTTGATGAGAGGTTTATCATTTGAATTAGGTGTGTTGGAAGGGGGATTCATCTAAGACATGCAGGATAGTAGGTCTCGAGGACCAGGATTGAGCACCCCTGACATACTAGAGGTATCCTTGTGAATATTAAAGAGCCATAGTGGTATATGCAGTGGCATGCAAAAACACATACAAACTGACTGTATTTATTCGGTCAGGACTGTACTGAACGGTTCAGTACAAATACATATACCGTTACAGCCTTAGTACTTATTCTTGCTCACTTAAAACACTTAATATTTGAGTACATTAGTTTTGTGACCTTCCAGGTGAAGATTAGATGGGCTTGTTGGCTTTATTTGATTCAAGGTAATGATCTTCACATCTTTCCTGAAAGCTGGAGAGCAGATTGCGGTTGTTCGCCCACTTGGGACTAAATCACCTCATCAGGTATCATGCATCCAGATTCAACAGGTAAAGTAGCAGCATCACATCACTCACTTCCTGTCATCTCTGCATCTCTGTCCCATCCACCCCCACCCCTGCTGTCTGGCATGCTAATGCACATCACTGCCTGGAGCATACTCCTACACTTACAATGATAACATCTCATCAGATATCATGTATGCTAATCCAGATTCAATAGTTAAGCATCCTCACACACATTCACCAGACAAGGTACAGCCGTACATTACAGGAATCAGACAAAAGCACCTCTTGCTCACTCATAGGTTTGTGATCTAATTTTACCTGCTTTCAACAGACAAAATTTATCAGACTGTTGTTACCACCACTACCACCCCCACAGTGCTCCTTTCACTCCCTTGTTTCAGTAAGACGTCAGGTTATGTGACAGCGTTAGCTGCATTACATTCTTTTTCATTTAAATTGGATTTAGAGAATTGTGGAAATTGACAAGATGCAATGAAACCTAAGCATATGACATGGGCTTGATGTTTCCTATCTCTTTGACACTGAGCCTAAAAGTAATCCAATAATTACCTTAATCAGATGCAATGAGTTTACATGCACTTCAGAAATGTGATAATAATAATTATAATAAAAACAGTTTACATGTTTCAACCCATTGTTTGATTTCTTACACATGCACTTCCTGTAACTTTTAAAACATCAGGTCTTGTCTCAGACATTCTAAAAGACTACTTTACAAATGTGTTGCAGATGGAGGATGTTGAGAGTTTTCATATGTTGAACTTTTTTTCTTCTTCACTCCAAAAGTGAGTTTTTGATGACTTTTTGCTGCTATGTAACATATTTAGCTTTTTCCTTAGATTAGTGCTGTTAGAAGTATACAATTGAAAAACATATAAAAACCCAAGCATTATATTATTACAATATAATATATTCTAACCATGATTCCCCATGTGCTTGCCTGTAATGCAAGGCACAGGGAACTATTATTTGTTAAATTTTTTATAATTATGTTTTATTTTACAAAATACTTTGGGGAAAAATGCTTTAACAGGACTGGCACAGACTGTGGGAGGGGCTTCTCATATGAATACAGGTCTACACAAAGTCTGTGGTGATATCAGTCAATAAACACTGATGCACAGATTCGACATACGAAGTGAACTGGAGCCATTTGTTACTTTTACATCACACTTAGCCACAACTCCACTAATCTGGCACACTGGTTATATTTCCATCAAGAAATTTAGGAAAGTTACATTTTTTATTATGTTTTATAATTGGAATCTAATATGATGTAGTTATGATTTCTGTGTTTTGCTGATTTTCTCTAAGTTGTGTGATATATTGACAGATATATCACAACACTTCAAGGGGTAGAATGGGGAAACTACAAACTGGTTGAGTTAGTTTTTAGGAGTGTGTAATGACCAATAAAGAGAAGATGGTAAGGAGACCCAGGGGTGTAAGGTAGGGGATACAAACAGTTATTGGTTGAGACTTGAATAGTATAAAAAAAAGACAAAGTTTGAGGATGACGAGCCAGATGCATGAGTTCTTTATTGGAAACTTTATGTCTGTGAGCCTGGAAAACTGATTTTCTGTAACTGTGGGAGACCACAGATCTGTATGAGAGTGATTAATGCTCATTAAATGATTAATTCATTGTTCTTCTTAAAGGGATGGTTCACTATTTTCATGTGAATTTGTATGGTCTTTACTATCTTAATATCTTTTTGACATGGTTTCAAAACAAAACCAGCATCGAATTCGTCTGGACATAGCATGTGAGAAAGTAGCTCAGAACAATTACGAGGTGTGAGTTTTGGTTCTGTGATGGTTTTGTTATGCAAATAAATCACTTATTTAAACACATATTGTTTTGAGAGGACACATTTTATTTACGTGACCCAGGAAACCTGCTGGGACTACTTTCCCTTTGACCAAAACTAGACCAGAATTCGACTCACAGGACACTGTCGGGGGTAAGTCACTGTGGGTGCACCAGAGTAAAGACAGTGATCCCATACAGATTCATGTGAAAAATAGTGAACTATTTCTTTAATCCTGTTTTACAGTCAAAGTAATAACCAATGTAATGGACATGGGGAATAGAGAATTGGGATCAGATTTATAAGAAACACTGCATAGCTTCCATTTCTCCATTTTTAAAAATGTATTACCTCCGTCAAGGAGGTTACGTTTTTGCCAGAGTTTGTCTTGTTTGTTTGGTCCAGAATCCAGGATCTTTTCTGGATCACCACCAAAATCTAATCATTTGTTCCTTGTGACACTTCCAACACATCTTGAAAACTTCATCAAAATCTGTCCATACATTTTTGAGTTATCTTGCTAACAACAAACAGACTGACCTCCTTGGTAGGGGGAGGTTTTGTAGTTTATTTATTTATATTACACACATATAAATGTAAAAGAACAAAATGAATCAGATTAACCTCTGTAAATCATCACCTTATTAAAAATAATGGCCTAAAATTAATTTTATGGCTTAATTAATCTCTTGATAAGGCTGCCCATCTCTTGTAAAATCACTTACATATTTAACATGATCCTTTTAGATGATGCTATTTATGCCCATAGAACAATAGTCTATGTAAAGAGGGTGACTTAGGTAAAGTTTTTTGTATTTTCCCAAAAACATGAAAAAAAATTAATTAGTCCATTACTCCAATAGGGTGATGGTATGCATAAAGACATTAGTGTATTGGGGAGAAATCTAAGTGTGTTAAATCCAATTTGTCATAATCAGATAACTGCCGTTGTCGGATAAAGCCTATCAGATTATCCCGTTTACACGATCACTTGAATAATCTGATAACTCTAGAAATCGGATAATGATCGAAGTATTGGTGTGCATGTAAACAGGCTCAGTGTTCATTTAATTTCATGCACATGTACATATGCTGATGCAGCTTTCAACTATTACAAGAAAGACTTGACAGCAATGTTACCACTGAAATATATTACAAAAGTTGAAAACAAACATTTTACCATTAGCTTCTTTAAATCTAATGACATTCTAATGGAGCAGTTAATCAGCTACTATCTTATGACTTATTGTTCTCCGCTGAGCAATTTATTGAGCACTGCAGTGATTCCAGAGGCCCGTACTGACAACAAATAAACAAACTGAGTAATAGACAAATAAATAGCTCCTACTCCGTTCTGAGACCCAGAGGTAAAAACTACGTTAATCTTCTTTATAGAAGTACACATTCAAACTGTACCGAACACATACTGACTCACTTTTTCAGACTTGCTATTTATTGACTTCAGTATATACTTTATGTTTACAGTTGTTTTTGCTCATTTTACTGTTGCTGTGATTAGTTATTGTCTCATGTTTCACCTTGTTATTGTAAATACACCCTGTTGCTTAATGTCTTTTTAATTGTCTTTAAATTGATTCATCATTATCAACCCAAATTCAGGCGTTGTTTTTTTAATTTAATATTTTTTGGGTTAATTTCTGAACTAAATCACACATAAAAAATTACTTCATTGTGTAACCCAGCTGTTACTGTTTTTTATTTTATTTTCTTCTCGCTCTTTTTAAAGGTCTTATTTACATATATACATATATGGTCTTATGGAGTTCCTAATTTCTGTATGATACAATTAATGTATTTTTCAAGTGCTAAAAATGTACAGTGGTTTAGTGATTTGTTTACATGTATTTGATATAAAACTACATTACATTAGAAGAAAATGGAGAAAATAACATTAAGGGTGTTGTACCGGACTGTGTATGATTGAATTAAAAATTTGCATGCATAAAAAAATGGGGGGGGGGGCATTAGCTGGGAGATGGGAAAAACATAGGTGATGAACCTATGGTGGTTTATTTTATAAATGCTGGCTGTTATGTTTGAAACCTGTGCAGATATTTTGAATTACATGCTAGTCTTTTGTTTTTGAGTGTGGTCACGTGTCTTCGGACATTTCAAATTTAAGGTGCCCTACGTGGGTAAGTGTATTTCTTTTTATGATTGTGGGCCACTGGGTACAAATGTACAGGTGTTTGTAAGGAGAATTAAGTGAAGTGGGTTTGTGCTAATAGCGGTTTTTGATGTGAGACGGATTTTTTTTATGTTTATGGCACCATGACCTCTTTGAAGATATACTTCATGTTCCTTACTAAACCTTCAATTTCTTTATTGTGGATATAATTTTCTGTGTGTTTGTACAACATTAAATGTTCTAAATTATATACCCATCTGAAGTCTGACCACTCACTGAATATTTTCAGATCATAGAGGATAGCTACAGAGTGAAGCCCACTATATCGAAGTGATCATTGGACATGATTTGGGTTAACAATTAGTTTGAGGCTAGGTAGGTATTTTCTTAAAAGCCTTCAGATTCAGCTTGTAACCACTTAAAATGGTTAAAGTTATACTGCTCCTAATGTAATTGTCACAATGTTTGTTTTGTCTTTGTTTGTCCATCTGCCTCTATGTTTGGTTGTCATCAACTTTATGCACCAACTACTGTACCAAAATTCCATGAAATCTTCAAGAAAGGTGCAAAGGGGTCCAGAATAGATCACAATACATTTTGGTGACTCTAGGTCAATGGGCAAAGCAAAGGTCATGAAAAATGTCTTTATGCAATGATAAGAGCGAGGGGGAAATTGGGTAAAATGTTTGAGGGGCAGGGTTTGTTGTGGCTGGTACTACTAGTTTTAAAATGGTAATGATTTATTTTCACAGATTGATGTCTATGTAATATCCTTAATGGGAGATGATTTCTTGGTCACAAGAATCCAACAATCCAATTTATGATGACAGAATTGTAGCGTGAAGGTTTTGTTTGGAGTACAAAAAAAGAAGCTCAGAGGCAGTCTCTGCTACGACAGGAAAAGGATGGGCATGGATAAAGAATTAGAAGAGCCTGACTGGGAAGTTGGATTAGCGAAATGTTCAAAAACATATCTTAGAAACTATAAACTGGCTCAAAGAAATACAAGAAAAGTCTAATGAATCAGCAATTAAAGAAAAATGGACGTGGAACAAGGATAATTTCATCCTGTTTACTCTGTTCCTCAGATGCTTTTTTTACTTATTTATTTAGTATGTGTGCTCCGGAAGCCAAGCAACGACGTCTCGTTGCCAAAAATCCCACTGTTGTGTGTATTCTTGTGCAATGACAATAAAGGAAGTCTAAGTCTAAGTCTAAGTCTAAGTCTTATGTGGTAAAAGCTAACAATTTAGAAATGAGAAAATATCTATTCTTTTTACATGGGAAGTCTAAAAAGGGGAGATTGCCGCATTTCAGCTATGTGGGACAAGCTTGACTTGGTTCAACTTGGTATTCCTGGAGAGTGTTTCCATTACAGGAAGTTACTACCAATACAGTATTTGGTCGTCATAGTGGTGCCGTGCATTACTTCCGTGTTGTTTGCTCAGGGAGTTACTGAAAATCTTGATTGTTTTGTGATGTTTATCTGAATTTCTACATTGGTCACCAAAGACTGAATCTCCTGGACTGACCATGGTGTAGTTTTGGGCTGTTATCATGTGGATTAATGTATCAATATATTTACTGTCACAGTGAGCGAATCTATTCCTTCACTCTCACATGCTCCCTCTGGTGGTGGTAAACTATACAGCTGCTCTGGGGCAGACTGACAGAACCATGACTGCCATTTTGCACCTATGGCCCCTCTAACCACCACCAAACTTTAGTACACAGTAGCAGCACTGGAGGCAAGGAGGGAGAAGTGTTTTGCCCAAGGACACAAGAGCACATTACATCCAGGAAATTGCAAGATTCAAACCACCAATCCTTTTGTTATAGGACCACCCACTCTACCAACTGAGCCATAGCATCTATATTTTGTAAACTGGCAGGTCCCAGACATAAGCCAATAAGCCACTGCAGGGTTTATACATTATGCTTTAGCATCACTTGGAAATTCAGTGGGGGTAATACAAAAAACTAGTGCAGAGTACCAGATTCCAGGTCCTTTTTCATGATGAAAATGCAAAAAAAGACTGAGCTGAGACAAGTCGGTAGTGGAAATAGTTCAGCTATGATATTCTTGATTATCAAGAAGATGCAGTATTGGATAAAGACATTTCAATAACAAAAACTGCATTCACAATGGGAATATTAAAATGTTATCTCTGCACAAAAAAAGAAATCCACAACCACAGAAGAATATGACCTCACTGAAGCAGAATATGTCAATGTCTCACAGTTATCCAGCACCTCGGATGTTGTCATGATTGGACCTTATGGAGGTGAACCTAAGACTTTGCAGTTCGATGGTACTTTGGTAAATGACAAAGATGAGGCTGTGATTGTTACCATCCCCACATCTTCAGTAACATTGACTCTGTGATAGTAACCAGTGGGCTGTCCTCAAACTACCCCACACCTAGTGCCAGTGAGCATACTATTGCTACTAGTACTACTACCACTACCAGTACTAATATTTCTGTGACACCCAGTACTAGCTTTTTACCCTCTGGAACACCAACTTAAATGTCACAGGTTATGAAATTGCCAATATCCACATTGATCATCACAGAACAAAGCTTCTGGATGTAATAAGACCTTTCAAATATGTCAAGTTTCTCACCTGTCCACTCGAGTTCACTTACATTAATGAAATTGGAACAGATTGTAAGCGTGTACTCTCCTTGGAATCTCTATGAATGAGTCTGAATGTGTCTCAGTGATGAGGACTCAAAGAACCAGGAGCTGCAAGGACTCCAAGAACAATGAACTCAGAACAACAGATGAATGGTACATTTATTTCCATATGGGTGGTCTCACTCATCATACAAATGGGTTGGTCTTAACTTAGTTTTATCTAATTAAATCAAGCAGAAGTTGGGCCTCAACTTTAAGTAAACTTACACCAATAATATGTTTACTTATCATATATATATATATATATATATATATGTCTGACTACAGTGCCTGTGACTGTGTGTTTTAGATGTGTAAATGAAGGAAGAATAGATAATTAATTCCCACGTAGACATACTAATGTTTTCTATATTAATAATCTGAGGGAATCCCCCGACAAAGTCACATGGCATCCCTCGCTTGGGTCAAGCAGGTGATGGTCGGCCAGGAACCAAAACAGTACAACACAGAGACACACTGTATGCCCTAACCCCAAGTTTGTAACACTTGGTGTTGGATTTTATCAAATATGTTTCCTCCCATAAATGCAATACTCAAGTTTGACTAATGTGTTTTTTCCTTTTTTGTTATGCATTTTTTGGGTGGTGTGGAAAATACTGTTGTTGTTGTTATTGTTATTATTATCAGTAGTGGTAGTTTTGGTACATATCTTCACACCATTGGATGGAGTTGTATGACAGCCAGCAGCTCATTCTTGTGGGCAAGTTTTGGAATGACCTAAAACATGCTTGTCCTTCGCCAACTTGCATGTAGAGCTGGAAAATATTTTCAGCAGCAGAAGGTGCTGTGTTAGGGGAACTGTATAGATGAAGTATAAGCTTCAACAGAATTCTGCCGCACCGTTTTGTTTTAGTGGTGAGCAACAGTGCTTCCACAAAGTTCAAAATTGCTTACAATGTGTTATTTTGCACAACAAATATTACATTTAGAAGGACAAGCAGCATTGTGTTTTTATAATATCTGATGAAAATATAAATTCAAATAAGTTATGTGATATCCTAAAAACATGAACATATATTTATATTAAAAATGTTCAAGGTGTTTTGTGAGGATCTGCATCCATTTAAGATGTGATTTGTTCCAATAAAGGAGGGGAAAAAATGGTTTTAGTTATGAACAAAAATATCAAAAACAATGATTATGCAATCCTGTGTATCATTTGACTAAACAGACAGAAAAGTAAACATGGAATGTCTAAAAGCACTGTTTTTGTCAGAACAATCCCATAGCTACTGATGTAAGAACTGAAGTGAATTTGGTTATTATCAAGAAAACCATTGAAAATGGGCAATTATGCTCCCTACTGCCTGGCATCGCACAGAAGACAACATCCCAGGTGTGGGATGATAAAGTGTAGGATCCCTCATCCCTGTTCATGGTCGGCGGTGCCCATTTTCTGATTTCTGTGGCCTCCCTGAAATGCAGGAAAACACAGAAAAACAGAACATGAAATCAGCTATAATGCATCACTACAAAAGACAAAACCACATCATGGCTGAGAAGAAGCCACATTCATCCGCTCAGAAACCATCAAATACCACTGATTGATCAGGGAGTCCATAGAAATCAGAAAATGGGCCTTGAACGGGGATGAGGGATCCTACATCTTATCCCACTCCTGGGATGATGTTCTCTGTGGGATGCCAGGCAGTAGGGGACATTATTTCCCCCTGTTGCCTGGCAAAACAAGATAAAGCAGATGACAATGTCACTGGAACAACAAGTGACCCTTTTGAGGAAGGCTACAGGCTGTAGCCGAAACATGTCAAAGTATAAAAGAATCAGCACCTTTTCCATCTGTCTGACAAATAAGAAAAAACCCATTTGGAAAAGGGTTTCTCCGTTTCTTGTTAACATGAAAAAATAACAAAACTACATTCTTGATAGTTTCAACATGTCATGCCCTGGATGTGTTTCATTATCTATTGAAAAATCCAGTTTTAACCTAGACAGACCAGAGCACATGCCGAGTGTGACCATGATTTAAGAGTGATTCTCAATGTAACATATTACAGATGTATGGGGTGTCCAAACATTTTTTTCTCCACCACTGTATACAGTCAATCTGATGAACTGCATCTGTGTTCACAGGTGATCAGAGGTGGGTGTGGTTGAGTGAGTAAGGGGTCATACAGATGGACAGGAATTGGCTGAAAGGTGTGGCAAGGTGAGTGAGAGGACAGCAGCTGAGAGTCCAAGGTGAAATCCATGACAGTAATGAGGTGACAGGATCAGGGAGGAAGTGGCAGAGAAACAAATTGACACCATATGGGAATAACTCATTGAAGTTCTGTTTGAGGGGAATGCAGCACATAACTATGTTAAAGAGGTCTGTATTTTCGAAGTAACAGTGACTAGAGTTGTCCCTATAATGTAGTGGGCTACATAGTGAAGTCAATCGAAAAATTTTCGGACACTCCTACTACTACGCCACTGTTTAATCATGTCATCGTCAAACAATTAAAACATACCAGTATCATCTCTCACAAAATTAAAAGTCTTAAAAAAATTTTTTTTACAGCATGTGGAATAAAATTTAAAAAATTAATATACTTGGCTCATGACTGTTTTACTGTTAACTGTTAAAGAACTTGTCTCGCACCTGTCATCCAACAGACAGACTTAACATTTACCGTTACTTAACAGCTCCTATAGCTCTGTCGGTGTGCCGTCCAATCTCTATTTTTGTCTGTGTTTTTTAATCATAAATCTCCCTGTTTTTGACTCGTACAATGCATGATGGTGATTTAAATCTTTTAAATATTTTGTAATAACTAAATTATTATTGGAAAATTTATCAACTGCAAGGTCAGTAAAAATAACAGAGAAAGAGAGAACACTTTAATTTTACATGCCCATACACCTATGTGGTATTCAGACAGGGGGACAGAATCAACTGTTTATCCCCAGTGAAATAATCAAAGTCCTTTAGTTTTTGGAAGCAATTCATCCAGAACTGGCACTGATATTTTCTTTAATTGAATGTGTTGGTTTTAAGTACTGGGTCCATAGATAAAGACATTTCTTGTATGAGTGTCATGGTGTTCTTGGCGTAAAAACTGTTGCATGTCCTCCTTAAATCATTCTGTGTCCCTATGCCTGTGTGGATTGTGGCTGCTGTAGCACTGCTTTCTTTTTTTTAACTTCTGAGATGTATCCATCAGCATGGAGCTGGAGCAAATCCACCAGTAAGTGTAGGATTGCTGTTGGTTGAGTATACATGAACACAGATTATCCTTGAAAACCAACCCCCTGCACCACTGATACATCTTCCATATCGCTTGAGTTTGTCGGAGGAATCTACATACCACAAGTAGTAGAGGTTTACCTGGGTTATGATATCGTCGTCATCTAAGATGATTTGTTTGTCTAAGCTGTACACCCTGGGGGTCCAAAATATTTAACAAATGTCTTATTCTGGGTAACAATAAATCCCTCCTATATGCAGTGATAGGTGGTGCAGTTTCTACCCATATGTTTGCAGTTGATTCATGACAAACTGTGAAACATCCATAATATCTTTTGTTTTATTCTTTGAAACATCCCATTCTTGATACAATCCTTCTAAATGCCTGAGTGACATGACACCTCCATTGGTGGCGCTTAGTGAAAGTCATCTTTCATTATCATTTAAGTCTTAATTTGAAGTATAACTAGCTAAGAAATTTGGTCTCCGAGAACGAAAATCATGTATAATAATAGTTTCAAATTAATAAATATTATAAAATAAAAATACACTAAAAGAAAATCACTTGATTGCAAATTTTTTTGTATTAGTACAAACCATTACCATCATAGTATCTACAAATCAGGATATATTTCCAAAATGAAAACAAAAACATTGGGCACTATAAGAGAGAGTTTGAACACAATAAATCAATAAACTCGAAAAGCACTCTGAGAGCGCAGCGCTCCACCAAGGCAGACCCCCCCCCCCCATCCAATAAAGAGAGGTCTGCCAAAGAGGTTATGTTTTTGGTGGCGTTTATTTGTTAGTTTGTGTATAACATAACACAACAATTACCATTAAACACTAATCATTTCTAGATTTCCTCATTACCAACCTAGCATATTTGGCTGTAAAGTGAGACCGTGGTTTGACAGAGGAGGTACAACATAACTGTTTGGGGAAAAAAATGGATGACCAATTGTCATTCCTTCTCATTTTCTCTGCCCTTCTGATATCTTAATGTATGCATGGTTACCAATTAATCTAAAGCTTGCAGCACATTTAAATTGAATCAGTAACATAGGCCGTAGCCAGCTGTGGAGGGGGGTACTATGGGCAGGCTAGTCACAGGTTGCAATGAAATATGGAAATGAAGTACATATTCAGTATAGTTGAAATATCAGTGAATGCTGGGCTCTTGGAATTTGTCGTGTATCCCATCCCATTGGTGCCCCAGACCAGTAGCCTGGCGAGCCAGACTATAAATTGCAAACGATAGTCTGGACCTGCACAGACAGAAGGCTAGCAGCCAACACTCTCACTCCCAGCGCGTCAAAATGTGATGCGCTCCTACACGCTGACCAAGCTTACAGGGCAAACACCTGATAAAATAAATATACTTCCAAAGTATTACTTACGTCCAAGTCAATTGAACATCTGACTGGGGATGCCTGAATTGACGGACTCTTTCTTTGTGAAAACACTTGCATGCTCAGAAGCACTTGGGAAACCAATGGGACAGGATGCTCATTTTGACAGATCATGGCTCCCCAGACCACGTGATCTTCCTTATTGTCCAGTGTAGTAGCTGATTATGTAGTCCATTTCTTCGAAAACTTTAAATCTTTTTTATCCCTCAGATGGGAAGTTGAATTTCCATACTGTCTGCATTTGAATATTCACAAACATGAACATAATGTGCTGTGCACTAATACCCCTTCGGCCAGTTGGCCAGGGGGTTAAACAAACAAAGTTACCAGGTTTTTCCAGAAGATAGAGACAGCTACACATGCTCCAAGCTTAAGTATTAAATACCTTCTGTGTTTGTATTATGTAAATATATATAAATGTATATTATAATATGTATCACTGTCTCCATCATTTGCATATGTTAAAACAAGACTCATAATATAGAAATACATTATGGTAACTAAAACAAAATACAATGAACTTATGTTTTCACTATTACTGATGCTGACCACTTTCAGCTTTTTCCTCTCCATAGGTGCACATTATAGTGAAAAAAAACCTAATGTAGTTTTATGTCTGAAAAGAGCAGTTTATGATCACGAAATGATGCTTGGACATCTCTAATCATGTCCACTTTTACCTCTACAAAAATCTAAATGAATGCATTATGGATGATATCCACATTAAGTCTTTTTTACAATATAAAACTATATTATGACACTTGTCAATGTTATTCTGCAGCCCTGACCCCTATTAGAAACGAAACACTGAAATTCAATATGTCCCCATACCATATATTGTATGACTTAGCCATCCCATGCTATGAGGATAATGATATTTTAACCCATAAAGACCCACACATCAACGGCTGAACAACAGCATCCACTGATACAAAATGTTTAATATCTGTAGATCAACTAAAATAATAATAATGATGGAACAGATACAGAGCTAATACAAAAGGGCAAATAAAGAACAAACACTCAAGTAAAAAGGCAGAGAGATACAGGGGGAAAAGTCAGTTGTAAGTTGATATGAAGAGGTGAGATCTGAGTTAGAAATCTGTTCAATGTTCCAAATAATTTTTTAAATGTCACATGAAGGTGATTGTTAAATAAATGTTGAAATAAAATGCTTTTTCAATAATAATAATAAAAAAAAAAAACAATTGAGGGGTGTATTTGAATCATGGATCAAAAGCCATGATGGAAACCACATCATGAGTTGCTGTATTGTTACAGCCATAGGGTAGAAAGGAAATACATGAAAATGCATGATTTACAGGCAAACATGTAAAGTACAGAGGATAAACAAAAGTACAACTGGGTCCTTACGGGTTAAACGCCAACACTCATTATGCCTTTTTTTTAAAGAACAAGGAACTACAGAATATGAACAAATAAAATATAAGGTTTTCCTGGATAAGAAACTGGCCTCAGTGGCATTTTTCTAGCAAGATGCTTTAAACTTTTACAGGCAGGTGGGTTCCTGTTGGAGTACTATATATATATATATATATATATATATATATATATATATATATATATATATATATATATATATATATATATATAAAGCATTAATATTCTATATTACTAAGTGAACACAAGTCTTGAAGCTTGTTATCAAAGTCAATTATTAGGTTGAGGATGTCAGCCTGCTTTTTGTAAAGTAAGATGTTCAATGCAATTGAGCACTTAGGGAATTTCATTTCATAAGCCCAGAACAAAGGCCAAGCCAGCAGTTCTTGTCTGAATGAAAAATGGGATTGCTTTGTGTTTGTCCCTAGGCTTGTGTACCAATAACTTCAAAACATGTGTGATACGGCAAATATAGCTGCTCTCGAACTGCCTTTTTGAGTAACCAAAGAGAGAAAAATGAAGTAAAACACAGGAGCAAACATTCTGTGAGATGTTTTATTCATTCATTAAAGCCATCAGTAACTTGGCATTGAGGCAACATCAAACATGGATACCAACATACAATGAATGAAAGAGAATGCAGAGAAACAGAGCTGTACTTGGCCTGGTAGGTTTTAGAAACCTTACATCTGCCCATCAACTTATTTAGTGGAGTATGAATGACATATTTGTTTTTCAGTCTTTCTTATCAAACTGTCAGTCACCCCTGGCAGAACTGCAGGCATGAGCGTCACTAACCATGAACAGAGCTTTGCTGGAATCACACCCTACTGTGGCTTTGCACACTTTGAAAAAAAAAAACCCTCTGGATTCATAGGTACATGCTGTTCTTGTTTTGATGTTTTACATTAACAAGTTTTTTTTTCCACTTTCTTCCTGAATAACAAGCACTTGATTCTAGCACATGAATAAAGATTTTCCTATTTACACCTCACACATTGTACATCCTTCCAATTTAATGAACACTTTAATGTCTCTTGAAAATTTTCTGCCATGCTGTGAGGGTGACTCTCACAACCACTGCTTCTTGTGTTATCCTAGTTTCTAACAAGATCTGCAAGTAGAATAAACTGCATTCATTCTTTTTGCATCTGTTCTTGCAGTTTTATGAGTTACTAGTAACCTACAATGACACCCCATAGATGGCAAAAGCAGAGTTTAGACACTATTATTATATAATATAATACATTGTTGGAAACTTTTCAGACTTCATGTATAATAAATTACCCTGCACAGAAGAATTGTAGGAAAGACAGAAGAACAAACTGGATTTCTGCCACATAATAAAAAGAACATTAATAAATTGAGAATGTCCTTGCTGTGTATAGACAAAAGAACACTGAATTGTGATGTCACAGTGAAGGTGACCTTTGACATTCTGGATAAAGGTGATCATTTTATCCATTTAGACTTGTCCAAAATGTTCTTCATCCCCATATATATTTGAATTACAGCCAAGTGTGTTTTATTGGAACACTGACACTGAAGTAATTAAGTAATCAAGTAGTTCACCCTTGAATATTTGCTGTTCATTGGCACAGTAGGGGTGAACTCACGGACCAATGCGCAAGAGTTGTTATTCAAATCTATGGACACATCTAAAGTAGTTATATTTTGATGTGTGTATGAGCTTCACACCAAAAACAACAGAAAAATCAGAGGAAACAAAACTACAAACCAAATCCTCACCTTCGTCCTTCACAAAAGTGAGCTTTGTAGACATACTTAAACAATGGTTGTGAAAAGGCAGCGCCTGAGCTTTATACTTAAGGACTAATGAAAAATTCATCATTTAAGCCTCAGGACTTGTACACTACTTTATTTTCTGGTGAGAACTTATTTATTTTTAATATCAGTCTGAATGCCTACTTAATGAAAATGGTTTAATAATGTGTGTTTGCAGGAACAAAAGCTAAGTTTAGTCAAATTGAGATGGTGAATCAGAAGTATTGTAGTTTAGAAAAGTAAATGAAATTACATTAAAAAAAAATACATTGCTACTGCGTCGCATCGTTATAATGAACTGAGAAACAACATTCCTGTGTGTATTGATTGGTATGTTTTACGTGCTTGTTTTGCGAACTGTAATTATACACTCGGTAGGATTATGT
Source organism: Siphamia tubifer (assembly GCA_020466265.1). Lineage (NCBI taxonomy): Eukaryota > Metazoa > Chordata > Actinopteri > Kurtiformes > Apogonidae > Siphamia > Siphamia tubifer. The sequence goes on along the minus strand of CM035785.1, from coordinate 44,056,267 downwards.
AAAAGAGCAGGTGGTGTGTTTGTGTAAGTAGTATCTGTATCGGTGACATTAACACACATGCACTTTTTTTTTGCTGCCAGTGTAAGGTAAGAGAAGAGAGCTTTGGGGTATGCAGGTTAATTTAGTTTCCTTACAAAATGTGAGCGCCTTAGTCTTTAACATTTAATCCAAAGGGAGGTATTTTTCAAGAAGCCAAAAGGGTGTGTGAAGGGTAATAAATCCCCAAGCTCGAATCTCCAGAGCCTTGCAGAGGTTTCAACACATGCTAAAAACCTGAGCCCTGGGCTATATTGTGAAAAATTGTGGGTATACTACTCACCTGAATAATGCACAAGGTTAAAAGGTCAGGATGGAATTTCCATTTCTATAAAATTTGAGAGAAAGGCAAGGTGGGAAATAAGTCCAATGAAATTACTTTCGTAACACTCCGGGACCATGCTAATTACTTGATGTATTAATAACTGCCCTTGCTGCTGTAACTCAAGGCCTACACTGCTTTTCCATCTGTAAAATTCACCCTGTTCAAATGTGATGAATTACTGGAGTTGTTTTTTTTGCGTCTGAAATATTTTCCATTAAGAATGGTATGTCCAGACTAAAGGCTCATTTGTGGCCTACGTTAAAGACTGTTCTGTTCACTCTGTTGAATTCTCTGCGTAATTATTATTATTTTTTTTTTTCCGGAAGCTTGCGGATGCATACTTAGGTGGAGAACACGAAGCAGTACCACTGGGAACCATGGAGCCAGTATTGAGATTTGAAGATGATAATTTTCATAAATAGCGGAAGTTATCAAAGAGTGACTGTGTGAGTTAGTGAAAAACCACCCACTACCCTTCTGAATATCAATATTTTGTCCACATTAGTACAATATGTCTTTGCCATGTTTATTATTATTATTGATTTTCTTCTTCTCTGTGGTATTTGGCCAGTATGTTAAGAGTGGCTCTCTCTGGTGGATTGATTGAGAAATGCTCATTCCAACACACTGGATGCACAGAAGTATGGAGGCAGTGACGCATGACAACATTAGAAATGGATGAACACATTTACATATGTAAACTGAGCATAAATGAGCCTTTACTGTAATGTAATGTTTTGCATCTCACAGAAAAGGCCAATGTCATGAACATTAAGAAATGACTTAACCTTAATGCAACATGTATTTGACACTTTTATTGAATCCTGCAAACTTTAGACAAGCTGGTTGGATTGAACTTGTCTATAAAAGTGAACAGGTGTCCTAAAATTGAAACAGAAAAAAAAACAAAACCCTATAACGCTAACATTTTACTGAGGTATAAGCGACAGTGATATATGATCAGAATCGGATGCAAGAACAACAATGAAGACGACAAAAAACTTGGTTAAGATTATGGCTAGGCCTATGTCAATTATTTTATTTAAGTATTTTATTTTTCAACCTGTGACATCATGGACAGTTCACCACACACACAAACACACACACACACACACACACACACACACACACACACACACACACACACACACACACACACATACTACTACTAATAATAATAATTATAATTTCACTTCATCTAGTCTCACCTTCTCTTGTCTAGCAGCTGGAAAATCTGGTGGAACAAACTGTCCCTGTCATCAAAGAAGCTGGATTGAAGCTGGTAAGTTGTCTTGATCATAATGTTAAATGCTGTTATATTATATTTATTTTTTCAGGCCCAGTTATTTTTATTACACATTTTCTGCTTTCTTAGGTCCTCTGTGATCTGTCAGTTGCAATACACATGTGTAAATGATGAGTAGATGGAATCACATTGTTAAATTTTTTTACACTTATTTGCTTTAGAAATCTCTGGTTTTACTTTTTGTCTTCAACACACACTAAGTGCATTATTTAGTGGTAGGAGGACATTCTTTGTCGTGGGTACAACAATAAGTGCATAGTAGAGGTATATTTCCAGTCTCGCTCTCGCATTCTGCAGTCCCGATCCTACTCGCTCCCGCAAAGAATTGTGATTTTCAGTTCCATTCCTGTCCGCACCTGCTCCCACCCCCACCCGCAAGTCCTGCAGGATTCAGATGTGAGTTGAAATGTGGGGTATGGAAGCCTGCTTGGGGGCAGTGCTGGGAGGACACCCCCCCCCCGTGCAGGGCTCTATTGCATAGTTACAGTTACATGAGTATACCAAACTTGAACAAACACCAATATTGTAAAGGTAGGGTAGGAGAGCCTGGAGAAAACATACTTGTACTCATCTTCATCCACTTATCCGGGTTTGGGTCGTTGGGGTGACAGTGTCAGCAATGAAGCTCACACTTCCCTCTCCCCAGCCACTTCCACCAGCTCCTCCAGGGGAATCCTTCCTGGAGGGGTTACATCTGCTGGAGGGAATACATCTGTGGTCCCAGGCCAGACCACAGATGTAATCCCTCCAGCGTGTCCTTGGTCAGCACCGAGGTCTCCTCCCAAATGGACATGCCTAAAACACCTCCCCAAGGAGTCTTCCCTGTTAGATGTTTGAGCCACCTCAACTGGCTCCTATCCACATGGAAGAGCAGCAGCTCTACTCCAAGTCCCTCCTGGACGTCCGAGGTCTTCACCCTACCTCTAAGGCTGAGTCCAGCCACTCTGCAAAGGAAATTCAATTCGGCTGCACGTACCCACGACCTCATTCCCTGAAAAAGTGGTTTGAGGACTTACAAAGTCCAAACCCCTCTCTTCTATCCAGAGTAACGAAATACAATGTTTGTTCCCGAGCACAGCTTCAGCCCCCCCCCCCCCCCCCAACACACACGCACACACACATGCTGTACAGTACCATGCATACCTCTGTCTGCACATGCATGAGTTCATCAGTACATTGGATTAGACATTAGAGTTTGTAATTGTTATTTTGCTGTCATGGCCATTTCCTTTTGTATGGAATTGCCTCTTAACTTTTGAATGTGATTCTACCATGGTGGCAACTAAGGCAGGCTAAAAGACCCATGTACCAACAAGGAACTTTCTATTCTAGCCTGTGTATTCACGGTAAATCCATTTGTGAAAAGCTTTAATGCATTATTAGCACAACGAAGACATTTCAGCAGGGTAATGAAAAACAATCCAGCTATTACAGTACCCATACTTATCTTTACAGTTATTGCCATTAGACAGTTTTTCTTTTACATAATTACTTTTCAAACCATCACACATGAAGAATAAATATTATTAGCAGACAAAGTTGTAGTGTGGGATTTGTTGCTTGCAATGGTAGCTCCTTGTAATGGACACTCATGATGGACCTGGCAACCCGTTTCTAGAGAGAGGAGGTACCGCATTCAGCAGTGTTTTGGTTGTGAATGCAGTACCGGTTTTGACTGCAATATTACACACCGGAACTTTTTAGATTGATGTCAGAGTAGCAGCCCACTAAAGTTTGCTTTGAACACTGTAATCTGTTTCATTTTCATGTTTATTGGCAGAACAGCCGCAGTTCATACTTATCTGGCTAATGTTGTATTCATTAGTGATTTATGTTCGTGACAAAACAGCTTGCCAGTGAACTTTACTTCCTAAAATTGCTAATATAGTAGTTAGCCAAGCTCTGGCTTTGTTTCTTATACTAATACTCCAACCCTCTTCGTGCATGAGTGATACACAAAAAGGGGTACACACAGAGGGGGGAGGGACATTTCAATTGTGCTGGTTAAAATGATTGGATGGTGTTTTTTCATTTATGTCCATTCCACAGGTGACTTTTGTGGGGTTTTTTTTGTTTTCTATATTTTAGACTATTTAATTACACTACCAGTCAAGAGTTTTTGTCACAGAAGGGATCAAAACTATGAATGAACGAACACACCTGAAATTATGTAGTTAAAAAAAGTGTGAAACACCTCAAAGCATGTCTTAAAATTCGATATTCTTCAAAATAGCCACATTTTGCTTTTATTAGGGCTTTGCACATGTTTTTAAACAATTTTGAAGGACTTTCTAGTGATGGTGAGCACTTGTTGGCCATCTGTGATTCATCTCATGCCATTTAAATGAGAAGCTGAGGCCAAACTTGTGACTTGCAGCATAATTGTTTGCAATTGGGGTATGAAGTGGATTTTAAGCAATATAGCAAGAAAAATGTTCCAGAAAAAGATCAACTACCCAACCTTAAAGTGAAATCGCTGAATTTCCAAAACCACCAATGCGGCTCCTAACTATGTAAACAGCCATTGCACACATTAAATTGCAAAGCATTATCTAGACAGTGCTTGTGGTGACTGATATCCCTTTAGTATAGTCTAAATGTGCTTCAGGCACATATTAACTTAAATAATCTAAGTGAAGTACTAGCTTCCACCTGTGTTCATGAGTCTCTGCAGACTGTTCAAAGAGTGGGGCAGCCAAGGACACAGAAAACATGGCACAGGGGAAACTATGTTCTTTCAAACTTTGGATGATGGCAGGTTTTAAGGCAGAAGTAATACGAGACGTTTCCAGGAGATGTTAGATTTCCTTGTGGCTCTTTGTTATTGTTATACAAGTTATATAAGAGGTTGCAGGGGTGAAATGAATAATTTCAAAGCCTTTCCTTTGACTTAGTGTCTATAATTTACTGCACATACAAACCACTGCATTTACTTAACACAGACGTCAAAAGTTCAAGGAGCTGCTGCTTCTAATTTCAGACATTAATTACTCATAGTGATGTCACTTCTCCTAACTTATTTCTTGAATAAACCTGCTTTTCCAAGTGTTTTTCAGCTCATGGAGACGCAAATCAGACATTTTTTGAAGTTTATTATGTTATTAGGGCACACAGACTGACCTTGATGTTTCCTTGGAACATTTAACCAACCCCAAGGTGGCTATTATTGTGATGAATATTCGACTGTGCTGACAGCACCATGGCTTATTTATTTACCCAGCGAGAGGTAGCTCGCTACCTCGCCATGACCTCATGCTGCGTCTTCCTCCCTCATTTGTCAACTTGCACCTCCTCTGGTGGCCATGCAGCTCCAACAAAGCGAGCAGCGTGAACACAACATGTAACTGAGCTACGTAGATGAAATTTAGACAAACAAATAAACAAAGGGAAAAAGCTGATGCAGCACATTACATAAACAATTTAATCTTGTTCATCATTTTATGCTTTCAAACCTGTGGTGTTGAAAGATTTACCTCCTGGTTACATTTTCCAACAGGAGAAAAAAGTTAGAAATAACAGTAAAGGCTGCACGCAGGAGTATTGGTGTTAGTATTGGCAGTGGAATATGTTTCTGATCATGTTGTGATGAACTGATTGAATTTTAGTGTCCAATAAAAGAGAGTTGTTGAGTTAAGATAAAAAAAAAAACAAAAAAAAAACAACCACGGCCTGGGTCCTGACTGTTGTGAACGACACCTAAGTCTGATCCTGAGATTTAAATAATGTTAGAATAACAGCGGAATTCCAAGCTAAAGTATGTCTTCAAAGAAAAATGTGTGTGCCAAAGAGCCTGTTTGTGCACATATGGAACACAATAATGTACTGGCCCATTTTATCAAAAGATCAAAAATGTGGCATATTATCAGAGAACAGAAAGTAACACCCAGAGTTCACTGGGAACAGTCTGATGCATTTTCTTATAGACATATTGTTCTGTCCTCTGAAGATGTGCTTTTTTGATCTGCCATTACTTTATTACTCCGTCCCCTGAAGGGGAGACGGGTATTGTGTTTGAGCCATTTTGTCTGTCTCTCTGTTTGATTCTAAGCAGGTTTATGCAAAAACTCCTGGACCAATTTCCATGAAACTTTCAGGAAAGATGCAAGGTCGTCCAGAATAGATCTCATCCAATTTTTGTGAATGTAGGTCAAAGGTCAAGGTCACAATGATGAGAGATCAAATCAGGTGAAATATGTGCAAGGGGGCGGGGGGGTTTGTTTAGACCTATTTTTCCTAATTTTATAGGGATTCACCAATTAATTGGTATCAGCCAATATGAAGCCAATTTATTAACTTTTTTGTTTTTGCTGTTGAGTTTCTGTCCCTTGCTGCTCCTGTGTGTGTGTGTGTGTGTGTGTGTGTGCATGCTGCCCGGAGGGTTAGAGCAAAGTCTGTCAGTTCTGCTTTTACTTCTGCTCTCTGACAATCAGCCTGTCAACCCCACACATGTGTACTTGAAATCACAGATTGCTAACCCCTCAATTCTAGTCCCCCACTCCACACTACCCTGGCCCGGCACGCTCGTTCGCTGATCTGAATCACCTCTGCCCCGCACGCTCTGACATGGACTACCACCCTATCCCAAAATCATGAAACCCATGTGGGGGGCAAGAAATTGAGCGCTTTTACCCTTGGTCTGAAAGCCCCCCTCTTATGAACACACATGCGCTTCTCATCTACCTGTATTAAACCCACATCCTGTTGCACAGCATTTGGGCTGTTTTCGAGACTTTTGGTGGTGCCATGTATGCATTTTAAAGCTCATTGAGATCAGGCTTTTCGTGTGGCCACACCTAAACTCTGGACCGAGCTGCTAGTTTCACTTCAATTTAGCTCCTCTGAGAAAACGTGTTAAAAAAAACGGCCGAAGACTTTCCTGTTTAGACGAGCGTTTGGTTAGTTGCCTGTGTTGTTTCTAGATAGATACTTTAGTCATCCCCTCATGGAAATTAGGGTGTCACATACGTAGCTCACCACCTTCAAATACACACACAGTACATACATACAATACATTTGGATGAATAAATAAATATGTTATTGGTAAAAGTGAGCTACAGTGCAGAAAATAGCCTAAAAAGACAAAACTATTTAGAAAAAAACAATTTAGAACAAGGCAGTCAGAGACGGCAAACCTCCACCAAGGCTTAATTTTTCATTCAAACGTCACGTGATCGAGCCATAGGTGTTGACCTATCTGATGTCCGAAGGTGAGACGACGTGAATGGAAAAAAACTATTCTGTCTTGTCTGAATCCTGAGGTATTACCACTTATGTGTTTTAGCTGTTGACCTTGAGTGTGACCTTGACCTTTGACCTTCATTGCTCAAAATGTGATGGGTTCTTCCTTGACCCGTTATCTATCATTCCTGAAAGTTTCATCAAAATCTGTTTAGAACTTTTTGTGTAATCCTGCTGACAGACAGACAAACAAACAAACAGACTCGAATTTAATACCTCCTTGGCGGAGGTAATAATAACATGTTAAAACACACAGGTGCAGAGTGGACTTGGAGTAGTGGTGTAGGGTCAGTGGTTGGGCTGATTCCAGAGACTGGTCAGCGGCTCCACCCCAGAAATACATAGATTGTTGCACAATTCGGGTCGGTTTGTCCGTCAGCAGGATTACGCCCACAGAATCAAATAAAGAGTAACTTTTCACTGGAAAATCTTAATTCAAGAAATTTTAACAAAACAATTTTCACTTTCACTTCCATTGGCAGATTGTTTTCATTCAAACAAAAAGATCTTCTATTAATATCTTTTAACTTGTTTTGAGAGGGGCGTTGAATCCAGTGGGTTAGCTAGTTTTTGGTCCATTGAGTGCAAGAATGAAGTAATACCAAATAATTAGCCTATTAAAACACACACATAATCGAACATAAAATATATAAACAGCTTCTTTTGCCTTTTGCTCTATTTTTCATCCCTCAAATAAGCAAAGAACAGGCACCTCTGGCAATATAAATGATTGTAAATGAGCATAAGCACCATACGATCCACCACACTGGTTTGTTTACATGTGGCTACCACATTACCTCACCCTCAGGCAGTGTGGTGTGACTTGTCTGGAAATCTACAAAGTTGTGAGTCATGGTTTTGAAGTTGTGACTTAAAAAACACAGCACTGCCTGGAACACAGCATTAGCTTTTGGTGTATGTAACTCAACTGAAAGGTCCATAAAATTGACTCCAGTCATGACTCACTGTGTGACTGTGAAAATACTGCTGTCACAGAATATATTGTGTGTGTATATATATATTTATTTTTTTTTCGCATCATTCCTGATTGTAAGCATATTACTAAGCGGGGGGATACAACCTCAGTGGGTCTGGGGCGGTGCTGGGAGGATCCCATTGTGCGCCCCCCCAGGTCTGGCTTGTGACCCTGGCAGGCGCATTATCTCCGCAGTGGTGCGCTGGGACTGGCTCCGGTTCGGCCAGAAAGGGTCTGGAGGCAAAGGTGGCTTGCAGCTCCACCTGCGAGCTTTACAGAATCCTCCGCCTGGACTTCGCCACCTTCTCTATCCTGGGTTAGGGTTACAGTTAGAGGCCTCAGGAGGGACAAGACCCCTTTTCCCTCGGAGCACCAACCGCATCGCCCGGGCAGGGACTGGTCTGTGTACAACAGGTGCCAGGGGTCAGCTGTGATGTCGGCAACCCACCTGACCCATCTTGAAACACAGGAGTGTAACGCACACACGAGTCAGAGGGTCTCCCAGAAACCCCACGGTGGGCGGCTTGGCCAGTATGCACCAACTGAGGTGGCATCCAGGGTCCGGGTGCACGCAGGCAGCAAAATCAGTAGACCCTAACAGACGCTAATGGTGATGGTTCAAAACCAGAGGGGGAGATGAATACCCCCCATCCCCCCCACTTAAATAAGACATAGTCGCTGAAAGAGTAACTTTTAAGTAAGGTATAAAAAGCTTATTTTTAGACAATACATCTTGAAAAACTTATTACAAGAGATCTTACCAAGATCATTTTCACCTCTTTGATTTTTTTTCCTTTTTTGCTTGAATGAATCAAAAATAAGTGTTGAAGTATGAAAGTTATGCTCAGTGAGGTTTAGATTTTTGCAGTCCATCTCTGAACTCAAAGAGACGGTATCGTTTTACACATGAAACAGCAGTAACAAATGGTATGCAGACAATCTGATAGTCGTTAATGTTCTGTCTTTTGCAAGTGTTTCACTTCAGGTTTGCCCCGTCAGCAATTTTATATTTAATAATATGACTGTCATTGATATCATGACACCTTAATTTGATGTCGCTAAAATTCAAAGATGATGAAGAAGATGAAAACGGGGAGTTAGGTCATCTTTTAACAGTAATTTTTTGCTTATTTGAAATTACAATTATTCGATTTTGCACAGAAGGTATAAATATTCAATCATTTAGATTCATGCCAAAAACACAGACTATGGTTGGCAGCACAGTTCACATGAAATTCTACCATGGCCTGTGAATTTACATGTCATATTTTGGTCTGGTTTTGCATTGAAAAATAAGATGCAGTGTGGGGGTTTCCAAAGTGAGGTACATCTACCCCAGGGGTACTTGGAAGAAGCCCAGAGGGTACTGGAAATTTTTTGGGAAAAATACTAAGCCATCATGTACTGAATACAAAATAAATAATAAGAAGAACTCCTGCTGAAATGTAAAATATAGCTGGAAAAGCACTTGGAGAGCACAGGCTCTGCCAAAGCAGAGACGACCCCCCCAACACACACACACACACACACACACACACACACACACACACACACACACACACACACACACACACACACACACACACACACACTTGGTGGAGTCATAAATACATTCACATATTATATGAATGTATTTATGGATTTATTAGGTGCTCAAATAAATTATTTGGGCACCTAATGAATAAATAAATACATAACATAAAATAAAAACTATCTATCTATCTATCTATCTATCTATCTATCTATCTATCTATCTATCTATCTATCTATCTATCTATCTATCTATCTATCTATCTATCTATCTATCTATCTATCTATCTATCTATCTATCTATCTATCTATCTATCTATCTATCTATCTATCTATCTATCTATCTATCTATCTATCTATCTATCTATCTATCTATCTATCTATCTAATGAAAGGTTTATTTATTAATTAATATGTAATTTGATTAGCAGTGATTTAGTGAAAAAGAGCATAATTCAGTTTGTACTTTGCATGCAAATTTCCTTTATTTTTAATATATTACAGTTGCATATATGTTGTTTGGTTGCACCGTTTTGAAAATATAATATAATCTAAATATACTGAGATAAACTGAGATAAAAATTGGGAGTACTTGTTTAAAAATATATATTTTTGGGGGTACTCCACTTCTTTAGTGGATCTGCGTCTATTTCTGTTGGTCAGGGTGACTATGGGCCACACAGTCGTAGACCTGGGATACCCAAACTTTTAAACTTATGACATCCAAAATAACACGGCACACAGGAGCCACACCATGACACTGGAATATTTGTTGCATCGCATTGTAGGTGTTTAACATTTTACTCATTATGTTCTGCTTTATATGCAGGGGTTCAAGGGCGGATATGTTGTTTATTCAGGTTAATATGTTAACATGTATTGGCCTTTTTCTGTTTTTATTCTTATTTATTTCTGTTATTTTTATTAATGTGATGCAGTTGTTTTGTGTTGTTGTTATTGTGCTGTATTTAGGAACCCATTGTGCGAACCCAGGAAAAATTCCTGAGCATTTTTCAAAAGTCAAAAGTATTTTTCTCAAAAATAGTAAGTTTGGTGTTATATTGCGATTGGGGAATTCTACCCAAAGAATAACTTTTACTGTGTTTATAGAGAGACCAAATGTTAGCTGAGTAGAGTAAAATGTTCCACAATCCACAATGAGTACATTTTACTCAAGCAAATTCTCTGTGTTCAAAGTAAAAACACTACCTACGCACCTTGAAACTCACAGTATCATTTTCCCTCTGTCAAAGAACAGGTGCAGCTGTACTGTCTATAATCTGTTGCAACCACCTCAGTAATCACATCTACAGGTTTCTGAAAATCATCTCACGATGACCTGCTGTCAGCCCCATTTTACGAACCGCTGCCTTAGACAATAGTTATTTAAAAACTCATTATTTTATGCCAACCTGCATTTTGCATAGAGGTCCACCTTTGAATGATAAAATAAGTATTTTGTGGTCAAAATAAATAAATAAATAAAAAATAGCACTTCACTGCAAAAATCCAGATCTTACTAATAGTTATAGGTTATTCTTTAGTAGAGATTAACTTTAGGACATATCGCATCATTTCAGAAGGGGTGCCAAAAAAATTGTCACAGGGTTTTATCTCAAAATATGCTTTTTGGGTAAAATATACTTTTTTAGAATTTAATTTTTAGTAAATATATTGTCCATTGGAGAAACATTTTAACACTTTGGATATGATACCTATGGATGAACATTTTTAGATATGTTAATTGAGCTAACTTTAACAAGTTACCATGGTAACAGCCAGTTAGTCTTTTTTGATAGTAAAATTTTTCAAAACCATGTCTTACAAACCAATACAGATATTTACATAATGTTTGCATCATTCTTGTCTTAACATCATCAGGAAGTTTTTTGGTCACTAAGTTTCATAACATGGGAAATTTGGGGAAATTCATCCCAAAAAGGCCAAAGGGTTCAGTCTGGTCCTTGGGATAAATTTGTGAAATGTAAAAATAGATATTAAAATATTAATCATTTTAGTTCAGGCTCCACATTCAAATCAATTCAGTCTGAAGTGGGTCAGACCAGTAAAACACTATCATAATTTGTTTTTATAAATGTAAATATTTTCACATATTTACACAAAAACAAAGTATAATTTCAAATTTTTTTTCAATAATCTTGAACATATATATGAAGAAGTGTTTTCAAGAGAAGTACAAATTTAAGAATAATCTGCCTGATGAAATATTTTGTGTATTTATAGGTCGACTTTGATCTGCAAGTTATAATGAACATGTGGAAATGATAAACATGTTAAAATTAGGTTTATTCTTTAATGTTTTTTGTGTTATTCACATTATTTGAAAGAATAATTTGTTAATGTAAACTTTTTCATTATTTAATTTGACTTTTTTCACTACACTTTTTTCACTACAAAATATAGAGAAATATTTGTTGACATTATTTATGGACTGTTATTTCACTAGTTCGCCCCACTTCAGATCAAATAAATCTAAATGTGACCCCTGAAGTAAAATTAGTTTAACACCCCTGCTGTAATGTCAAATGTGTGCATGTTTTACTTTTTGAGTGGAGGCTGTAGAAGTAAAAACCGAGGCCTACAAGCATTTTTTAAAGATGAAATATATTGCATCATTTCATCCATTTGACCAGTGTTGTCATGATACAACTTTAATACCTTTCACTTAAATGAAGATGTATTCTTTGTCTTTTATTCTCTAAGCACCCAAACAATGCCCTCTGTGTCTTTAAACTTCGTCAAAAGTGAGTTCAGACATCCACATTATCCCAGACATGTCTCTAATCCCACCGTTTCCTCGCTCTACAGTTCATTTTGACCACTGACCTCTTAAATTCATGAAGCGTCTTTATTACATGCGACAAAAAACACTGCGTTACAACACGTCAAAGACAACCCTAAATCTTAATGCTAGTCGGAAATGTTGGAGTTGAGTGTGCATTCACATGAAAGAGAGGAAGATCTGAGGCATGCCATAAACTGGGCTCTGGGGCTTGAACAGAGACCCTGAAGACATGCTGGGAATATTAGAGAATGATTGATGCACACTGCCGGGGAACAGAGGAGCGCAAAAGAATGCTCAAGATTTTTTTTTTTTTTTTTTTTTTTTTTTTTATATCTTGCTCAGTTCCTTTGAAATATGGTTTACAATCTGCTGCTCATCCCCTTTCCTCCTATAGCTTATCACACACACCCACTAACTGTCTCGCCTAATTGTCATTAAAAAACCACAGGATATGTGCGCACACACATATCTGTAAAAAAGGCAGAAAACCACATTAAGGCATTTTTTTTCACTGGCAAATGAACACATCATGTTCTGCTGCAGAAAAAAATCCAAAATATCTTGGAATGTGTGACTTTTTCTTTCAAAAGTCTGGATTAAAAACCAGAACGTTAGTATTGGAGGTGACATAAATTCTAAGATGTTACAGATTCCTTCTTAATTTGTTGAAACTAATAATTAACTAGCAACTAATGTAATGACTTTAAAAACTTCATTAAAGTAACTTATTACTTTGGAAATACTTTCCTAAACATGTTAAAAATACTCAACCTTAATTTCATAAGTGAATTCTACAACCTGAATTAAAATTAAGAATATTATGACTGTAAAGCACCGGTATCAAACCTAAGGCCCAGTGGACAAAAGCAGCCCGCCAAAGGGTCCAATCTGGCCCCCTTGGATAGATTTGTTAAATGTGAATATTACACTGAGGATATTAACAGTAAAGGAAGTTAATATCAGTTCAGGTACATTTATTCTAAAGTGAGATTGGGCCCGAGAAAGTCACAGAAAGAGGTTATTATGATGATATTTTACGAGTGTGTGTGTGTGTGTATATATATATATATATATATATATATATACACACACACACACACACACACACATATACATATATATATATATATATATATATATATATATATATATATATATATATATATATATATATATATATATATATATATAAATAAGTGATATACCTGTAAATTCGGTTTTAGTAATCAACCACTTCTAGTGTTCAAATTGGCTCTGGACCACTCACTACAAGCAGTTTCCACTGCATCACAATTTTAATTTTCTAATTGTTTGTGATGTTTTTTTTAATCATTTGATGAGAAAAAAGATCAGTATCTGCTCCAGGTATTGGCTTAGAAATGATGGCTTAGAAATATCGATGGCGTGTATCGGTCATTGGCTTAGTGTGATGTAAAAAAAAAAAAAAGAGATTTACACTTTTCCTGATGTTCGTAGATGATAGTAGTAGATAATTAAATTCTGTAGGTTTTGTAAAAAAATCTCTATATCCCAAGATTTTTGCACAGATATCTTTTGGGTATTATTTCCTAACAAAATCTAAGGTGATTTTGCAGGTGAATGCATGTTGCTGTGAGGTGTACTTAAACATTATAGACACTGATTTCATAATAAACTGAATAAGTAATTGACAATAAAAATGGGCGGTTTGGCATATAATGATTTTAGGGGGAAATGAGCCATCCCAGTGTGGTCCCAAGCTGTCGGCCTGTATAAAAATCACTAACCACTGGTTACATGCTCATGTTTGTCGACATAGCCATTGACTTGACATGGTTAGCTGGATGCAGTGGGCCGTGACAGACTCAGGTTTCTGAGGGCATTGATCCAATATGGCAAACTATGGCAGATAAATTCAGACAAGAGAGGCAATCAAAAACAACACTCTTGTCTAGACGTAGAGATAGCTTTGTTAGCTATCCTGATGTTGCAATCCAATATGTCTGAGCAGCTTTGTTAGACGTATATCATCTATGTTTCCACAAATCTGGAATCGGTGACAAGACACAAAGCAAAAGACTGAAGACAAAACACACAATAATACCAATGTACCTGTTTTTAACTTGTACAAATGGCAATAAACTTTACCTACGTACTTAAAAGGATTAAGCCATATTCATACATTTATGCTACAGTAGTAACATGTACTTTCATGATAGATGGATGGATAGATAATTTCAGACATGTCTTTTTCATATTTTTTACAATTTCTTTTAACCTTTTCAAATAATAATTTGTTCATATTGAAGGAAATAATTGCTAGATTAACTGATTTAGAAAAATAATCAATAGCTATCGCTCTTAATTACACCGTTGAACCCTGGTTATGTTCTCTTTTGTTTTGAGTTGGTAAACTACAAAATATCATCACCTTCCTAAAGTGGTTTCCTGAAAAATTGTGAAAAGAAATTAAAGTAGTAATCATGGCCTAAGTCACAGTCTTCACACATACAATTATCTAATGGGGTAGAATAGCATTATCTATTCAAATAAGCTTGTAGGTAATTTATACCAGAGGATCAAGGGGAATTAATTGAGACTAGTATGTTCTTTTTTTGGAATCTCCAAGAATTAGTCTGGATTCTTTTCGGTGTCATTTTTATAAATTTTGTGTTGACAAAGATGTGACCCATACTACAGTGAGAACATTACCACTTACTAGTGAAACAAAGGAATCCTAACTTAAACCACTAACTATTAATTACCGTAATAAAAAGGTCAAACTGTAGAAAATGTACTTTTGTGCTACTTGCATATATTTATATATTTATTATTTCATATGTATTTACATGTTAAACCACATGATGGTTTTATTTATTATTAATCAACATGAATTTATGAGTGTGGGGTTTTGGTTTTTTTTTTTTTTTTTTTTTTTTTTTTTTACTTTTCAACAACCTACAAAATACATACATGCATATAAACATACATGCTAATAGAAACATGCATATATACATAGACCTTGGTTATTCATCATACATGTCAGCAAGAGCAGCTTAATGTTGTCATTCAAGCATATATGTACGCACACATTGCCAAAAAACCCTAAACAAAGCAAAGGGGGGGAAAAAACAAAGAAGCCCCCAAATCATACAAAAATATAAATATGGAAGCTTATAGTACAAGTAACAGATTGCAATGACATTGTCTTACTTAAATTACATTCATAATGGATTTACATGGAACTAGTTTTCTCTGTGAATAAACTCCTTCACTGCACTATTTATGTATTGTTGGTTATATTTCCTGTAAATATCAAAGAGCAGCAACATTTTCAATACATTTCAAAATGTTAACAATTCATCAATACCAAATATGTAGTTGTACATGATAAAGAATTAATAAACGCTTTACACTGTGTCTGGCAGGCAGTTTAACTGACCTCTGCAACCTTGAGCTGATCTTCTCTCAATGAGCTACTCATTCATGATCAATAAGCAATCAGGGAACTTGTCTCTCCATGCTTTGGCCATCGAAAGTGTTTACGAAGCAAGCAATCTCTTTTGCAAATCACTGTTTTATTTGCTGTCATATAACCTTACCTTCACCCATACCAAGCTATCAGACCACTGGCATAATATCTGTTTGTTAATGCAGTAATTGACCTTACAGAACATTTTCATTGGGCTGAGGGAGGTTCATTGTGTTCATTTGTTTAGCTTTAACACACGCTGCACCTGTAATTTACCTGACAGAGGTGTTGTTGTGCAAACACACAAAGCCTCGGCACAGTGCTGCACTTAAAACAGGTCTTTCATGGAAATATTTCCTGCATGTCAGCAGCAGGATCTCAGAGGACACAGAGCGACAAAGACCTGTCAGGCAATCTTATAATGATGAACCCCATTGTAGATATTTTAATATTTGGCATTCACATAAAAATTCAGCAGCAGATGACATTCTGCTCTAATCTTTCTGCTGCAGCGTAGAATACATGGTTTGCTAAATCAAAAAGCATCTAAGCTGAATCCAGGCACAAAATGTCATGTTCCTGCACTGGAGCCCTAATAAAGGGATTCAATGTTCTTCTAACCTCCTCTGTAGACAGTTTTATAGTTTCTCCTGCTTTCATGTTTGACTGTAATCCTTTACTATTTTATGTCAAGTACTTTATAGTATAACTCGCCAATTAAGAATAAGATGAAGCTTCCAGTGTGTAACACGTCTTAGGGACAGTGCAGGTAGCAAATATTTTTGTTCATTTTCCCAGAGCTTAATTAGTTTCTAAAGATGATAACTGGCCAGAATACACAGTGATAACACATTCCCACAGCGAGTGACATAAAAGGCTGTGTAAAAGTAGTCCAATAGCAAACATGCCAACTCGCACGTCTAACCTATTTAAAGATTAACTAGACAAAGCATAGACTGTTCCTTATTGAGCTTGCCAATGGATTCCACAGTATGTTTAGAATTGAAACCAAAAAAAGAGCAATAGTTAAGGCTTATAACCATCTGCAAACTGAAGAACCATGAAGAGGGCTCCTTTCATGTAAATTCAAGAGGATGGGTATGACACAAATTAAAAACAGGAGTACATATATAAAAGAATGAATTTGAAGCAAAGGGTTAAAATGAAAAAAAAAGAAAAAAAGAGGGAAACGAATGATGAATTTCTGTGCAAACATGACCATAATCTTTGCAATTATTACAGTTTCTGTTTTAAAAAAAAGTACAAATATTAGTCTATCTGGAGATAAATTCACAGTAGAATTTAAATTTTTTCAGTCTCAAGTGTGCAAAGATGTTATATTAGGACAAAAATAACTTAAAAGTTGATGTCAATATGTAGAGCATTTGAAGCAGTTTTTACTACTTTTACGTCGCTTAACGCCCTAAATATTCTGTTTATTCATATTTACGCAACATGTGAAATCCAAAACACATAATCCTCAATGGATTGATGAACTTCTTTTATGTAGATTTACAGAGTGTGAACTGTGTACGAATACATTTACTTCTCATGTGAGGATATTTTATCAATCCTGAAGGAGGGGGTGGGATTTATTTATTTTTTTTATTATTTTTTTTTTTATTTCTAAATCAATTTCAAATCAAAATTGTTCCAAAAAGTAGATGAAGAGAGGTCGCCCTGTAACTTCACCATCTGTCATCATTAAATAACAAATCGGGAGATGTGGTTCCAGTTTTTGCTATATATTTTCTCAATTGGTCTGACCCCCTTCTCATTTTTTGATAACAGTTCAGTGTGACTTGCTCCATTTATCAGAAACTCTTTACCAAGCTGCAGAAACTCAATAAATTATTCTGTCAGATTGCTGCATTTGAATTGCAGCTCTTTCTTCTCTCCCCTTCAGATTTCTACTCTCACTGCCACACTTTCCCTCTCTCCACCCAGCACACGTTCTCAGTACACACACACACACACACACACACCCCCTCCCCTCTTATCCTCACATTCACTCATTTTCCTGCCTCACACAAACTCCCATTTCTCACGGTAGGTAGCAGGTAATATCCAAGGGTACTTTAACATATTTTGATAGTTTGTGTGGCCAATAGAGAAGGCAGGAGTGCTCCAAAATAGCATCAAAAAACCTTCGTAATCGTAGGTAGAGGCAGTCACGATGTCTAATGCCATTTCAAATTGAACCGGTGTGGCAACTTATTGGCAAACACATTACTTTAAGTTTCTTTTTCTCAATCAATTCACTGGAAAGCTAAAAACCAATCTGGATCTCGGCAGCTCCCATGAGGCCTGATTGATGAGTCTGAGTGGGAATGTGCATATCCAAGCAAGGTTTGGTTTATGTGTCCTCAAATTCCATTGGGTGGAAAATGTGGATTGAGTGTGGCCGTCATGGATTTGGCATCACTAACTTTGGGGCAGATTGCGGCGAGTGGATTGATGCTCAGTGGAGAGGACGTGACAGTTCATCTGAAGGAAGAATGGAAGTGAGAAGGGAAAACAAACAGGCAGATCTATATAGAGATTGACAATGCTATGAGGCTGACAGCATGCAAGAGAACGCCGGGAAAGTAGAAATAGAAAATAAAGGAACCAGACAGAATAATTGGAAACTGGTGCAGTTGTTAAATTAGTAATTAATTTGACTAATAAGCTTTTCCTGATGTACTCAATAGCTGTCTGCTGAAAAGATACACTGCGCTACACGTTGCATTGGATCTCCCGAAGGTTTCACTTCAATGCTGCTGCTTGTGTCTGTCCATCCCAATCCAAACAAGCTTCTAATGAGGTCAAAGCTCATTTAGACATCTATTTGTCTTTGCATAAGTTATGAATGAAGACTGCATATATTTCACAAATCATTAGTGCAATTATCCACATTGTATAAATATGCCAACCCTGTCTTCCCAAATTTGCATTCCTATATTAACCTGCCACAGCAGTTACTTTTGTTAGAAATGGTTTCTGGTAAGTGGCCGTGTTGACAAAATAAAAGAATTAATGAAACATTTCCAATTTAGTTAAATGCCAGCACCATTTCTGGGAGACGGGGTTAAAACATTGAAGAACGTCTACCTCCTCCTCCTCTATGTACTGTAGATAATGTATGATGACCTATGACCTCTGAACTTACTTAGAAACTGTGACAACTGTGTTAATGTTTTATGTGTTGTTTCTGGATGAAACTTTACATTTACACAGTCTTGAATCTGTTTCAGCAGCAGTAGCGTTAATGAAATATTTAGCAACTGTTAGCACATCGGTATGTGGTGTGACTATTTTTTCCTTGGATTTCAGCCATGTTTGTTGCTCCTTTCAAAACCTTACAGATTACCTGTGCTAAGTGGGACCGGCACCTGTATTCGTACATCAGCTGGCCCTTCTATTGGCTCAGTGCTGACAGTGCCAGTGGTGCTGCTACCGCTCTCAGTGTCGCCAGTGAAATCCTGCCAAGTATCATGGGTGGCTGGCAGACTGGCAGATGTAGGCACAGTGAAAAAAGGAACATGTCTGCAAGTGCTAACTATTGTATCTGTCCAAGCGGAGAAGGTATAATAGTAGCAGAGTAAGGTTTACTGAGCCACTTATAGAAGACAAATGGAGCTGGACAGGAACTAGATTTTATGTGCTAACAATTTAGAAGCTGTGAACAAGAAAAAAAAAAAGGGTTTCAGGCCCAGTGGAGGTTAAACAGGTAGCTTAATTAACATGTTAAAATGTTAAATCCACATTGACTTTGTCCTCACCTATTTCCTGAAGGATGTATGCAGACACGGGTACAGCTTTTAATTACCTTCACTAAGGAGGTTATGTTTTCACCTGCGTCTGTTTGTTGGTTTCTTTGTCTGGCAGCAGGCTTATGAAAAAACTACTGCACTAATTTCCCTGATCCTGACAGGGTTTTGGAGATAGGGCCTTGGCAGATGTATGTGCTCCATCAAGTGCACTTCCAATTCTGCAATCTGTAAACACACTCAAAAAAATCCTGTTTTTTTTTAAGTATAGGTATTAAGTAGATGTTGGAACTGAAATATATTCAGATTATTTTATAGTTACAGCAATAAATCAAATCAAAACAGAAAGTTTCCGATTGTTTATTTTTTTCAGAAGATAGTAAAAAGGAAAAATACACACACACACACACACACACACACACAGAGTACATGACTTTAATGTTCCAAAGTATAGGTAGAGTACAGTAGAAACAGGTAAGAAGGTATGCAATAAAAAAAAAGACAGAGAGACATTCTCTACTAAAGTAAGGTCTGCTGGTCTTTAGATTCAATAACAATCAAAAGACTTAATTCATGACAGGAGGAGTATTTCAGACATGAAATAGCTACAGGCTGTGTAAAATGGCAAATCTTGTTCATGGACTGTATAAAATATACATATCCATTCTGCAGGTACAAATTTAAATGTTCAACCTCAATTATAATAATCAGTGTTTAGAAGGGATGTGTGATATGTTAATAAAATATCATCGTTAACCTTACATGTAACGTGCCGTGACCCATGAATAAGCTTTAGTGAAGAAATAATTTGTTTTGGTGAGATTCATTCACTGTTCAGTGGAGACAGAGTGTAACGACAACAAAGCACTGACGCTCTGTCTGTTGAGTGAATCCGTGATGAGCAATTTATACCAGGTTTGCTGGTAATAAAAGCTGATCAAAAGTTAGGCTGGGATTATTTAGGCAGTAATGGGAAGTCTACTCTGAGTGATCGAGAGCAACAATAGCAAATGTATTCCAAATGATTAATTTTCAGTTGAGGAATGTGACAAAATGCAGCAGCCTATCAAAAACACTGAACAAATCCAAGATTGGTCGTTGGATTAGGAAATAGACCTTCAACAAATAAACTAATGTTAGTTGCTTCAACAAATTACAGAAGAGAGTAACAAAACAATGGTTTTACTTAGTTCTAAATAAATGATTGAAAACCTGTATGCAATTGGCTGGTATGTGATTAGTTGACCTCACTTTCTCTCCCCTCTGTCAGTCCATGCCACCAAAACACACACGTAAGCAACTCGAGGTGCAGGTCAGCTGATGCTCTGTGCGTCAATAATTTAATAAGCATTCATGTCGTGGGCCCATTGCCCCACAGCCCACTCAAGTGCCCTCAAATCAGCCATTGATGTCAGCAAGATCCAAACTCTTAGATGAGCTTGTTGGGCTCTGCCGCTCTGACCTACACTTGTTCACTACCATGTCTTGTGTAATTTAGTGGCACCAGGACTATTACATATCGATGCAAATGTTGTAGATGCAGAATCTGTTATCCTTCACAGGCAGACCATCTGCAATATAGAAAAAAAAAAAAAAAAACAGGCAGAGGAAGAAAAAGCTAGTCTCTGGTAGTCTCAACAAAACAGTATGTGGGCAGAGTGCTTCAGAGTGTCTTAATGGAGTATAAAGTTGGCAGCTTGTGAATTTTTCTTCAGGGGTAAATCTAGGAAGTAAAACATGAGGTGTCAATGAAGGCCAAGACATCTTTGGAGGGTGGCATGGGAAGATGCTGTGTGGGAATCCCCTTATATAGAGCAGGGTTTTTTTTTTAACCTGGTAATCAGGGCGCAGTGCTCTCACGCAATCAGTGAATTTACCAATTGAGCCTTATCCTCACAGATGTTGCCTTCATACAGTGTACCACGTCCCATGCCCAACTACGAATGGGTGTTACAGGGCCAAAACAGTAGGTGGTGGTGTGGAGTGTACAAATGCAGGAGTGGTTCTGTAGATAAGGTGAACTTGTGCTGTATCGATCAGAGGCTTTTACAGTGACGTTTATGGTTTTGGGATGACCCACTTCCATTGGCAGAATAATGTAATGAGGACCAGGTCTGGACTTGGGCATGTATGTATTCACATGACGTCGTACTGTGCAGGAGTATGGGTGGCCCAGATACACCTTTTCAAATGGACTCCAGCATGGTAGTGGGGCATGGAATAGTGGTGTTTACATGGAAAAAATAAAGTGGACTTTGGTAGGTAGTATATTCAGGTATGGACTGGAGTACACTGTGTCAAAACGCCCTTAGTTACATCATCAAAAACACAATTACTCCAAAAACATTCTAATCATAGTAAATATACCATCAGACAGTGCAAAAACAACCTGTATTGGTATTTTTCCGCCTAGGTAGCATTAGCATGTTCTTTAAATTTTTTTAAAAGCTTCACCCACTCCCCCAAAATCTTTGTAGAAAAAAACCCTATATAATATGGATGGTATGGTGCAGTGGTGCACGGGTTGATGTATGAACGACCCGCAAAACAACTGCTTTTTTAACTCGTCTGCCTGCAACTCAAACCGCAAGAAATATGTTTGGAAAGGACAGATCCGGCCCGCATTTTTTTAAAAAGTAGTCGTTGGTCTTTATGAACATCAAATGACCTTACTCACATACCTGCATTTATTTCTGTGTTAAAGTCTGATGTCATTGTTTGTAAGTTAATATGTAGAGAAAATATATTTGTCCTGCTTCATCATTCAAACATTATCAACGTGCAGCATCTAAACCAGGGGTCGACACCCAAAGAGATATTTGAACCCGGTTTCCATGGAAAAGAAAACACTAGGAGCTGCTCGTCATCTTTAAAAATCTCAGTGAATGCGTCCCAAATCTTGTTTTTTTGTGTGTATGTTTCCAGACCTTCCACTCTCCCAACTTGACTTTCTCTCTTGCTCCCTACATACTGTAGGATACTGATGATGTTGTACATCACCTTCACATGAATTCAGTTAATAAAGTGTATTTACCAGGTTATTTTAATGTTTATCACAAATGACGAGTGACCCGACCGAGCGCAACCCGAATATCATTAAAAATATTTTTCAATGACCCGTAACTGCAGGGTGACTTTTTTTTATAACTGAAATTAGCTGTTCTCTCTGGTACATAAACATGAAATCTCTTGGTACTCTTGACTGTGGTAGTGAAGATCTGGAGTTGGTCCACAAGGACTCTCAATGGCCACTTACTGTTCCAATTATGTTAGATGCTAATGCTAGTCATCCTTGCTCATGCTATGTGCTGTGGTATTAAGATGGGTAAAATGCAGGAACTACATTTCCTGATGGATATAATACAGTGAGCTAACCTTTCATCTTTAAGGTAAATAAGTCAACAACCTGGTGCTCTTTTAACACACTACCCCAATGTTTAAGCAGAACAAACAGCACTTAAAAGTCAAAGTATTGTTACTGAAATGAAAACATTTCTACTTGAAGGAAAAGTTCTGCTCTGTAACAATCACAATAATTGCCTCAAGTCTTAACAGAGAACAATAAACACTTTCTGAATTACTTTTGGTGCATTTGAGGACATAGTGATACAAGTACAGATTTTTTAGGGGGGGGGGCAAGTCCCTACAGAGGCTGCTGCTGCCCTCCCTTACCCCCCCTGTAGATCTGCCCCTGTTTTTCTTGGCAGGACAGCTTGGATTGGCTTTCATAACAACTCCAGGTAGCTGGATATACTGTGAAAAAAAAAACTGACCCTTGCATCATTGGTATTTCATTATTTCAGGATCGTAAGCTATTTCAACAACACCCAGCCCCAATTATATTATACTGTTTTCTGTAACTTCACAGGCCATATTCACCTATTTCATACTTCTTATAAAGTAACTGCAAGACAGACCCACACAGTTGTTGTGTGTCATATTTTTCTTTCTAAAGTAGTACATGACAAAAGCCCCAGCGTGATAAATAATTTAAATAAGAGGGAAAAAATGCAGTTGTGTGAAGGTAAGGGGAGAGAGAGAGAGACAGTAGAGAGAGAGAGAGAGAGAGAGAGTCAGCGTGTGGAAGATGACTGCACTAATCAGTAGGCTACCCTCAGGGATCGGTCGGTAGAGGCAAGGACTCCTGAATGAGAGAAAGGTGGGGATAAAGAGGGCATACTTGAGGGGGAGGGAGAAAAAACTAATACAAAACATTAAAGGAACCCGACAACAACTGCATGAAATCTTAAATAATGAAAAAATAAAGTATAGTGAGGGACAGATACAAACACAGATGGGGTAGAAAGATGGCAAAATGGGAAGACAAAGCGAAATGTAGAGGTATATTTCATGGATTGCATCTTAAGTGAGGAGTGAGAGTGTGAGGACTGAATAGTGAAACAAAGATTAGGTATTAGGCATGCCAGGTAGGTCTTTGTTGGAGAGCTCTTGAAAATATTTAAAAAGGTTAGTGTATGAATAAACATTGCTTATCAAGGTCCTTTTACGTGGGGAAAAGAAAGGGATCCTAATGAATAATAAAGAGCTGATGTGACAGGAGAGAAAGCCTTGTGCTCGGTAACACAGTAATGGAACGTTTCCTGCAGGACTTTTTACCACAGAGGACAAGTCATAAACATTAAAATGTGGGATTGGGGAGGAGTCAATATTGTAAAGAGCTCTTGTTATTCATTGTGCAGATTACAGATGGACTGTATATTAGGAGCATGGCGTTCCCATTAGAGAATCCACTGACACATGTTCAGACAGCCTTATTCAACTGTTCCCAAGGTCTCTGTTACAGTTCTGTCACACACATGTAGGACACTGAAACAGTAAGAGGAACAGAGATAGGGATATAAAGGAGTCTCCACTGACACTACGAAGTGGTTCTTGCATAATTTTTTTATAAGCCATAGTTCGTATAATGAAATACATTGTGACATGCATGTTAATTGCCCACTGCTGTGCCGTACAATAAAACAAAAGCAATTTTCTCAGCAGTATTCATCCTGAATATCTAGCAGAATATGTGCGAAATGTCTCTCATTAACATTACTTCTGCTCCTTTTTCAGTTGTTGGTTTAGTTATGAATAAGTTATAATCCATCCTAAAAGCAGTCTCACAATCTATACGGGTTTTACTTACATTCAGATCAATGATTTGTGACTTTAAATGGAAAATGCGCCATCTGACAATGCCCACCCATATTCTGCACCATGCTTGTTAAAAAGCAGTGAAGCGCCACAGCGAAAGCCATCTGAAAAAGCAGAAGATGCCAGGTTTGAAGTCATCTGTCACATATGCGCAGTCTGTGAATCACTCGCAGTCTGCAGAGCCAACTCTCTGAATGTGTGGTTGTTATTTTTCCATCACGTCCGCGAACATATTGAACAGCATTTCCATTACTTCACCTGGTCAGCATGTTAACCTTGCAACACAGAATGAAGTCCATAAACAGTGCCTTGTGAAATATGCGTTTCTGTTTTCCACAGTATTCACAACAAATCATGTTTCACAGTCCCTTTGTTTGTAAATGTAATGTGATGTCACTGTTATTGAAAAGATCTGACAGGTTGTGATTACTTTAAATGGTGAGTCAGTGTTTGTCTCCATCACTTCCTGCTGCAAGTCCTATGTATTTCCCCTTCCCACTGGATTTCTTGCACATTTTTGTTATTGCACATCAAGAAAGGTATACGTTCTCTCGGCGACTGGGTTGGACTAAGGGAATCACATTAATTGACTCAGATCTGCCAGAGAAGCTTAAATAACTCGCTCTGTCACCGTTTATCAATTTGCAACACTCTGAGGCAAAAACGCCACAAGCAGCAAACTGACAGTTTGGTATTTTCCTGAACTTGAAATCTGCTTTGCAAGTCTTGGTGATATTCTGTTGACCCATGTGGAGCAGTGCGAATGATGCACAAGAGGAAGGTTGATTTAAATGAAGCCGTCTAAAGTCAGCTGGTGGTAATCTGGTGGAAATTGAGTGTTGAACATGACACCCAGTTCACACACAGCATATACCTGCTGCAATGGATGACTTTATTAAGAAGGAAATTATGGAAATATTGTATGACACAATTAAGTTTTTAAGACTCTTTAACCCATAAAGACCCAGTGCTGTTTTTGTGGTAGTCCCCAAATGAAATGTTCTCTATTTCTACATTCATATATATATATATATATATATGGCCATTAACGACTTTTAACTAGCTTTTTCAAGTTGACTTATCTGTCAATAAAGTCTGTTGAGTCGACGGGTCATGATCACATTGTCAGTGGAGGACCAACACAGACACACGGCAAAAAACCCCAAAAAAAACACAGATGCGTCTGTCCAGCAAATTGTATGAAAGTTCACAGCAATGTAGCAATGTCCACT
>CM035785.1:44000459-44027959 GCA_020466265.1 Siphamia tubifer | reverse complement strand
AATGGAACAAAATAATAGTTTTGTGTCTTAACATGTTAAATAATTTTTTTTCCCCCATTCAAAAGGCATTTTAGTGAAATAAATATAACAAAAACAACTCTTCTTCTCTGTGATGAAATGGTTTTACACCTCAGCAGGTCTTTCTTTGTGGAGTCGATGAAAATGAATGATTTAATATTTGTATAATATTTGTAATGTATTATTTATTAAAACCAGTCACATTTCATCTGAAGTGCAATGTCAGGTCTTTTTCTGAGACAACCACATTTCTATTGTCTGCTGTACTAAACTTGAAATGATCCGAGGACTTATTTAGGAGATAAGTGTTGATTTTATTGCACAAACTCCAGATGAGACAAAAGGTTATGTGTAAAACAGCAGAACAGGTCGGGATTGAATGTAAGCAGCGACAAAGAGACACCGTGTCGAGGTCTGAGATAAGCTTAAATGAAATTTCAGGAGCATTAGTTACATCTGATTACAATCTATTTCACCTCAGTGCTATTGATATGATGTTTTGATCTTATTTTCCCACATTTTTTTGGCACAGAAAACAAATGATGGATAACTAAGAGATGTCTTGGTGCATTCCAGCTCACTGTGGGAAAATCAGTGCAGTATTTTGGAGTTGGATTTGTGATACAGCGGTCATGCCAGTAAAACTGTGGTTTTAATTGCGCCCCTGTGTGTGAGCAGGTGAGGGGGAGGCTATTCTGTGTGTTATATTTTGATGAAGTGCAGGTGAGTGGGCACATGTTTATGCATTTTCAAGTTGTCCATGCAGATTTACAGAAAGCAGCACTGTGGTCTGTGGAAAGCCCATTTTTATGCTCTGTGCAAAAGTGAAATATGTTTGATGTCTCACACAGTTTATGTCCTGTACCGAAATGACAGTGTTCTTGAGAAGCAAAAGGATGAATACTATTTCATAGGTGACCTTAAGAGGAGTTTTCAAAAGATGTCATTGTGTTATGATTTTAGAAGATAGTAAATATCTTTAAGTGTTTTCTGGGTGTTTTAATGCCACAGATGTTGCTTACCTGTCTTTATTTACAATAAAAACAACCTAAATTAATTCTTAGAGACTGAAAGCTCAAGTATGCTTGGAGCAGAAATTGCAGTTGAACAGGAAATGGTTTACATATACAAATAAGGATAAACAAAACATAAAAACCCAGTCATCCATCCTGAATGAAATGCAATCCTTGAAAGACAAATTAAAGAGCGCAAAGTCTAAATTAAAAGAAGAAGCTTTTGAGATCAGTTAACCAAACAAACATGTCATACAGCAAATTAGTTAACCTGGCATTTTAAGATATTTTTAAAACTGTCGTGAAATCTGTACAAATACCACATGAATTTCTGAATGCAGGGGTGGAGTCAGCCTGTTTTTCAGCTGTGTTTTGTACAAAAACTGGTCCATTTTTTCCATGAAAGAGGAATTGGAATAAATGAAACAACGCCTTTTTTGTTGGTTCTAAGTTCAAGTAACTGAAAACGCATCAGTTTAACAATATGTTTAATTAACTTTTTAATCACATAAAGATTTCGAAGATAAAACATACAGTATGATACAGATGAAAATCTATTTACCTTTGTACAGGAGCAATAACTTGAAATTGAAATAATAAAAAAATCGCATTTTTCTTCCCAAAAGTGAGGTGGTCTATTGTGAGGTAGAGGCAGATACAGAAAAAAAATGTATATACAGTATACATACATAATATCCTTCTCTGAATTGTCATATTCTTGAATGCTTTTACAGAACATACTGTGCATTACAGTCATATCTCACAACACAATATCCACTTTAATCTGAACTACCTCTGAAGGTTAAAGAGCATGAAAAGTACCAAGGTAATCAGATAGCAAATAGGTCAGTCTGTGTCATCAGAGGTTTAGATCAACAGGTGGTGCTTCAGACTGCAACATGGAAGAATGGGGTTTGACTCCCAGCTGTTATTTCAGCATATTTTCAAATGGGTGGCGGCAGCATTTAGGGCACCAAGAGGTAAATCTGCCAGCTTTACACTAACTCTTTAGTAGCTTTATTTTTCTTTAACCTGGCCTTTTCAGCTCTACCTGGCCTCCATCGACACCGACTGATGTGCACTACTGCGTCCAGATAAGGCGACTCTTGGGCCAAACTGACTTAAATATTTGGAAGGACATTTGGAGCCCAAGTGATGTAGGGGCTGCACTGTCAGATGAATGGAGAATGAATGCAAGAAGAATATTATAGAAGGGACAGATGACCATCAACATTTTTTTTCCCATCCATCCAACCAGCCCAAGCTCTAGATTAACATGAGCCCATCTGGAATCCAGTGAATCCAGCGTCACTACATGTAGCAAAGCTATTAGTTAAACTACATATTCCGCTAGCTTGACTGTAGTGTCACTGCTTTATGAATCAAGTAACTTTCCTGTATTTACGTAATTTTTTTGGCGTAGCGTCTACAAAAACTACAAATTCCAGGACATGACTGAGAAAAACTGAGGTTTTCTCTGCAGTAGACTATGTATGATTTTGAAACAACAATCAAAGTGAACAAAATGTTTTCAACATGTTCATGTGGGAGCTTCCATTCTGCTTATTCCATGGACTGTGTCTATGGAAACATACAGCAGTGGAATTAGACCAACCCAGACTGACACACACACATGATGAAGGAAACAGAAGGAGAGCAACAACAGCAGTCAACTGACCTTACATCGTGGCCTTATCTGTCAGAGATAAAGTATGTGTTCAGATGTGTGCTTTGAAACCCCAAAACCAAACTGTTGTTGACGTCATAGTTATCGAACACCAACCTAAGAACCCACATTCAGGTGAATCGTTCATTTTCCTCCTGCAGTAGTGAAGTGTCTTTGTATAACACGCAACTCATTTTATTAAATATTAGAAATTAGTAAAAAAGAAAAGAATAACATCATATTGAATATTAAAACCAGCTAGCTAGGCAGAGGGAAACTAGCCAAATGGTAGTAAGTCCTAGAACTTTTAAATAAATGTACAGTGTCATTTTGAATTAAAATTGTCACAACCTGAAGTAGCTTCTGATGTAGTGAACTACTTTTGCCACATTTGTGTAGGTAGTAGCTTTTGTATAGTGAAGCTTAATTTATTGTTGTGTAACTAGGGTGACCATTCGTCCGGATTTCGTCTGGACAGTCCGGTTTTAGAGCCACCTGTCCAGCCGTCTGTCAAGTGTCCGGTTTTTTCACATTTTGTCCTCCTTTCATACAGTTGTCCACCACCGTTACATTAATCGTCATAAATCCCCACCCGCACGCAGCCGAAGCAGCGCAAGAATTGGACACAGTGAAGGCTGTCCTAACTTTACGGCTTTTGTCCTCCTTTTTGGACACAAGTGTCCTCCTTTCTTCTTTCATGCCATTGGTCACCCTATGTGTAACTGATAGCTTAGCTCGCGACACTTTACAAGTAACTTGCCCAACACTTCTGGAATCCTCCTAAATCTCCCAATTTGCCACAGCACCATCGTGTGAATGTCTGTACATCAATGTTTTACTGTGTTTCAGTCAATGAATGTAGGTTGAATTTATTGTTAAGGTCACTAACACAAAGAATATATAACTTACAACAAGGTAGGGTTGTCAAAAAAAATCGATTTTAGATACTAAATCGATATTGACCCTTGGTATCTAATTAGATACTAAGTTGCTGGAAAATCGATTTTTGTTTTTATGGCGCGTCGCTGCTTTTTTGTAGCGGGTAAATTCTAAACAGGCATCAACGCGGTCAGCTCTGGCACAGCCGTAATGCCGGCGTGTAAGTTAAAGTCTCTTTTTTTCTCCAGCTGCCTCTGACAGCACACGGGATGACGCCAGTGCGACCACAGACCTATACACTATTTCTATAGGTCTGTGATTGCGACCATCCGATGCAACTTTGCTTTTAAAGGCCTCGATATAGTCGAACGTCTATGCGCGCGGGCGGCAGCCAGGCGGTAGCGCATTGTATCACGTTACCACCACGGAGGCCACCGTGAGCATGTCAACCTATCATTTTTGACGTGCGTGCTGCTAGTCCCGCAAGGGGACCGCGGTGGTCTCCGCGGTGGTCACATGATGCAATACACTGCCGCTCGCGCACATAATCGCTCGACCATAAAGAGGCTTGCAGTTAGCACTGCAGAAGGGCTTGAGCAAAAAGATAGGCCTACCTTAACTTGCCTAGAGATAGGCATGCATTTATTCTGCACCCGCACTCACTACCTTTTTTTTAGCAGTCCATGGAGGAAATTTTAAAAGGAATCCCTCACATCTCCAGTATCGAAAGTAGTATCGAATATCGAGTATTATCCTTAGTATCGGTATCGAGTTGGAAATTTTAGTATCGTGACAACCCTACAACAAGGTATGTATGTATATTTAACAGATTCATACTTCATAGTTCAGACCAAGGACAGCATATCTCTCCTTGGCCTATGTGTGAATATGCTGTTTCTTCATAAAAAAAAAAAACCTATGGAACACCTATAGTTATGTCTTTGTGGTATTCATCACATTACAAGTAACAAGCTGAGCTTATGTAGAACCCACGCACCCTGATGTGAAAAAGGAAACAATAAAGATTTAAGTGACAAAAAAAAATGAATCCATGCATCCTCAACAGATGTACGTGTCTCTGTAACAGAGATAGCACTTAGGCTATTTATTCAGTGTTGCATTTGAAACCATTTACACCCAATGTAATGTATAAACACTGCCTGGCCAAAAAATGTGACGCAAATGATATTTAGTTGGATCACCTTTAGCTTTGATTACAGGATGCATTCCCTGTGGCAATGTCCCAATACATTTTATAACATTTATTGCCATCCAGAGTAGCAATACTGTTTGGCAAGAACATGTACTGATGAAGGAAACGCTGCCAAGGTTTAGATCTGGCCAATACATGTGTGAAAATGAAGTCTCATGCTTCCTGGGCTGCTTTTTCACAGCCTGATCCTGATAAATTCTGGTGTTGCCATACGTCTGTGTCATCAGAGAGAAAAAAAAGACAATGATGTTCAGACCTGGTCGTTTAATATTTTGAGCTTCAGTTGCCCTCATAACATTCCTGAACCAAAACCTCATCAACAGGCTCAACCCCAGATCTGTATGCTGCCCCACATAGGCTTGTATTGTGGGTACTATGCATGATGGGTAATCACTTCATCCCTGTTGCACCCATCATTCTGGAACACGATCAATCAGAACTCAACAGACCACATGACCAGTTTTCTATTTAAACAGTCCAGTCTTTATGTTATCTACCAAATAGATGTTTAAGAAAAGAGAAGATGATCAAAACACCAGCTACAGTTTCAGCTAAAACATATTAATCACTACAGTAAATATCCAATAAAAGGATTTGAAAGTTGATTCGAGGTATTCAGGTGCTTTTAGGTGTGAATATTTTGTTCTCAAATGTTTGGCTTGTGACTGCATTTGAAGTTTAAAGTAAACTTTATTAATATAGCACCCATCACAGCAGCCACAGAGTAAAGTACAACAGCGTAGCCTACAGAAAAACAGTGAAAGGTTCTGTTGTACTGTATGTGTTCTGTATGTTCTAGTTACAAAATCATAAAGACAATCAAAGAAAAAGGAGAACCTCCAGTACAAAAAAGTATGCCTTGTTTGGATTTTACTTTATTTTGTTAGCTGGCTGTCTAGCTTCACAGTTACGTGTCTTGAGGAACAACACAGCTGACATTATTTTTAAGGATATTGATACGGCAGCTGTACTCAAAAACCGGTGTTCTGTCAAAATGAGCATCCCCATCGAACTGAGCTACCAGCAGACCATAAGACTGCCTGCCCTAACCCTTATTGACGTACCTATAGCGTACAACATCTAGCATCTGGCTGTGTTTTTTTTTCCTTTTTTTTTGATTGATCATGTAATAGGTCACTATAATATGTTGCAAATAAATGTTAATTTTAGATGACGTTTGGGCTATAATGTATATTATTATGGACAGAGGCAGAAAAGCCAAGTGTACATAATTGCAAAAAGGGAGAATTGTATTTTCATTGGTCAGTCCAGCTTGTATTTATAAGGCTGACAATTAATACTGAACAAACAATAATTCAAATTATGAATTATGAAAGAGCTTCAGCATCTGAAAGTGACCACAATGAACGTTTAACAGATAAACAGTTTGTCTGTTATGTATTGTATTATCTATTTTCTCTGTTAATTCATAATTAATTTTTTTGTTAGTAACCTTTTTTTAATTTTAGTTTGATCAATTACTAGAAATTTAAGGTGACCCCATTTCAATCCTGCAATGTTGAAAAAACACTGCTCGATCTAGTTACATTTTTAGGAACCACCATTAGAAAAATGAAAAAAAAAATGAGAAAAAAATTCTACAAACCGCAGCTCAAAACTTAATGGCTGTTATGATTAATCCTAAAATGTGACTGGAATAGTTATCTTTTAAATATTTTCACTTCTGATTTCAGGGTTGTGCAAATGTATGCACTTCTAATTAAAACACTTTCCAGTCTCTTTTAGCTGCTTCAATTGTAGGGTTTGCTTTAATGCTTTACTCTAAAATAATCTGCCTGAATATTTCACAGATTAATTAATGAATAAGAACTTTATAAAAGGTTGAGCATTAATAAGTTGTACTTTTATTTAAATTGAGTGTAGTGCCACTTTATTATGGGCTTCTGGTCCAGAGTATTTGAAGCCTTTTTTTTTTTTTTTGTTGAGTTCATTGTTTGGGAAACCTAACCCCAGATGGTTACATAATAGGTAATATAAAATGATGAAGATGATAAAAGCATGGCATGCATAAATAATTAGGCAGGTTTTCGAGGTAAACAACATGGTATTAAGATCAGCCTTAATGATCTTAGACACCGTGCATCAAATTATAATCATACATTATGATTATATCTATATCTATCTATATCAATATCTAAATATCTGAACTGGTTCACTTTGTCGGTGTTCTGCAAGTATCTATGAATATGCATTTTTTATTTTTCTTTTATTGTTCTTTATATTTTATTACTATCTTTCCTGTTCATTTGCTGATAGACTTGAACTCTGTGCGTCCGGTGCGTGGGGGTTTGAGCCCTGGTCGCTGTGTGTGCGTCCAGGTGTTGGTTTGTGTTGATTGGACGGGCTGGTCCATGGGTGGTACCGCAACCATGGTATCATTGCTCATCTGGCCGGCCCGGGTCCAGACGAACTGGACCCAAACATGCACCACAGCTGTTCATGGACCAGGACCTAAAGCACATGGTCCACTTTGATTCTCTCCATCTGATCTTATTTCATTGGTGTCATGTTTCTTTTTCTCTCCCTCAACTTTTTCAGGTTCCATTTATTTCTCCTCTTCCTCTTGGTAGAATACAGAAGAGAGGGGGGTGGAGTCAGCTGTGGCTCATTTCTAGTATAAAGCAAGTGTTTTGGAAAGGCCTGTTTCAAGCTCTTGTATCTTTTCATCAATGTCGTATTTTGACCAAAGCATGTCACAGACACCAGGGAAGTGTGTTCAGTTGTAGAAAATGGGCATATGTCCCTTTGAAATGTGTCGTTACTAATTAACCCACAGAACTGGCTTCTCTTGTCGTTTGTTGACCCGCTTAGTAAATCTGGACATAATAATTTGTTCACCAACAAGTTGGTACAAGAAGAGACATTTGGCACTGTCCCACTCATTCAGCCATAAATTGAAGTGAATTCGTAACAAAGGGTTTTTTTCCGAGTGTTAGTCACAGGTAACGATTTTTCCTTTGCTTTTGAATCATTCCCTCTCTGTGATGCAACTGAACAGAAAACCACAGGCCTCAAAGAAAATCTATCATGGAGCCTCATGTAATATTCTTTTCAACTTTTACACAGTAGTTCCTCAATTAGAGCAGATTTATTAAAGAGAATGTGTCCAACTGTGGTATTTTTCCACAAAGAAAAGAAAGAAAAAAAAAAAAAGTCCAGAGAAAGTCCCGTTGACATTGTGGTTAAAAACCAATCGTCGATTGTATATTGGTGCATTAAAGGTTTGAAAAATGTCTTATAATAATAATGATAACAATAATAATAATAATGATGATGATGGTGGATTGGATTTCTACAGATTTTCTATGAATGCTTACTCAAAGCACGTACAGTGGATCCATTATTCATTCACTCACACATTCACACTCTGGGGGTGGTAAACTATATATCAGCTGCCCTGGAACAGACTAAGGAATTGTGGCTGTCAATTTGTGCCTACGACCCCCTCACCCACCACCAAACATTCATATTCATACATACAGACACTGGTGTGAGTAGCAGCACTGAAGGCAAGAATGGTCTTTTACCCATGGACATAACAGCACACGACTCGGAGAGAAGGGATTCAAACCCCAAACCCTTCAGTTAATGGATGATCTGCTCCACCTCCTGAGCCACAGCTGTTTTTAAAATGTAGATCCACCAATCAGTTGTAACATTTGGATCACTGACAGACAAAATGCTATTAAGGTGGAATATTTTCATTACAATAGGACCTGCGGTGGGTGGGATATATTAGGCAGCAAATGAACATTTAGCCCTTGAAGCTGATGTGTTACAAACAGGAAAATGAGCAAGAGTAGGTGTCTGAGTAATATTGAAACAGAATCTTCAGGTCTTGTTCAGTCCCAATGTAAAATGGTTCGTACCTACATGTACCAGAACTATCCAAACGTCATAACTGAATCTCAACCAAACAATGATATATAGGAGTTAAACCTCTCTACTATTATGTAGGTTTCCTGTTTTCCACAAAATCAACTCTGATCTGGGGTCTTAAAAGTCTATCACACCTTTCATGGCAATTTAATTTAATTAATACCATAAATGCAAAATGTAATCTTTAATGTGCTATTGGAGGACCTGTTTAGAATGTATTACTTTTGTGAAAATTTTCAAAATGTTTTACTATCACGTTATAAATCAAGGTCAGTGAAGTTAACATGCTTGGTTACTCACCTTTAAATTGTAATAATGAAGACAATTTAAAGATTTATGATGGGTTCAGCCAGGGGTCTTAATAAATTGATGGGTTAAGGCCGCTGTTTGTAGAGAAAATACAAGAAAAGCACATGTAAGGTGAAAAGGACATCAAAACAACATTAGCTCTGATCCAGACTCCTGTGTACATCCACATTATTTGTTTGAATATCATCCCTTACATTAGTACCATTATGTC
Organism: Siphamia tubifer; assembly: GCA_020466265.1. Taxonomy (NCBI): domain Eukaryota; kingdom Metazoa; phylum Chordata; class Actinopteri; order Kurtiformes; family Apogonidae; genus Siphamia; species Siphamia tubifer. The sequence continues at coordinate 44,018,750 of CM035785.1, read as the reverse complement.
ATGGTACCTAACAAAGCAGGTACATTCACTGTTCATGCAGTGGTCGACCTTAAAGACCCTGTAGACCACATGGGACTGTTTGAGTCAGTGTCTTGTAATGTATGTGTGAGTAACCAAAATAAAAATAGTCACAGGGTTAATCATCATCTAACCCTATGTGATTTAGCCAAATTTATTATGAAATGACTTCCTGATTTTGGTATTTTTCTGTGAAAATTAGTTGTTTTCCTACATTTAATTTGCCAATCATATAGCTGGCCAAACAGTGTCAAAGTAAAAGTTTAGGTTATTGAATCAAAACAGAAAAAAAAATCAAACCAAAATATATTATGGATTGAACAACTTAACTTTAAACACTGTCATTTTTCAAACTAAAATGGTTTCACTGGTGAATTAATTTAGTAGAAAATAGCAGTTTTCTTACATTCTTTCTTTACAACAAAGCTTCTGATCATCTTTATGGGTCATACTGTATCTCATAACCCTGAAAAATAACAAACTGCATGTTAGACCAATTATTTAAACACATTGATTGGAGTAATATTTACTAAGGTAAGATCAAGTTAAATGTCTGTTTAGGTCTTAAAGGCTTAACCAAGGATGGTAATGAGAACATATTTTATGATATGATAATAAAGATGATAAGATATTACATAAGATATTGCTCCTGGAATGTATCTTCCACATGACTGTACTTTTCACTTGTATTTCCAAGCAACCAACAAACACAACTTGAGTTCAGATAATGACACCTTTAAAATCTCGTTGTGTTACATCAACTGTCTCTTAAGTGATGCACTAGATTTGTGCTCATTAGCAGCAGAGATTTTACACTTAAGAATTTAAAATTTTCAGCAAATTAGAAGCTATAAACTTCCTACTGTGAAGATTTTTTTTGGCAAAGGTTTTGACAACATAATTGGTAAACATTGTGATTGAAAGGATGGCAGGGGAGCTGTTAACTTTTGAAAATGTGCAGTGTTTTGCAGGTGAAAATGAGGGGGGGGGGTGTTGCAAAAATACTTTGCATAAAAGTAAACATTTATTACAGCAAGTAATAAGGGAATATGCAGTAGAGGATGCTTGTTTGGGTAGGGGTCTCAAACCCATTTTGTTTTCAGGGTGTCACACTCAACGTGATTTGTATAACAACCTATAAATAATGACAACTCCAAATGTTTGTCTTTATTTTAGTGCAAAAGCAATGCAAAGCAATTTCCCAACTGTGTGATCAATAAAGTACAGTAATACCTCCATTTACAAAAGACCCAACTAACAAATAATACAAGTTATGAAACATCTTTAAGTTAGCTTTATGTACCTGAAGAAAATGTTATTTTAATTTTAAAAATGTGACGTTAATATTAATGTTATTGTTAATATTTTTGCCTCAGATAATCATTTCTACATGTGCATTATGGACTGGAGCTACAAACACTTTGTAACAGAAGCAGAGAATTATTCAAATTGTGCTTCATTTTCTTTAGACATTTCAGGTTGTTCATATTTATTCTGGTTATTTACATTTTATTGTTACAGGATAGTTTGTAAATATAGATATTTTCATAAGTTAATGTGATCTTTTGCACTAAAACAAAGAAAAATTTGAAAGTTGTAATTATTTATATGCATAGTCTAACAGTATTTTTGTTCACATCAAATCGAGAAGAAAATATGAAGTCACTATTTTTTGTAGGTTCTTACCTCTGCCAAGGAGGTTATGTTTTTGCAGGAGTTTGTCTGTCTGTCACTTTGAAAACGGACAGACAAACTCTGGCAAAAACATAACCTCTTTGGCGGACCTCTCTTCATTCAGAGGGGGGAGGTCTCTCAGAGTGCTTTTCTAGTTATGTTAATATTTTACTGTAGAACATATTGCTCGTGGAACCTGAACTAAAATGAGTTCCACAGCTTTGACTAAGGAATTGTTGCACTTTGCAAATCCATCCCACAGGTTGGATTTAAACCTTTGGTGGGGTGCATTTGGCTCCTGGGCCACATGTTTGAGACTGAGTACTGAAACATATTTACTGCTGCCAATGAGGTTATGTTTTTGCCAGAGTTTGTCTGTTAGTTAGCAAGATAACTAAAAAAAAATGTACTGAAATTATCAGGGTAGGTTGGTAATGGGGAAATCTGGAAATGATTAGATTTTGGTGGTGCCTTAGTGGAGGTCTGCGCTCCTCCACTAAGTCCTTTCCTAGTTAGTTGTGTAAAATTCTGCTGAATTAATAGCTCAATCATTCATTTTCTGAACCTGCTTTATCATCATTAGAGTCATGGGTGTTGCTTGGAGCCTATCCCTGCCACTTAAAACCAGAGGCGGGTTACACCTTGGATGAGTTGCCACTTCATGACAGGACTGACATATAGAGATAAACAATCACTATCACACCTACAGGCAATTTAGATGAACCAGTTAACCTATCAGTGCATGTTTTTGTGTTGTGGGAGAAAGCCAGAGTACCTGGAAAGAACCACGCAGACATGAGGAGAACACACAAACTCCACACATAAAGGTCCCACTATCATCAATTAATGTTAAAATCGAACCCAGGACCATCTTGCTGTGAAGTGCCAGTGATATTTTTCAGACACACTCCTTCTTTAATTCCTATTTATACACATCAGTTATTACTTTAGCCCAGGTGCAATTATTACATGCATACTGAGTCCAAGTGACACTTTACTTATATCAAGAATAAATCTTTTTTTTTTTTTTTCCAATCACTTCATGTGAAGGGGTAAAAAAAAAAAAAATGTCTTTCCTACTTTACGAATAACAAAGTAGCACTCAGTAGAAACACTAATTATAACTAAGTAGAGGAGATATATGCAAAAGAACAAACTGTGGAGTGTTAAAAAGTATCATATCATTCTGAGAGTCATTTATTTGTATTTCACAATATGTATTTATTTATTGTTGGTTTTGTAATGATCTAATGACCACGCTTGCACATTTTTAATCTCTGTATTAAGATGCAGTCTGTCTGTGACGTATGTACAGCAGGAAAAACTAGGCTTCTCTAAAGCACAACTGTCATATTTAGTGTGACCTCCCTTAACCTGTTTATTTAGATAATATGAAATTTATTGCATAGACTTTCCAATGTTTTCTATCAGATTTCATTACACACATTTGTTTCTAATTACTTGCGCTGCTTTTTGTCATGGGGTCAACTCATTTAGTTCATTGTGTCTTTTCCTGTATTTTCTTGTATCTGAAGAAAGGAGTGAAAAATAATTCTGTATGTATGCTGAGTTTAATTCTCCAAAAAAAAACAAAAAACAACAAAGCTAAAGGTAACATTTTGCACAGTAATGTAATGTCAGTAAATTAACATTCACTTGGCATTCATGGTAAAAGACAAATCAATGATGTTTTATAAAGGGTATGTTATAATTCTTGACATGTCGTTCGCTTCATATACAAGCAGACGTCCATGTAAAGGTGTCATAAATCATCACAGCTGCCAGGCATCACTGTGAACTCAGGATCATTAATTTACTCAATTCTCATTGTTTCCTCTTTATTGTTTTATTATTATTGTATTATTTGAAAAAGTAACCTTTTCCCCTCGGATTCTGTTTTGATCCAATATTTCTTCTTCTGTCCCTTTTAAACAACGTGGGCCAGTAAATCAAATGTTTATCTAAAAAAAAAACAACCTAAAAAAAAAAAATCATTTGATGTTGGTAGAAAGATGTATGGACTAACTGTTTCAACTTTCTGTGTTAAATCCTCAGATGTGTGATGTGATAAAATGGAAGAATTTCCATCGCCTCCAGTTGCTTTTGGTGATCAAATATATGTGAAAACATGTCAAAAAGCACACTAACAAAAAAAAAAAGTACAAGGTAAGTCAGATAGCAGAGACTTTCACAAAAACTAACAGTTCATTTTTGTTTCTTGTTCTGCTGTAAACCACAGACAAACCACAGATGATGACCTGTTTTCATCCTTTTTTTTTGCAGTTTTTGCCACTGATTAATTTTACAGATTGTTTCCATATTTAAAAAAAAAAAAAAGGTTTTAGGGCATATCCACAATGTATTGATCTTTGGTCAGTTTTTTTTTGTTTTTTTTTTTAGCAATGTTTCATAAATAATCTGTCCATCTTGACATAACTGAAACACATGTTGCATGACCAGGGGGCTGATAATGCCACCACTGCACCAAGGCTATTATCACCATTTGCTTGAATCACAGCTTGCCTCCCTTGAATATGGAATAGCAGTAGTTTTAATAAAATATAAAACATAACTGAACAGCTGTGATGTAGCTCCAACCAGGACAGAGATGCCTGTAATTCAGTATCCACATTGAATTAACAGCTGTTACTCAAGGCTGAAGGAACAAATCATGTGACACAACCATGAACCAGGGAAGGACATGTGGGGACCAAGGAGAACCAATCAGACAATAGGTGCAGGATTTGGATTATCAAAAATCTCCTACAACACAGGTATAGTCTGAATGCTGCCAGGTGTAATGTAATGGATGAATGCAATCATAAACAAGCGGTACTGGGCACAACAAAGCCCACCACTCAAACATTTATGCTCTTAATGTAAATCTCCCTCTCAAAAATGTGAGACTATAGGTTTGATATTTAAAGGTCAAAGGTCAACAATAGTCACTGAGTACTTATTACAATTAGTGATAAGTTAGTACTGATTATCATTGGAAGTCTCCAAGACGAATAAGTCAAAAGTTATATCGAAAATTTGATTTTGACCTTGACCTTTGACCTACAGTCTTCAAATGTGTCCTTCAAGGTTCTGATGTAAATGCATATCAACAGTGAGATCAACGCATAATCTATATGCAAAATTGAGTATACATGAATTAAAAGGACATTCCTCATTTACCCTATCATTATAGTGAAAGCACATTTTGGTGACCTTGGCCTTTGACCTACATTCACCAACATTTAACTGGATCTACCTCACACCTGTCAGCGATATTAACTAGCACTAAGCATTAATTAACTAGCACTAAGCATTCATTTACATATTATCTGTCTATATGTAACTTTACAGCAAAATTATCTGTGTGTGTGTGTGTGTGTGTTGTTCGTTAACTTGTCAAATAACCATATAACATTAACTTTTCTGACTAATGCTAATCACTTAAATTTACTTGTATAACTCAATATAAGAGTTGGTTTAATACCAAATGGCAGTCTGAAGGAGAAAGTTCAAGTATCATTGAAAAAGAGAAGCTATGAAGTTGAAGTGAGAGCAAGTACACGTAGCTGGCGGACTTAAAGGAGACCTGTTATACTCAGTTTTAACTATCATTATGTGGGTTTTGAGCACCTACAGAGTAGCTTTGCATGATTTCCAGCTCAAAAAACTCCATAATTATATCATACTCTGTGTGAGGAGTTCAGTTTGTTCCCCTCTGGTCGCTACTCCGCACAGAGGTGCAGGACAAATAGACTCAAAATCTCGTTCCTTCCCACCTCGATTGGATGGGTCAACAGTCTGTTGATCGGCCCCATGTTGAACTTTTTGTGCACTTGTGTTTTTCTCGTGTGTTTGTTTGTGTATTAATGTCTCTGCTGGATGTAAAGCAAATTGCCCCTCACGGGGATAATAAAGTTGTTCTACTACTATTACTACTACTACTACTATTACTACTATTACTACTACTACTACTATTACTACTATTACTACTACTACTACTATTACTACTACTACTATTACTACTACTACTATTACTACTACTACTATTACTACTACTACTATTACTACTATTACTACTATTACTACTATTACTACTACTACTACTACTACTACTACTACTACTACTACTACTACTACTACTACTACTACTACTATTAGTATACTACTACTATTAGTACTACTACTACTACTACTACTACTACTACTACTACTACTATTACTACTACTTTTACTACTATTAATACTACAATTACTATTACTACTACTACTATTACTACTACTACTATTAGTACTACTACTACTACTACTACTATTACTACTACTTTTACTACTATTACTACTACAATTACTATTACTACTACTACTATTACTACTATTACTACTACTACTACTACTACTACTACTATTACTACTATTACTACTACTATTACTACTACTTTTACTACTATTACTACTACTATTACTACTACTACTACTACTACTACTCCCAATCCAATCCGATTTCTGCCTATGCCTGAAATGCTCGGTTTTGGCTTCTGGCCAATCTTGCTGTTCTCTGATTGGCCAGCTCAGTGGATTCCTCTGGGGGGGGCAGAGCGAGAGGTTTTCGGGTCTGTCCCCATATGTATTTACTGTGTGATACTAGTAGGCTAACATAGGCTACTGTACACAGAGCTATCAAGTCACACGCTTTTCAGTAATTATATAAATTTCTGTGACGCACCGCTCTCACTATTGAACCAGGAGGTATCAAGAACGTTAATATTTTGGACTACTCACAAGTTACGTCACAGTTTGAATTATATGCTGGGTGGGTGTGTTTTGGAGCCGGTTCCACGCTGTTGGAGCATTTGTCCCAATTTGACGCTTGAGCCTAATGTCAGGTTTTGTACACATCTCACAATGAGTTGTTTAAGTGGCAGGAAACCATGTTGCAGTATCATAGCATAAACACTATAGCTCATGTTTTGTAATTTTGCTGAGGTTTGTAGTCGACAACCAACATTATAACATCATATGTATGAAGAAAAACATGGATGGCATAATAGGTCTCCTATAAGGAGGTAATAATAAAGCTAAGGGGGAGTAAAGGGAGGAGTCTGGTGATCCAACATATGTGGTCACTTCCATGCTGATTGTTCATGTGGATTTTTTTTTTTGTGCATATGGACTTTTCTTGATATAAGTGTATGTCAGATTTCAGTATAAAATCCACATCTTTGTATATGAGGCCCAGGATTTGATATTTAACTGCATGCTCATCATTTTACAATCTTATCTGTTTCCATGGGGATCCACACAAGCTGGACTTTTTACAGATCTTCACTTTGGAAAGAAAAAAAAACAATTTACATGTGGAAGAAAAATACCTGTTTGACATACTATCTACATGGGTGTGGACAGAACAAGAAAAAAAAAAATCATGATTCTTGGCACATGCCCTAACCTTTCAAGTTTTATTAAAATTGTCACAGTGGTATTTAGTTAATCCTGCTGACAGACAGATGGATAGACAGACAGACAAACAGGAGTGATCACATCACCTCGTTGGCGGACGTAACATGTTCATTCTGTAACCACATTACAGGGAATTATCTACTGCATCCAACATTTATGGTGCATTAGCTGAAAGGATACACACACTAGAGCCTAACTAGAGGACGCTCTCAACAACACAGGTTAAGTGATTCTTTCAGGGCAACCACATTGATCAGAGGAGAGTAGGAACTGTGACCATATGGTGGTCATAGGTCACAGAGACACAGCAGACAGAGGTCCACAGAGAGCTTAAACAAACCTAGGCTGGCAGGTAAAATTAAAAACAGCCTGTCAAAATGCAAACAAAATTAACGGGCTGCTTTAATCCCAAGAGACTCTGGCACTCGCAGGTGCATATCTGTCTACGTTTTGGCCCCTGGCCTTGGTCTGGCAGAGGAGCAGAGCATAAGGTAAATGAAGTGGAGAACATGGTTGGGGGCTGGTGGGTGGCAGGCGGAGGGCAGAGGGGTGCCAGCCTGCCAGTCCCCTTCATGGACACGGTGGGTTAGAGGGCAATGGAGACAGTGTCTATGACGCTGAAACAGTCCTCGACATCAAACAGCATGAGGTCTTACAAGGCTCATTAGGGAAGAGGCTGCGAGTCTTTAAGCCCTCTCTTTATTGTGTTGGACACAAACATGCAATTTTGTTTCCATGGAGAATCATACTGCTCATCTGCAGGATGGACGACGTGGAAAAAAAGAGAAAGAAATCACTCCTCAAAGCACTTCCTTTAGCCCTTTGTCAAGCAAGTGACTATTTTTGGTCATTTCTGCACGTTACAAGACAGTGCCTGGGCTTATTTTCATGGGAGTTTTTATTCCTCTTTAATACAGAATAAAGATGAATTCTGCTTTAAGATGACCATGCAAACATTCGATTTGAAAATGACTACTTTTAATTAAACTTTGTTCAGAGTCATGTCACTTGTTTATGACACTTTTAATTTCGAATTAAATAATTTATTTGATATAAATAATAATATAATGTGGTTTATTCCTCTTTAATGCTACTCTCGTCACTCTGCATATATATATATATATATATATATATATATATATATATATATGTGTGTGTGTGTGTGTATATATATATATATATATATATATATATATATTTTTTTTTTTTTTTTTTTTTTTTACATTTTTTTATTTATTTATTTATTTTCTCTTCTTGAGACGATCAAAATAAATTAGGTTTTTTATCTGAGTGAGCTGCTACTTCATAAATGTGTCATTAATTCATTAAAATACCAATTCATTTAGAGTTCACCAGGGTCTTTTACTGACGAGAGAATTAGCTGATTCATCCATTCTAATGCTAACAGGGTGATGGCCAATCTGAAGCTCTGAAGGTGACAGCAGTCCTTTACATTGCCTGAAAAAAGATACCTCCAGCCTCCTGAATCCATCATTTTGTTATTATACTTTCTCAGCAGTATTCAGATACGTTGTTGGGTCAGACATAATTAGTTTTTACTTTGAATCCAGTCAAACAGGTTGGTGGTTTAGAAAGTGTTATCGTCTAATGCATTCATTACGAAGACATGATCTGGGACTTATCTTCTTTTCATATCAGAAAATTCTATAATATTAAGCCAACTATGACTAATAAAACAAGCTGAAACTCATGTCCTTAATCATAGTTACACGTACGACATAACACATGTGGAAATCTGGGTTCAGTTTTAGCATTGTATAATAAAATGCGCAGGCGGTGTGTTTGTCCTGTCAAATAGATTGTACTGAATGGAGCGTATCACCACTCTATGGCAGCTCCACGGCTCGTCCTGAGGAGAATGTCCTGAGCACTGCCCCCCTCCGTCTGGCCATTGTCATTTAGCATCTAACTTTTTAAAAGGCTGTGAATCTTGCAGTAAATTCTCTCTCTGTTCTGCCAGTTGCCATGCTTCATTGCTGTGTGTTTTGGATTGGCAGTTTTATATTTGTATAGTGGATTTGTGTGCTTTTGTATTAGCAATTGTTAGTTTGTAAATATAACATTAATTTAATATTTAATATCTAATTTAATGGACCTTTTTCACAGTAAGCTGAAATACGTCATAGGAGAGTTTCCGAACTGCCTGTTAAACGTGAAGACATTAGAAAGCCGGTAACATGGAGAGAGTATCTTCAAGGTCATGAAGAAATTTACCACTTTTAACATTTGCAGATATTGGGAAAATCGTGGAGGAAAATTCACGAATGAAAAAAAAAAATCGATAAAGGCTACAAATGTTTCTCTGAAGAAAAAGTATTAAAGTAAGGAGAGAGAGCACTGTACTGATAACTACGTCCTCAAATCATTAGTATATCTACTTATACCTAGGACTATGGTTATAGGGTTATGTAGGGATAGTATAGAGCACATGGACTATTTCACTATTTTCAATTTATTCTGTCTATGGTTCAAGTCAACATCTTGTTAGCATTATCGGGCGGCTGTGCTTCAGTTGGTAGAGTGGGTCGCCCTATGACCGAGAGGTTGGCGGTTCGCGTCCCGGCTCTGGCTGTCCACATGTCGAAGTGTCCTTGGGCAAGACACTGAACCCTGACTTAGGCCCCCAGTAGGACTTACTGTAGACCTTAGAAACCTACTGGTGTGTGAATGGGTGAATGAGAGGCTAATGTAAAGCGCATTTACCATTATGTTAACGTTAGTCGAATGCTATCATAACCTGTTAACATTTTTCTCTGGCAGTGTCTGTTTATGTTGGTGTTTGCTTGTTATAATATCAAATGTAGTAGACGGGCAGGTTTTTGTGAGGGCTAGATGCTACCCATCACAAAGAAAAAAAAGAGGAGCCTCACGAACTACAGGTTTGATCACTGTGCATACGTTTACTGTGACTTTCTGCTGTTGCAGTAACTACTGTTCACTGGCTGCAGTTACAGCTCTATGGCTATTTCAACTGTTTCCTTCCAATGTTACTGTTGTTTACTGCTGACACTGATGTACTGGCATGTAAAGGCAAAAGTTCCTAACTATATTTTAAGTCAAAAATGACTTATTTGTGTTCATAACTTTCAAAACTATGGCGATTTCTTTTATCTCAACTCGTTAACAGCTGCCGTTTTTGACACCGTTCATATACTGCCTCCCTTTTTCCTGTAGGAGTGTAATTATTCCAAGGAAAAAGGCTTGGGACAGACTCTGGTTTCAACCGACAAACAGTCATCCCCAAGATGTAGTGTTCTGATGTGAAGTGTCTGCTGCAGATGTAAGTGCTCCTTTTTAATTATAAAACTCGGCCCTTCATTCCGCCGAATAGCCTGGACCCATTTTTGTCTAGCATTGCCGTTAATATGGAAGGAGTGGAACAAAAGATACAACTGCTTCTGGGCATTACAAGAACATCCCGGTACGCTGCAATAACTTTTGGTAGTTGCTAGATCATCTTTGTCATTTAACTTTTGCCGGTGCGGAAGTAGAGTTACTTTCTGCTTACGGATTTCCGGTGCGAAATGTGGAAGTTGTGATAAAAGTCCATTAATATTATATAGTAAATTGTTTAGATATATCTTAGTATTGATATAGATGAGTGGTTCTTTTTGTGTTATCGCTTTTCTCTTGTTTTTGGTCCAGGGAGTAAGTTAGAATTGTATTTTATTTTGACGATTAGTTTAGGAGTTAAGACTTTTTTTGTTTTAGAAGCTATTTTTTAGTTTGTTTTGAGAACTCCCCTATTCTCTTTAATTTGTAAAATAAATATTTTGAATCTTGATTTAATTTTGTACTGCTTTTTATAAGTGGGAGTTGGGAGATCATTCTGAGCACTTTTATGTACAGCCTGGTAAACCCCTAAGCTGGGACATAACAAGGGCTAAGAAAACCACAAAAAATCGGACACTTTTACATATTAATTATTACTTGACACAAAATATTGACTTGAAAACTTGCAGTGTCATGCAACTGAAGATTAATCGTGCAGAGGTGGACAGAATAATGCAGACACCAGCCTTATCACCGTGAATGTCAAAAGCAACATTTACCTAAAAAAGAAGAATCAGGTTATCTGCAAGCAGGGCCAGGTCCAAACACAGTTATGTCAGTGAGATGCTCGCTCTACCCTTAACCCACGTCTAAAGCAATTGGCAAGTACAGACAAGCTGCATTTAGAAGATGAAGATGAAGCAAGCTGAGGCTGAAATGATGGACACATAAAAGCAGTTGACAAACACTGCTAACTGGTATCCATGCTAATACGACCCACATTTGAAGCAGCACTGATGTAAGTACATCAAACATAAACTTCTCCTTCATGAATAGTTTACAATATTTTGTTGATGTTCTGTCTTTTCTAAGTACGTCAAAGTATGCGCGGCTCTTCAGACACCAGTCGAGTGGGAGTTTTTCCACGTTCTCACTTCTATTCTCTTTTTCAGCCATGACAGCTTCCATCTACACGTTCTATACATGTGCTTTGTTTTCACATCACTGCTTAGTTAACTATTAACACTTTGATGCATGAATGATGAGAACCTTAGTCGAGATTTTGATCTTAAGTGTTTTTCATTGCACTTTAGGCATGAAAAAAGCACTGGGATTGGAATCTTTTTAATTAACCTATTTTTATAGAGTTAGAAAAATGTCCACTCAGCTGGATGACATGTGTGTGTGTGAGCTTTAAAGCAGAGAAATATGTATTTTAAATGCAATATCAGAACACTATGAAATAAAACATTTTTAACCCTTTGATGAATACTGGTGTTGAGCCGCATTTTGTAATAAACTGATGCATTTTGTAATACATTTTGGCGCATTATGTAATCATTTATTACATTTTGCAGCAGCAGGGCACTTTGGTGGTGTGGCATTAAAACTCAAGGAACTGTATAGGAAATATTCCAAGTAGTTTAAAATTTAGCTGGTAATTAGACATATTAGACATGGACAATTTGAAATTATGGATATACTTTGGAAGTAGGAATTTAGTTGTTTGTTTAACATTTTGAGGCAATTTCATATTTCTTTAAAATAGTGGCTAAATTATCTGGTCACAGCAGCTCTGTAAACAAGCAGAAGACACTTACGTTGTTTAACCTCTGAAGCCTTAAGGCCTATAATGCATGGCCATATTAAAGTAAAATACAATTAACAAACAAACTATCCTTTAGAATTGTTATTAGGTAATGCACCATCTTATTACATCTTCTATAGAATAAAAAGCTGCAAGTGCATATTACATAATGCAGCAAAATTTATTACAAAATGCGTTGGGGCAGTTTATTACGAAATGCGGCTCAACACTGGTCACTACAGTAGACAGTTGTTCTACAGTTGTTCTCTTGTATATTCATGGATTTAGTTCCATATCAGACAGTTCATATCATTACTGTAACTTGGTTGTTGTAATGTATTTATATGTAAATCAATTGGTGGTTGTTATTAGACTGTAATTAACAGTCTTCTTAAACAAGAACTGCATTAACAATGTTTTATTTCATAGTGATATTGTGTTTTAAATACATGTTTCTTTGTATGAGTGGACATTTTTGTAATTCTGTAAAAAATAGGTTCATTAAAAAGAATTATAGTCTATTGATTTACATGTAAACATGTTAGTGCAGATCAGGTATTAAGAACAACCAAGTTACAGTAATGATATGAACTGACTGATATGGAATTAAAACAACAAAACTATGAATATAGAAGAGAACAGGTGTAGAATACAGTAACTGTCCACTGGAGTGACCAGTATACATCAAAGGGTTAAATTCATTATCCATTTTACACTGGTTAACAGTCTGTGTTTGTCTGTAAACTAATGTACATTAGTCTAGCAGGGTAAAATGTATGACAAGGAATATGTATTAAAAATGACCCACATTTTAATATCTGTTTAGAGTTAACACTGTTATTCTATTCCCTCCCCAAAATTTAACAACTAATTTTATCCACATTTTTATCTTTCCTTTCATACCACGTTATAATTTGGGTATTAGCATTTAATATTTTCTATATAAAACCGCACCGAAATTTATCTTCCCACAGTTTTTTTTTTCCAATAGTGAAGCCTGTGAAATATACGGAGACAGATAATATTTAAGTTCCAGTTTGAGCACTAGGTGAAATTGCTTCTCTTATTTTACATGACTTTTGCATAATAATTATAAAGGCTTCCTGCCCAAACTTCCATTAGCACAATCTTCCCTGTGGAGTGTCGACAGTATGAGAAAATGGCTTTTAATTTTTAGACATATTGGCATTTTCAAAGTGCTGATTGCTGATTGCTGTCACACAGAGAGATTGTTTTATAATAACATTTTCTTTGTATGAGTGTGATGCAGGCTCTATATTTAAAGTGGCTTAAATGCAGCAGGAAAGTATTTTGCTGGCAACGGAAGTTGGATTTGCATCATCTATGATATGTTTGAAATACTTATAAATCTAATTCTAAACACCTTAATCCAGTTCTTTCCATTTTAATTCTGTCAGCCCCCAGAAATTCAAAATGGAGGCAATTTTGTGCTCAAATTATTGTTTCAATTATATAACAGTTTGTTATAATGTGTTATAAATAACCATTCATTTTAGACAACATTTAGTTTATATAATGTATATTATTATGGACAGGGGCTGAAAAGGCAAGTATAGATTATTGCACAAAGTAAAAATTTGATTTTCCTTGGTCAGGATATGTACAGTCAGGCTGATAATTAATTCTGAACAAACAGTAACTCAGATTATGAATAAAGAAACACCTGCAGCATCTGAAACTGAGCACAAAGAAGATTTGACAGATAAACAGTACCACAGTGCTTCATGTTTACCTTCACAGTTTATCATGTCTTTTATGTAATGGAATTGTCTGTATAAACTCACCACACATTTTTATTAGTAGCTTTCTTTCTTTCTTTCTTTCTTTCTTTCTTTCTTTCTTTCTTTCTTTCTTTCTTTCTTTCTTTCTTTCTTTCTTTCTTTCTTTCTTTCTTTCTGTCTGTCTGTCTGTCTGTCTGTCTGTCTGTCTGTCTGTCTGTCTGTCTGTCTGTCTGTCTTTCTTTCTTTCTTTCTTTCTTTCTTTCTTTCTTTCTTTCTTTCTTTCTTTCTTTCTTTCTTTCTTTCTTTCTTTCTTTCTGTGTGTCTGTCTGTCTGTCTGTCTGTCTGTCTGTCTGTCTGTCTGTCTGTCTGTCTTTCTTTCTTTCTTTCTTATCAATTACTAGAATTGATTACACGGTGCTCAGAGTTTACCAGTACTTCCTCATACATGTCCATGACGCGGTGACGAGGTGTCTCTGATTGGCTCAGAATGCGTGAAAGAACACTCCCCCCTCCCCTCTCTGTATGTGTTTACCTCTACCAGAGTATCATCCAGCTAAGTTTCATGCTTGTTCTGAAAACATGAAGGAAAAAAAACAGGCTTTATTTCCACAGAGAGCACATGAACCAGTTTGATCCGCCATTTTTTTTCCAGTTTGTGCAGCAGCTACTGTGGCTCGGTCTTCTCTTGTAGATGCTAATGCTAATGCTACTTCAGATTCGCTGCAATGGAGGATGGGTTTAACCCCACGTTGGTAACGCTAAAGTCCATCTGACGTTGTTCCTCTCGTTGTTTTCTGTGAATGCGGTATGCAGCCAGTGGAGGTGACAAACCACTGTCAAAGGCAGCATGTGTTGGTAACTGGGGTGACCCATTAGATTCTAAAAGGAGCGTGGAAAAGTGGTTTTCAGCGGAATGACACCTTTAATGCGCCTTATACAGTAGGCGATTACTGATGTGTATTCATAGGCATAAAAAGAGAATAAAATGGTGGTTGATAAGGACCAAATACACTACAACAACCAACTGTGTCAGTCAGAGAAAATAGCTGCAAATATAGAAATGATTCAAATCTATAACACAAGGTCCAAAAAGAGGAATGTGGTACAAATGATAAAACACACTGCAAAACACAAAAATAGAGCAAATAGAGAAATGATGCAAAGCACAAAATGAAAAACGCTGCATAACCTGTTGTTACAACAGAAGTAGAAGAAGCCAGTCGGCCTGTTAAACACAGACTGGTGTAAAATATAGTCAAATAAAAGTCCCATGATGCTATGCTACTGTGGTTTCAGACACTGTTCTGTCTCTCTCCATCCTGTGTCTCTCCATTCAGTTGTTGCACTGGTAGCGCCCCCTGCAGGTTTGCAGTGCTTCAGTTGTAATGCCTGGTTATGCAGTGTTTTTCAGTTGCAGATGTTTTGTGCATCACTTTCTGCTTCACATTGTTTTACTATTTGATGAGTGCATGTGTTTTTCTTTCTTGCAGCACTTTAAAAAAAAAAAATTTGTACCATGTTGCTCTCTTTATGCCACATTTAAACTTGTGTTAGAGTTTGTGAATTTGCATAATTTCTGTACTTGCAGTTGTTTTCTGTAACTGGGATGCACTGTGCTAGAAATGCATCTGAAAACAAAATGATTCAAATTGTGTCTGTAATAGTGTTTAACTCGACCCAACTTGGCCTTAATGTTAAAACAAACAAACAAACAAAACACTATTTTTAATGCAGTCAATAAATATAAATTATCAACTGAAGAATGTCAGCTGTATATGGACATAGTTTGATGTATTACCTAAGGTCGTGGTCAGTTTTGTTGTCATGATTGAGAAAATAATCACAATTTTTCAGGACACACGTTCCACTGTACTGAAAACTATCATATATCCAGATTGTACCAAAGACTGAGAAATACAAACATGTAGCGCATTTTTTTCCTAAACTAACAAATCTAATATTGTCCATTTCATCCACACTGTACAATGCAGATGAAATGAATCTATTAAATACAGAATTTGTTTTTGCATATCAGATATGTATGCATAAATATATACAGTGTGTGTACATTGTGATTCTCCAATAAATTACTTTCAGCAAGATGCAAAGGTTGTTTCAACATACCACTGTTTGTTCTTTCACATATATTGTCTTTACTTTGTTGTTATTTTGATTACTGTTTCTACTGACTTCTGCCTTCAATATGTTTCTATGTACACTGTTGGCCATGAAGTAGGCCTGAAATACCTCTCCTCATGAATTGTATAAAATGTGATTTATTCTCGGTAGATAACATATCAGTGGGACTAGGAGTATGTAATCACTGCACATGGTAGAAGGTGTTTACTGATGTGTATAGGAATAAAAACAGAAATGGATCTGGATATAAAATTATTTAAATTTTATGGCCGGCTGTATATTTTAGACTTTTTTTTATATTCCCTACTTCGATATTACTGCTGTAACACTGGGAATGTCTTCATTGTCAGAGTAATAAAGCATCATTATACCTTCAATAGTGTTATTTCAGCTGCATTTTATACAACTACATATGTTTCATATATATATATATATATATATATATATATATATATATATATATATATATATACATATATACATCATATCCTATCTCCTTTTCTTTATGGGCAACAGTATATAACTAGACCAATCTTGGTGTTTATGTTAAAGCTAAAAATAAAAAGCCCTATTTTTAAATTAATATTTTAAAAATGATCAGTAAAAGAACTCTGTTTCAGGGCATTATTTATTGCATTACTCAAAGTCTTGGTCAGAAATAAGAAAATATGACACATTTCATAAAAAAGTAGTCTGAACACACCATTATATTTAAGAGTGAAGATGATTAATTTAGTCTTTGATCTTAAATGCTGATAAAAAAAATAATTACTATGTAAATCTCCACATATGCTTGATTTATTTTTATTTATATACTTTTTTTCCCTTTGATGCTATAGCTAATGCTCCTGTGGTTTCATGAAGTTTATCACTACATGAGATGCATTATTCTACACTTCAATAAACCAAACTAGCAGCAATAGTCATTTACTAAGATAAATAACACATTTCATGTAATCACAGGGATTTTTCCCCCCCATCTCCATTTTATATGCACACCTAGGAACATTTTCTCTAAATTACATAAAAGAGCCAATATAAATAAAAACTGATGAGATTTTTCTCCCTCAACACTGATGATGTATCACTAAGCATTAAAATAAATGCTGGTGTACGTGATGCAGAGCCAAAACTATGCCTTCAGCCTTTACCTGGAAGTAAAATGAAAAGCATTTCTAGGTAAATACTGTAGAAAAAGAGAGAAATTAATAACTAAAACTAATGTGTTTATTTGTTTTACCAGGGCAGTGAATTAAAAAACAAAAAAACATATATATATATATATATATATATATATATATATATATATATATATATATATATATATATATCATCCTAGTCCTAGAAATGCAGCTTAAAAATATCAATATTTTTGGGGCATATAATATTAATTTGCTCTTTGATAGAAAATCTAATTCATGGCTGCTTCCTCTTGAGTATTATTTTCATTTTGTAGGACTGTGACAGAGATTTCGAGATGGTGCTAATGGTCAAGTGTCTGCTAACAAGTCTTCTCTCCCATGTAAACAAACATCTTTCATCCTTCAGAAATGCCTCCTTTCAAACTGGTAAATGGACTGGAAAAAATTGCAAAAACAATTCAGTTTTTCTTCTTGCGCTAATAGACATGCAGCATGTTGCCTTACATTCACTGTGTTCTGAAATATGAATGCCTTCTGAGGCGTGAATATGCTACTGACTGGGTTTTATTTTTAATTATTTTTCAGTAAAATTTCACACAAATCTAGTTCTTCCATGTAACTGATCATTAAAAATTTCTTTCTTTCTCCGGTTTTCGCGCGAACATTCTCAAACACATAAAGCGGTGATGGTTTACTCCAGTGCCTGTTTTACGGGACTACCTCCTGCTGCTGCGCCTCCTGATGTGCGTGCTGGCATCAAGGAAGTGAAGTGTCATTTCCCCTTTTCTCAGTGAATTATTGGTCATTAATTTCTATTTGAAATCTGCAGTCTAATTAACAGGTTTGAAACTACATCAACAGTGCTGATAACCACTGTTTTATTAATAGAACATGCCTTTCACAGTCTGCACACAAAGCCAAGGCAAAGATGGATGTCCTGACTTTAATTAACCAGAATTATTTACTGACTAGGGCTGGCTTATGGGAGCATCACTCATGTAATGGATATATTAGCAAA